>VWPU01006101.1:0-135490 GCA_013398955.1 Callaeas wilsoni
CCGCCGGGCTGGCTCGGCGGCGGCAGCGCTGCCCTTTTGAATGCCTCCCGCAGCTCAGAGTGCTGGCAGGGCGCTGGGAGCGCCAGTGAATGTAGCCCCGCAGAGCCAATGAGCTGGGACCGGATGCGATATATCCTCTGGGACAACAACTGCTCTGTTCCTCCTCAGATCCACATGACGCCATTTACTGCTGCTTTTGCAGAGAGATCACCCTACCTCCTCCGGAAAGAAAAAGAGAGAGAGGGAGAGAGCGAGCGAGCAGAAAAACGCCGAGCCCCTACAGCTCAGATCTCAAATCTTCCTCCTCCTCCTCCTCCACCTCCTCCAAACACACAACAACAACCACCACCACAAATCCGCTGCGCTCCCAAAACACCCCCCCGATTGCAAACCACAGAACTGCCTGCAACACACACACGCTCTCAGAGGGAGCGAGAAAGCTAAGAGGGAGAGAGGGGAGAGGAGCCTGCAGCAAGCAGCTTCTCAGCAGAACGGCTACATTGCACAAGCTGCTTTTTTGGAGGAGCTCGGTGGAAGAAAGCTCTGGGATTTTATTTTAGATCCACTTTATTTTGTTTTCTTTGGCTTTTCCCTTTCCTCTTGATCAATTTGCAACAGCAACAAAAAAAGTGACTTGGTATTGGCGATTCGGCCTCTTGTTCATTGAAGAAAAAAAAGGAAAGTGTTGTGTGTGTAAGACTGAGTGATCGCTTTTTAGGAGCAAAGAAAACCCACCCCGATCCGGAGAGGTGTTTTGATTATTATTATTATTATAGTACATACACGCACACACGTATTTATAATCGATCTGGGGAGAGGCACCTAACTTTGCTCTGGACTTTTTTTTTTTTACATGGTGATCATTCTTACTCTAATTTGCAAGTTGGACTAAAGCAGAGTTTGGAAAAGAATTTTTTTTTGCTTTAGGGCTGGATTTATTTGCAAACCGCAGGAAGAAGAAAATACAAGAGAGAGAGGGGTTTGGTGCAGCGCTGCGATCACGGTGAGAGCCTTTTCCTTCTTTGCAAAACAAGCTTTTCAGTAACCTCCCCCCCCCCCCCGGTTGCTCCAAGAAAACTCGTGGAAATGTTTGAGGCCGATCCCTTTTCCATTCGTACAGGTTCTCCCTCTCTCCCCCTTCCCTTCTCCTTCCTTTCTCAGAGAGGAGCTGGAGGTGGGATTTCGGAGCGGTTTCTCTCCGGGGAGGGGTGGGGGGAGCTCCGTGGGGTTTGCGGGCTGCGCCGCGTTTGTGCCCCGCCGGGGTGCCCCGGGGGTGCGGAGGGCTGCGCGGGGGGCGGAGGGCTGCGCGGGCGCCCCGGAATGCCTGCGGAGGCTGCGAGTGGGGCGGGGGGTGCGCTTGAAGGAGCCACAACTCCGGCGTGCTCTCGCTGCTGCGGGGAGCCGGGCACGGGAGGTCCTGCGCGCTCCTGCCTCGGCTGGGCACGCGTGGGTTTCCGACAAGCGCCGGGGGCAGGTGAAGGGAGGGCGCAGCGGGGTTGGCGAGCGTCGGGGCTGTTTGTCCCCCGCTCTTGGGGGAGAAGGAGCAGCCCGCCTTTCAGTGCGTGATTTACGCCTGTCTGTAGTGGCGTCAGGACATCCGTGCGATTCGGAAGTGAGTGCACGTCTGGTACAAATATATATGTGTGTGTGTGCGTGTGTGTGTGTGTACGCTTAGACATTTCTCCTGTGATGAAATTAATTCGATCTGTAAAGACGAGGAAAGTCCTTCCCTAGGTTCTTCATGCAGAGGGCATGTGTGGAGGGGAAGGAAAAGCCATAATTTTTACTTTTTTGGGTTTTTTTGGTGGGCTTACTTCGTGACAACCCCCTTCCTCCATTAAAAAAAAAAAAAAAAAAAAAAAAAGCTGCTGGTGTTTTCAGCAAGCTATTTGTGTGTCACTTTGCCCCACCCCGATGGTAAAGTCCCTTTTGCCCTAATCCATAGTCTGATCACACACTCGGCCCTTAATGGGGGTTTCAAAGCACTTTGAAAGAAGAGGAGGTGGTTGGTGTGTGTGCGGTGGGAATGGGGGTGGGGGTGCTTTGCACAGGCTCCGGCCACAAAACAGAAATTCACGGGCAGAGGACTTCTCTCCCTTAGGCTTCGCCCTTCCCTGGCCATCGGTACACGGATTTTTTCCACAGCACGCAAGAAGCCCCTCGCGTTTTAAACCTCCTCGAATGCGCCGAACGCGAAACCCGTCCCCCTCGCTCACCCTTTTGCCAAGCCCAGCTAAGAAAAGTTAGCAATCCTGGCACTTGAGCTCGGTGAGAGTGGACTTTGGCTCTTAGAAGTGGGGAATCGTGTTATCACACACATGCACACACAAAAAGGCAAATCTGCTTCTCTGCTCTTGGCGGATGCAAAGGGGAGAAGTACTAGGTCAGAGGAGGGAGAGATGTGCCCTCCCCTAAGGATTTTCAGGCAAATGCAGGTTTGCAAGTAAATGTGCTGGTTCTTTGCATCCTGTCCTCTTAGCGGATCTATCAAGGGGAGAAAAAACGGGGAGCACCCGGCTCGGCCTGATGCCCCACTGAAAATGCCTCCTGGGTCCCTCCGGGCTGGGGCGGAGCGGGGCGGGCTGAAGGTCAGGCAATTTGCAGAATATGCGTAAAATAAGAGGAGCTTTTGCAGCGGCTGGCTTTGTGAAGTTGAATGGGTGCTTAGGGCAAGGCGAGAGGGGGTAATCTGCCTTTTGCCCAGCTGTCCCGGAGGTGTTGTCTGAACCGTCTGCAGGGCGCCTGGCACTTCCCGGGAGGGGAAGCTCCTTTAGCATCTCCTGAGGGAGGGCAGGGGGGAAGAGTTAAAAGGAAACATGGGTTTGACTTTCTGATAAGGCGGCTGAAGCAGCCCCCTCCCACCTCCCAGCCCAGAGGATGTCTCCTGGTTATCACCAGGTTGTCTGCACTCTCTGGCGGGCGAGGAGCTGTCGCCTCCCACCTGCTGCGCGCCCCCCGCCCGGGATGGAGCTGGAGGCGGGGAGGGAAGCGGAGACCGGAGGCTGCTTTTCCAGCTCCCACCTTGGCGTCTGAGGGGGGCTCCGCCATGGGTCCTGGGGTCGTCTGAAGCGCTTTCAGGTCAGGGTCAGCTTTGCTTTTGCAGTGGGTTGTCATTTCTGGAGAGGCAGGGGTTGATCCGGCATACTCTCTAGGCTGGCTGGGGCTGGTGGAAACCTGGACGTGGAGGGCCGATAGGGCTGCCAATTCCTCTCAAGAATGGAGAAAGCATTTTATTTTCTATTATTTCTTACCTCCAGATAGTTTCAGAGGAGGTGAACGTCTACTTAGGCTGTTGGTTGAAACTTTTGGTATGGCAGAGGTTTTAATTTGAAAAAAAAGAAGCATGAGCAATGCTTCAAGCCAAGTTTTGCGAGACTTTTTTTTTTTGGGGGGGGGGAGGTGGAATGGACACCGTAACATACGTCCTGTGTCCAAAACCAGGATTTGGCAATATTTAAAATAAGTGGTCGCTCTTAAAAGTTAGAGGTTTGTCTATATGTATATATATATATATTTTTTTTTTTTAAGAAAAAGCACTTAAAGGAAGGAGGCCAGGAGTTAAAAGGTTAAATGTTTTGTATTGATGTTAGAATAAAGACAGTGTCTTCAGATACTCATTGTTAAACTGTTTGGCTATATTTTATTATACTTCAGTACAGTATTATTGTTGGTAACTGATGTGTACAGAGTAACACTATGGTGCTCTTTCTAGGTATAATTGAAGACATTGTGTGGTCCTTGTAAGAAGTTTGGTTCCTGTTTGGGTTTTAATTGTCAAAGATTGTTCTGGATTTTTGTATAGGTAATTGGATTTTGGAGCCACTTTAAGATATGATAAAGGCAAAACAAATATTAACTAGTTTAAAGGGCAGTACTTTGATTATGTTATGCATGCCTCTGCCCACAAGCCACTCTTGATAATATTTACAATTTGAAATGTAGTCTGTGGAATTTTTTACACATTTAAAAAAACCCCAAACAACTGTGGTAGCATTGCTTTTGTAGTATTGAGCCTTAAAATAACAATCACAGTGGTGTGCACTAGTATGGCACACACTAAAATACTGGAGAGAGATATTTTTACTTGTGCTGTTGAAGTTTTTGGTAGCACTAACTCATTTAATGTCTAACCTCAAACATTTTATTGCTATTTAGTGTTTTTCTTGGGACCATTGGTATTAAACTAAAATTTCCTATTTACATCATGTAAAGTTTAATGTGTAAAGAGACTAGCCTACCAAAATATTACCAGTTTTAAACAAAATTGGAGAATTATATGTCTGTCATCAGCAGGTCACATTACACTTGCTAAATACTACTAGGATAGGTTTCCTTTTTTTTTTTAGTATAAGAGTTTCAGTAGCCTGATGTGAAAAGAAGTGTCACTTCAAGTGGCTGAAATGTAATCACTTTAAAGGCCATGGTCTAACCAGAAGATGGCCTGGGAAGCCTTAGTTAGCAGGAGTAATACCTAGACTTTCTAGAGCCACAAGTTAAGCTGCATGGTCCTAGGAAAGAATCCCCTTAAGCTCTCCACAGCAGTAGGCAGGACAGGCCGAGGGAAGTGCGCTCAGCTGACCGATGCGTGTGCTTGTCCCAGATGTGACTCCTTTTTTTAATGGCTGATGCATTACTGGATTGTGTGCAGTGCTGTGGGGTCCTGCAGGCTTGAAAGGCTGCTGGAGAGAGCATGAGATGTGTTGCAATAGTGAATCCTCTCTTTGTTGCTCCAGGATTTCAGATGTGTTCTAAGCCTGACGGGGTGAGCAAGCTTCCGGGCACTGATGGAGACTCAGCACGGCAGTGGGTCGCAGCCCTTACTACAGGCTCGGCGTGACAGTGGGAGACCACACGGGGAGCCCGACCTGCGGGATGTCCTGATGCAGCAGGTTCACGTCTTGTCCCTGGACCAGATCAGAGCCATCCGAAATACGAATGAATACACAGAGGGACCTACGGTGGCTCCACGGCCGGGAGTCAAGTCTTCTCCTCGGGTAACAACCCAGCCCAAAAATGAAAGGCCCCATGGCTTGCCTGAGCATCATCATTTTAGCCGGATCCAGCACACACCAACGCACGCATCTCCTCGAGCGCCTCTGTCCCGATCCATCAGCACGGTCAGCACAGGCTCACGGAGCAGTACGAGGACAAGTACGAGCAGTAATTCATCAGAACAAAGACTTCTAGGATCATCTTCAGGGCCGGTTGCTGACGGGATAGTCCGAATGCAGCCCAAGTCTGAGCTCAAGTCGAGTGAGCTGAAGCCACTGAGCAAAGAAGACTTGGGAGCACACAGCTACAGGTGTGAGGACTGTGGAAAGTGTAAGTGTAAGGAGTGCACTTATCCAAGGACCCTCCCCTCATGTTGGATCTGTGACAAGCAGTGTCTTTGCTCAGCCCAGAACGTGGTTGATTATGGGACTTGCGTTTGCTGTGTGAAGGGCCTCTTCTATCACTGCTCTAACGATGACGAGGACAACTGTGCTGACAACCCCTGCTCCTGCAGTCAGTCACATTGCTGCACTAGGTGGTCCGCCATGGGGGTAGTGTCCCTCTTTCTGCCTTGCTTGTGGTGTTACCTACCAGCCAAGGGTTGCCTTAAGTTGTGCCAGGGCTGTTATGACCGGGTAAATCGGCCTGGGTGCCGCTGTAAACACTCCAACACTGTTTGCTGCAAAGTTCCCAGCGTCCCCCCCAGGAACTTTGAAAAGCCAACATAGCATCACTAGCCAGAAAGACTAAAGTAACAAGGATTATTATTTTAACGTACATATGCAACCAACTAAGCAGCTATGGTCTTGGCACTGTAGTAGAAGGGTTGGGGATGTACTTTGCTGTTTGCAGTGAAATGCTTTTCTGTGTGTGTGCCATCTTAACTGATACGCTTGTTAGAATCCAGCTAGTGGCATACAGGGGGAAAAAAAGGGATGCAGTACATTGTGACCCACATATTGCATAAGCTAAAGCAACACAGACACTCCTAGGCAACTCTATTGTTTGTGAATAGTACTTGCAAAATTTGTAAATTAGCAAATTACTCCTTTTTTTTTCATTGTTTTCTGCCAGAGATAATGTGCTATATTTTTGTATATACAATAATATTTTCAACTGTGAAAAGTAAGTGCTGTCATAAGACATGGCACAGTCACAAAATATTATACTAATATGTTGTACATTCGGAAGAATGTGAATCAATCAGTATGTTTTTAGATTGTATTTTGTCTTACGGAAACCTTCCATTACAAGACTTTGATTTCCCTTTGGACTTCATGTATATTGTACAGTTACAGTAAAATTCAGCCTTTATTTTCTAATTTTTTCAACATATTGTTTAGTGTAAAGAATATTTATTTGAAGTTTTATTATTTTATAAAAAGAAATATTTATTTTAAGAGGCATCTTACAAATGTCACCCCTTTTTATGAGGACGTCATAGTTGCTGCAAATAAGGGGTGAACGATGCATATGTTCACTATAAAATAGAAAATATATTAACGTTTGAAATTAAACTGGGCTACTTGTCATTTTTTCCCCCCATTTATTGTTTTGAGTTGAGAGAATTGATACTTCTAATTACAAACTTCACAGTGCTATAGTCACAGTGAGCCTAATATGAAACTGATATGAGATTTTTTTAAGTGTATTCTTTTGTTCTTGTTTACTTCTTTACCTGAAAACAATGCAGGATTTTCACTCCCTTCCTTTGCACAAATGTCCCATATACTGTTCCTACAACAGAAAAGGAAAATGAACATAGGAAAATGCATTAATTCATTCCAGACTAGGAATAATAGGCACTGAAAGCTTGACCTATTCTATAAGTGATGAGCTTTTGTGCTTCAAATAGGAAATAAGTAATCATTCACAAAAAATGTTAGGCTTGCATGGCTTTACTCAGTGAGAGAGAGGAGGAAAAAAAAAGGTAATTAATAGGGTCAATGCAAAAAGCTTGCAGGATTATTTGTTAAAGGTAGAAGAACATGCCACAGGGAATGATAGATCTGAATGCAGTCCAGCCTTATGTCAAACATTTGCCTCACTTGTAGGAAGAAAGTTGCTTGACTTGTCATTTGTGGCAGTTACCTTCCACTGAGGTCAAAATCCTTTCCCTGCCAAGTTTCCCACCGGAAGCCTAGAGAATGATTTACCTTTCTTTATTAACAAACTATCATTTCCTGTTCTGAGCATGTCTCTCCAAGTTTAGAGGTCTTAATGTTCAATTTTATTTATATATTTCTTAAGCTGGCATTTAAGAATAGTTGTAAGTATTTTTAAGCTGACGCTTAAAAAAGTCTCCCAGCCTTTTCTGAACCCCCTCCAAGAAAAACAAGTTATTACTAATAAATTAAGAACTCACTAGAAGTTGAAAGCCAGAGCATTGAGTAAATGTTCTGTCTTTTTGCCCCTTAATTTTCATCTCAGATCTGGTGTTTGGATGATTTTACATAGGTCTTTAGTACTCAAAAATCTTACACCATATATTTGTGCATATTGGTTATCAGTCATCAAGTGAAATTAAAAAGTGCTTGTTCTCTTTTTTTCTTACCTCTGGTGAAAAATGTAAGCTGGTTTTCTTTCCTCTCTGCACCAGCTGGCAGGATACTTTGGTATACAAAGACGAACAGTATATATTTAGCTTTCTGAGTGGAATTTGCCAGAATGAAGGTAGCTTATCTTACATGAGTAGTTTGTCCATATTTAAAGTGCATCAGCATACTGTAACTGAGTAGTGGAGTGTATATGTGAGATTGTGCTTGGCTGCTGATAAACAGAGATTTTTATTATTTAATTATGGCGGGGTTTTATTATTGAAGGGGTTGATAACCATCATGTGTTTCCATTCACTGAATGTAGTTCTTGAACTAGGTTAGGTGCTTATGCTTAAACTGTTCTGGGCTAGTCTTGCTGATGAAAACAAACATTGGGGGAATCTTTGACCTTTAGGCAATATGTTGGAAACCCCAAATCCCACTGATTTCAGTAGACAGTAAATCCAGTGTTTTCACTGGATTGATGAACTTGACAAAACTGAAGGCAAGCCCTGTCTTTCCAGTGATTTATGTTTCAGTTGAAGATAACTCTACAGAATGCTGAAGGTTAAACTGGAAAGCTGTGGGATGGCTGAGCAGTACAGCAGTCAAAGAGGGTGCAACTCAAAAGTCCTACTAGCTAAAGTCTAGTAGTAAAATTGTGGATGTGTTTTCTTTTTGCAGTATAGTAAGTTCTCTGTCTGCCTAGTTAGGTTCTAAGGGAAAAGGAAAACCATCTTCTTGTTGACAGTGAAATTTGAAGCTGTTTTAAACACTGAACAATGGTTGTCACCTTCCACTTGGTTCTTAAGGAGGATAAAATAGTGGATCCCTCCCACCCCAGGTAAGCCCATTACCAGAAATTGGGTAGGATGTATAACTCTTGGGAACAGGGATGTATGGAAGTGTAGCCTGTTGGCCTAACTAAGGCACTGGGGTCTAGGCTTCAGTTAGTATGGATCGATGTTTGTGCCCACTGGACTCCTAAAAGCTGGCTTGTGTATATTAGTTAACATCCTAATATTGCACTTAATTAGATAAGGTTTAGTATTCGAAATAAAACCAAAATCTTGCCTCAAGCAGATTAGATTGTTTTAATAAGAATTAAGAGGGCTTTTCAAGTGGATTGAGATAATGTTATTAAAGCATGCCTACTTTATCCTTTGAGATAGGAAAGTGGAGGTCCAAGTAAGGAAAATTTTCCATACACAGGTTTTGTGGATAGCCATGAAAGTCATACTTGATATACATCATGTAAGACTTCAATTTTAGACTGCTATGAAGTCGTGAGAGAGAGCAAAACTCTTGTTATTGCTCCATTTGTTGTGTTGTTGCTTTAGAATTTTGATCTGTTAACTTAGAGAATCCGTAAGGCTTGTTTAAGGTATAGAGACTTGCAGGATTGGACTGACAGTTGACCTAGTAACGATGGAAACAATAGCATTTTTAAAATTATTTTTCTGTATGATGTAAGCTACAAATAAATACATCAAAGTTAGAGAAATTTAGAAATTCCTCTATTAATATTTTCAAGATTTTTTTCTTGCTTTGCTCTTTGATGGTTTGAAACTTGATTATAATTTCTTTTTTGAGATAGGGATCATAGCAAGAAAAAAAAGAAAAAGAGACTTGGATTCAAGTGAGAATAAATAGTGCTTTAGATGAAAATAAATTTATTTCTAAAGGATTTGAGTTCTTGATCAGGTGAATATTTACATATTCAACAGGTTTATCAAACCAGTCTTCAAAATCCAAAATTCTCCAAGTGCAGAAGTGCAGAAGTTAAGTGGTTGTGATGATTAACACAATAGATTTTTTACACTTTCTTAATAAACTCCAGCATTTAAATGTACAGTATTACTTCTATTACCCTTTTCGCTTTTGGCAAAATGCAAAATAATTAATTTTTTAATGAATGAAATCTTAGGTCTGTTTTTCAGGTGGCAGGAAGAGAGCAGAATGCATTTCTGTTCTACAGTAGAACATATAAATATTTTTAGGAATTAACAGTTGGGAAAGATTGATTTGAACAGTCTGTCTTGTCTTAGATGTTCCTAGATGGGTGCAGGTACAGCAAGTAATAATGATTTAATCTGCTGAGACTAATATCTAAATCAGTCACTGGAGCAGAGTCCCAGAAAGAAATTGGCTGAATATGAGAGCACGCTCGACTGAGTAGTGTCTGTAAGAACAGTATTGAACAGATGTCTTACTTAAAATGTCAACACTTGTCGTATTGGGTCGTCTTAAATAAATCAATTACAAATTGGGATTGCAGGTAGACAGCACACCAGACATGAGGCTGCAGGTGACAAAGCACACCAAATCCTTACCAATGAAAATACTTGTGTTTTTTCCTCTGTATACAATCTGATTTTAAACTGGAATCTTACAAATAAAAATTAATGTCTCATTGAAGTCAGGACAGTTTGACTCAAAAACCATGTGCATATATAGTGCAGATATGTATAGTACTTTCAAAAATATTTCCCTTTTCAATCTGTGGAGACTCCTGTGTGTCAGTCTTTGTTATTTCTCTTCATATTTATTCTTTCTGGTCCCTATCCCTTTCCTTGACCTTTCCTAGCCTTAATACATAAAGGTTTACTGCCACTTATAGGACAAAGGGGGAAAGAGGAGGATGAAACATGCTTTTCTCATTAGTATTCTGTGCCTGAAAGTTTAGGACAAGGTCAAAAAATTGATTACCTTGCTGCACTTATCTTGCATTTTCAGAAATACAAAGGTTTTTTTTCATTCATGGGACATTGAATCCACTATTTCAGAAAAATCTTATTTTCATTGTTTTGGTATGAATTTTATTATTCAAGAAGGCTTTATGTGTCTTAAAAGAGCTCCCCTTTGTTCTAACCCACTGGCACTGTGTTTCAGATGAAAGAGGCAGAGGTGTTACTACCATAAAAGCATGAACTGCTGCTGTTCCTCTGCCACAGGGATTGTTCAGTAGAGAGCCAATGAGTAGCTTTGGACATGAGTAGCAATGATTTTGTTTGAAACAAAATCAAACAAAAGGGTGGGAGTTCAGTGTTTTCAACCTTGAGAGAAGGCAACAGAGGCTGTGCTATATATCTGAAGTTTCTCTTTATGTGTGCTGTAAGAAACTTTTTTTTCTTTTGCTCTGACTGAACTGTGCATGCTGATTACAGAAGCTTGGGGATAAAATGTTCAAATTGCTAGATTAAAATGGATCAGTTCCCATTTCGGTAGAAGTTACCAATAATCAGAAGCTTTGACAATGTAGTCTGCTATTATGCAGTATTATTTATGGATATTTTAATACTTAGGGGTTTAAGTTACATTTTAAAATGGTCTTGCCAAGGGAGATAATATGTTTCTAAAAAATAAGGAACTGTATAGTCAGAGGAGCTCTGCTTTCCTGAGAGACTGCTGTATCATTACCAAACCACTTGGTGCACCTGAGATATGTTACAAGCGGTAGCACTTGATGCCATTTAGGAATTGCAGGCACAAGTTTCACTTGGAGAGTCTGAGCCAGTACACAAGGGTGTATCAGGAAGAATCACCAACTTACAGACATAGAGAGCCCCTTGAACAAAGGGAATTTTTTACTTTTTCTTTTTTACCGTCACTTTATTTTGATTGAGAAGCGGTGTATATGAATGAGTCATAAATCGTGTTGTTGTTGCTATGTTTACTGATGAAAGAATGTATTGATGCTCTTATAGTGTGCCTCAAAAAACCACAGCAAGATAGAAAATCTTTAAATGACCAAACTTATCACTGTCATCTTCAGAACTGAATACAAACATCAGGGCTGTAGCAAACCATGTTTCAAAATTAGTTGCACTGTAAGTAAATTGCACTAATTGGTTATGCTTAAAACTGTTACTATAATTAGACACAGTTCCACTTTAGGTCTCAAAATCAACTCAGACCTTTGTCAACTTCCTCTGTAGTGCAGTTTTATTAATTACTGATTTACTTAAAGTGTTGTTGTTTCTTGTTAGACACATATAGAAGTTGGTGTATCACAAACTGTCAAATGCATTAAGTGAACAGTTTTTCTTCCCTCTCATTTCTCTTTCACAAAGCATTGCAAAGAGGAGGAAATTGTGAAATAATTTTATTTGCTTTGGGTCATTTTATTTATGAGTTTTGTTTAATTATCGTAGACAGAGTGCTAATTGATGGGAGTGCTGTTTTCTGATTCCCTCCCCACTCTCCCCATGCCCCTCACACTCGCTCCCCCGAACTATATGGCAGTATGAAATATGTACGTAGAGCAGTTAAGGGACCAAGAATTCACTTTGTGAACTTAACCCAAGTGCAGCTGCATTAAACAGCAAGGCAAAGCAGGAGCATCAACGCCTTCTTGCAGAACTCATTGAGTGCATTGTACCTTTCACCAGTAGGTTAACTCTCTTCTAACTCCACTGCTCTGCAGATGGAGATTATCCAGTTGTTTATCTTGTATATGTTTTTGTGCCTCAGTATCTTTTCCTTTTTGGAGAAACATTGTGTTCATTCTTTAAAACTAGTGCATGAGGATCCCATTATTAAAAAAAGAACAAACTAGCCACATGTGAGGGTTATCTTTACTGCCCACGGCCTACTACTCTCAATACTGTTCTTGGGCACGAAGGCTCTCCTCAGACCCCTTTACCCCAAGTGGAAGAAAAAGACTGTGTGAGTTATTCTGAAATATGTGTGGCTGCGGGGAGGCATGGTATAAAAGGTGAACTTTCCATCAGGGCTGTGCCTGACCTGTTCTCTCCTGCACACACACAATTGCAGTACAAAGTCTGAAAGTGCACAGCAGTGTTTCTGGCCACCTCTGTACTCATAAATCAGACGGTAGGTGGAAATGTTCCTGGACAATGGATTGCAATTGCCCAGGCTAGTGAAGCGTTAAGACTTTGCCTGGTGTCACTTAAGCATGTGCCAAAAAGTGCTCTCCCAAGCTATTCCCTACCACATTTCAGGAGCCATTCCCAAAAGTCATCTTGCCAGCAGCTCCTTCTTTTAGAGGTTAAAGGAGTTGCCCAGCATGGACACTGTCCTTTTGGGGCCAGCTGGAACGTAGTGCCCAGGAACATTCTTGGACTCATTTATTTGGAGTCCAGGAGGAAGGAGATCCCTCCCACAAATGTAATGTCAAGTGAAATTCACTCACAAAGACAGACATTCTCATGAGTTCAGATGACACAATCTAATCCCCAAGTAGAAACTTAATTGCAGAGAAGCAATCTATTTAATTTTTTATCTCAAAGGAGTAAGGCAATTGGCAAGGTAACTTTTCAGAATTTTGCAAAGCTTAAGTGACTGGATCACTTGCTCCAATGTAGTTACCTAAAATTATATATTGATATTTTGTATATAACCTGAACAAGTAATTTTTTTGTTTGTTTTGGAGAATGGCAGTCTTTTCTTTTTTCAAAATTATTTCTTAAGTATCTACTGACAAGTCATAAAAACAGAATTTTTCCTATCTTTTCTTTCACTAAAAAGTAAGATTTAGTATGTCACAGCACTTGATTTTTAGGAATGAATTGAGATGGTGTTTCTTGCTTTTGGAAATTACATACATCTCTGAAGAAAACAGTCACAAAAGATAGTTTCCTCTCACGGTAGTCATTACATCTTCATCTTTCCCCAAGATATGGAAAGTGTTCTCTCTTTATTCCTTTCAGCTCTCTCAACCCCCAGTTTATAGAGTGGCTGGCTTTTGGAAAATTGCAATTGCTGAGTGATTTTGCAGATCTTCATAGAGAAAAACTGGTGTGTAAAGTATTGTACTTGAGCTTAGCCTCTAAGAGGACAGATCTTACTAAAACATTTCAAGTGTGTGCAAAACATATTTCTGCATACATGCAGTCTGAGGGATGTGGCTGGAGAAAAGGACTGTCACAATCCACCCCTCAAAATCTCTGCTTTAGAAAAAAGAATCAATGTCAACTATTTTTTTTCTTTTTTTTTTTTTTTTAAGTTGATAAATTAAACTAAGTGAAATATTAGATGGAAAAATATCCTGTTCGGTTTATTAAATGTGTCCAGGATTTGTGCTGTTTACATTTCACATAGTTTTTATCCAAAGACCTCACTTCAGCTGCAAGATTGGTGGGTGAAATGCCTGGCCTCACTGGCGGCAATGACAAAATTCTCCTTGACCTCCTTGAAACTTTGTATAGACAAGAGGTGAATTCCTGAATATGTACTGATTGAACATACACTTGAATGGGTATCCTGGGAAAATCCCAGCTGCCTAGGGGAATAAAAAAAGTTTATAATTGCATGACACACACTTTTGAATCAAGGAATAGCTATCTTAGTTTAGGATTTTTAACCTTCATTCTGATCCTACTTAACTTACTCTACTACTAAGATAATTTATTCCTACCACTGCTGTAGTTGCTTCCTTTAGGCATCAACCTTTTAGATTTTGCCAAGAGATTCTGTTTTGGGGGTTAATTCCATTAAGTGTGCTGTAGATTCCCGTTCAGCATTTTGCTGACAGACTTGTGCCGATAAAAGCTTGTGTGTAGACTTTCTCCCTTTATTTCAGCTTACTGTTATCAAACCATTCTTGTATACTGAAGCTGCAACAGTTTGAATTCTGTTTAGCTCAGCTCTTGCAAAAAAGTCTAGGGAGAGTATTCATTTGGTTTAGCTGACAGCCTGTTTAATTGGAATAGACTCATTCATACTAATAGTATCTGCACAGTGTTTTGTGACTGTTACTAAATCAGCTCTAAGCACTACCTGAAGTTACATGAGTGAAAACATCCTTAAAGTAAAGTACAGTGCACTGCTCTCAGACAGAAGTGTCTGTGTGTGTACTAGCATTGCTTTCATCTGAGATGCCCATTAAGACAGGCAAAATATTGTTACAGTTACATTTCTACATCGCACATTATATCTCCTGTGGGTGTAGATATATAGAGAGATAAATAGATATATGCACATCACAATTACATCTTTCTCAGGGGGAATGAGGAATTGAATTACCATATTTCACTGTTACAAATATTTCTCTTCCAGAGTATCAGCTTTTGCTGTAACATTTTCCCTGGTTTTTAAATGACACCATGAAAGGCTCTCCTTTCTCCCACCCCTGAGAGCGAGTGTCTGCAGAGTGGGGTGCACCTACCCTGTACTCTGCACGTTCAATCTCCCAGGCATAGCATGATGGTCCAGTAAACAGAACAGATTTTTCCACTTTGTACTTTCAGTGACAAACGAGTGATGAAAATACGAGTTTTCTTACTGCTAATAATACAAATATGGCAACTTTCAAAGCCTTTGTCAATTCCTGAAGCAACTGATAGGCAGCTCTCAAGCAGATGCACAGATATGCAGAACTACTACTTTGGGAGAAGATATTATCAGAGTATGAGTGATAAAGAGAAGGATGAGTGCACAGATGTGATGTGGTATAGAAACCAACCATGAGCAGCAGTGGCCATGAAATGATGACTGGTGGGTTTACTGTTGGTGGGACTTCACTGAGAGATCGAGTCCCGCAGTAGTACAGACACTAAGTAGGTACAAAGAGCATTAATTTCTAAATTTCTAAATTTAGTAACTTAAACCTGCAATTGTCCACGTGATTTAGACATCTCATGTTGAGGGCATGAAAGGTATTGTTTTCTTAAATGTTTTTTTGTTGGTTTTGGTTTGGTCTTTTTTTTTTCTTTTTTCCCTGGTGAAGGCAGGTTACAACATGCATGGCAATGAAAAAAAAAAAAAAAAAAAAACCAAAAAAACCAGCCTACCATCCTTGGTAACAATTTCAGAGATGTACAGTAAGGTTTACTGGGACAAGGAAATGCCAAAGACCAAAAAAATGTTGAAGTAAAAGCTTTGTGCTGTTTTGGTATTTGCTTCCTTGGTGGGGTGGGTATGTTGTTATGGTGGTAGTGATTTTTATCCACTGTTTGTTTGTTTCAGTCTTTCTTTCCTAACGGTCCTAATCTTCTCCAGGTCTCTTAGGGTCTGCCAGTCCTATGGTCATAGATCATGCATTCACCTTAATGAGAAAGCATGGGATATGAAATATGAAAATATAACCCTGTATAAAATTATGTAACAGCATTGCAGGACAGTGATCACTGTCATTGTGGGGAATTTGTGATTTTTAGGTTTTGTTTTTTAAATAATTTAACTGGAGCCCAGATTCACAAGTTGGATAAATCAACCTGGCACCACTAATGACAGCAATGTCCTACTGATTTCCATGAGCAGAATGTTCGACCAGTAACTTGCTGCCAAAAAACCCCATGTTGCACAGTAGAATAATAATCTTGAGATTATATCAACTTTTGTTTCTTTTTGCATCATTGTTGAATAATTGTTTTCACTATAACTAAAGACAGTTCAGATTCCTTATTTATAATACTTTAGGAGCTATTTTTTTAATTACATTCAAGATGCATGTGCAAAAGGAATGCTTTCAATTCAGTCATTTAACTTTAGGATTCTGGGATCACTTGAGTGTTCTCAGACTTGTGAAAAAAGCAGAGCTCCTGCAAAAGGTAGAAAACTGATCATTTCAATTTACATGCAACAGTGTTTTAAGTTTTTAAAAAATACTTAAAGCATGCTTTGTGTGGTGGACATTTATGCTGAGTCTATTTATTATGGAGTGAATAATATTTTTCAAGAATGATTCATCTGGGTTATTTTAGAGGCTGCCTTGAATTCTGGTCATTTCTATAGATACTGCAATTCATAGTCATTAGTAAGCTAGTGGTTTGATCTAACCTCAGCTACCTGTTGCTGGCTGTGAATGGAAGAATTTATTTTTAGTGTGAAACCACAATATGAATATTTTCCACTCTGAAAGTATAAAAAACCCTTTAAGTAGAAATTTTACTCCTTCACTGTGATGTGCTGTGGCTCTGATGTGACATACTGGGTTCTTCTTACAGAAAATCCTTTAAAATGCCTTATTCTCTATTGAAGTTGACAAGAATTTCCTCCACTTAACCCCTTCAGTGCCCCCGGGCGTTCAGCTCACATCAAACAAAAGGGAGCTCCTCTACCTCCTAGAGGGGGATAGTGGGATGTTGACAAATGCAAAATGAAAAATAAGGAGACAGAAAAACCTGGGCCCTTGGAAGGAGGTTAGTGGGCAGGCTCACGTAGCTGTGATACGTGAGAGGCAGCATCTCTAGGGGCTGTGTCTTTACAGCTGCACAACCACTGCGACTGCCCTGCTGATACGGAAACCTTCATTTTGGCATGATGTGGTCTTTGTTTGTTTGTTGGGCTGGCCTATTTGGGCATAATTCTGCTGTTTCTGCAAGATTCAGAAGCAGAAATGGTCTGTAATTTCAGGTAATATCAGCTCTGCTTATTAAGAGTCAATGGCTTAATTGTGCTAGAAAGCTGCCTACAGCTCTTGAGCATGTGAAGCCTGTAGTTACATGTGGAGTTATGAAAGCTATGACTTAGAGTAACGGTGGGCGGACTACTTCACCCACCATGGACTACATTGCAGAAGAATGAGAATCTGAGACCTATGTAAAGCCATTGGCCTATACACAAACTTCCGATTTTTTTACATAAAACATTGAATTACATTAGAGGTTAAATGAAGAAACGACAACCAGTATCCTGGTTCCCTTATACTTCATTTGGTCTATAATTTTGCAAACAAGCCTTATCTAGAGCTCAGTTAAAAGCAAGAAGATAAAATGGAAAACAAGAATATAACACTGTTTAAAAACCAGGACAGTTCAATTCATTTTAAGGACAAGAAATAGCTCTTGAAACTTGACTGAGAGCCTGGTTTCCACAGAATATAGGGCTTTCAGGTAATTGATGGGCCTTTGTTGCTGTTCACCACCAAGGTTTTGCTATTTCAGTCAGAGGCTACTGGCCTTCCCTGCTTAGATTGCCACTGTATTTCCACAGCTTTAAAAAGATTTCAAAATAATTTGTGGACTTCTTTGATGGAGGGAAATAGGTTCCTCCTTCATATTTGTGACGCCTCAGAAGTTCTCATTTTTTCCCTTTCTTAAGAAGCCAAAAGAAAGAAGTCGTGTCTGATTTAGTTGTGTCAGCTCAATTCATTTATCTTAGGTGAAGACAGCTGTTGTCTTTGTGTTCACACTTGTAAGGAAAAAAAGAGTTTATGTTTTTTACCAGCTGCTTGCTCACACATAATCATTAGCACAAGGTAAAATGTTCATGTGGTTACAGCTACTGGAATTTCAGTGCATGTGGTTTGGTCATTCATGCTACCAAGAAAATGTTTACCGTTTGTACCAATACATGTCAAAAGCTACAGTCATGGTCTTAGCAGTGTGATTTTAACATTTGATAAGTAGAAAATGTTTGTTTAAAAAACACGAGCAAATAAGTACCATTGCCCAATCAATTTTCTCTAGAGAAGATAAGGCCTGAGCTTCTGGTTAACACCTTCAAAGATGTTACTAACCACCTTGCATTTCACATCTGTGTCTTAAAATGCAAGAGACCTTGCTTTTATAAATCCTAACATTTCTTCTTTTCCTGACCAGCTGCAAGGAGTTTTTACAGATACTCACCACTTCATTGCCCAAGCAGGATCTGTTTGATTTTTGGTCTAGAAGCAGGAGGGACAGGCAGAGCATTTCAGGAGACCCCTCTCCTGGTTGCAGAGAGGAGGAAGTATTGGGAGACCATGTCACTGTGCATCCTAAATGATGTGACGAGTAAACATCCTTTTGGTAAGCAAGCAGTCTTACCACACGACTGTAAATATTTTTGATAATTACATTTTTTTGATCTTACTTTTTAGTGTGATTGTGAAAGAGCCATCTTTGCTTTCAGATTCCTCATTGCCCTGCACAGAATGGAATCTTGACCATGGTTAGAATGTGGATTCAACTGCTCCCACTTTACAGGGACTATAAAAAAAGATTTTTCAGGAGTTGTACATTCGTAAGGGCTGTAGTAAGCTAATATTTTGTATTTTCTTGCTAGATAAAGACTAGAAAGAGCAGAACATCCAGTAAGGGAAGAGCCTGCTGATAGGTCAATTTAGGTACCTCATAAGAGACTTTGGAGAAGTGGCAACGAGGCTGAGATGCAACCACAATCAGGAGCTGGTTGAAGAGATATGTAAGGCAATCTTCAGGGACAAACAGCCTTCACAATGAGACACAGTCTCATCAACGCCCGTAATGATAACCAGCTTCCAGAGCCCAACTGAATCTGCTTCTGGGCTGCTTTATCCTCTTTCACTTCTGTAAATTTGGTGTTAAAAGTAAGATATGCACTTTGAGTGTACTGTGAACTCCTTGCTTTATGAACCATAGATGCTTGAACAGAAAGTAAAATGAATGGGGAGCTTGAGTGCACTGTACAACAGTGGGGGACATGAGAGTGCTAGGAAGTGAATGGACTGCAGACAGTGGCCACGTCTGCACATTATCTCTAAAGGGCATCTCTCTTGTCACCATCAGAAAATATATCCTGGGCTATATGAAACACTCTTCTGAGGCCATAGAAAGTCCCCTTGTTCTTAAGACATTTTTGAGAAACAGAAATCCATACCAAGTCAGAACTGTCTTGGTTTTTTCTGAAGTAGATGTAGGGAAATTATAGTGACTGCCTGTGTGTCAGCTGCTGTCCACTACCGCCTATCAAGGCTCAGATGGCTGTCCAGCATCTCCATCTGGATTCTCCTAGAAAATGTGTAGAAGTAATGAAAAATAACCCCAAACCTCACAGAGTGGTGCTAGATCAAAGAATTTTTTTCTAATGTGAATGGACATATCTGACAGTGGGCAAAGATGAAAATTCTTCTGCTAAATATGTTGATAAAGTAATTTTCTACAGTGGACTTAGGGAAGATTTTTCACTAAAATTCAGCTTTTCAAACATTTAAGTCAAGACACTGCATCTGGTATCCCTCAAGAAGCCAAACAATGTGAACACAGATGTTTAGCTATACCTTATGGATGGTTCTGCAAAGTTAGCAAGTTGGCTGGGTGATCCTAGCAAACATTCATGCCCAGGAGATCAGCACTGGAACATCCAGGAAAGGATATAACCACTAATACCTCAGTATTTAAGGAATAATAAAGTACTTCTTCAACCCAGAAACTTCCTGCATCCAATCTAGTGTTTTAATGGCTTTTAATGACCTTTCTCTTAGTTTCTAAATCCTACTATCTCAAGCCATTATAATGTTTGCCCGCAGTATCCTCAATCAAGGAGTTCCACTGTTGTATCTAAATCTAGCTTTTAGCTGACCAATGAATGTAAGATTAACTTCACCCCAAAGACTTGCTAACCGATTTTTATGGTTGTATTTCAGTACCTTTATAAGGACTGAAGGTACACTGACTTTGATCTATAATTCCTTGATCGTATTGCAGCACTTTACCTGTAGTATGAACCTTCAGGTGCAGCATAAAGCTAACTCATCTAACTGAGTGCATATGTTTCTAGAGCCCCTGGACCAAGCTTCACTGTTTTCTGTAGACATTTATTAGTTTGCTAATGTTTTTATCAAGTCATGGAAAAGAAATATTACCAGATGGCTTCCTTGTCTTTGCAGCTCAAATTCCTGCAACAGTCATCAAGAAAGATGCAGGGTACAAAAATCAAGGCAATGTCATTGTTTTATTGTAAGGCAAATGTATGAATAGCAGCTGAGTTATATCCTGAGACTTTCTTCTCATGAGGAGGGAAACCTACCTCAGAACTGGGGCATAATAACTTTAGATTTTTCTATCAGTGTTTGGTGAAAAGTTCAAGTCTCTCTGTATCTTCTTCAGGTTTGTATCTTTTCAGTTTTTTCATCTAGCACTAAGAGTGTGGTATTCTTTGAAGCTTCCTGTAGTCTTTTGCAATGTATAAGGACTTTCACTGTTTCTGTGTCAGTTATTATTATCAGGGTTATTATTATCAGCAGTAGCCTTCCCTCCCACCCTCCTAAATTTGAAAGATTAGAGTTACACCCTGCTCTGGGAGGGATAGAGAGCACAGCCATTATATGTCAAGCATAAACCCAAAACGTACTTAGTGGCATGAAATAGAGATAAGGGTAGATGCACTGGTGGAATCTGGCTGGTTAGGTCATGTTTATAACTCCTTTGCACAGCAGCAAGAAGGATAAACCAGTTTATCTGGTCTATTGATTTTTTGTTGCTCTGAATCCTCATACTTTGATTTTTTTGGCTCGAATCTTCATGCTGCGAAAAGGGTGAAACTGATGCTTAGGGCCATCTCCCTGGGGGTAATATATGGATCAGGTATGCAGGTTGCTGGCAGAGGATTTTCCAAGGTAAGTCTGCAAAACATGCAGCTACAGGTCTCCGTTTAGGAAGCATTTCAAACCCACCTCTCTCATTTTACATGTTAAATGTGGCCTAGAGGAACATCCACCCACACCAAATGGAAAAGCCAAATTTCCTTCCAGTTCCAAAAACATTATAGACATCTGCCAAATGACATTTCTAATTCTTCCCGTAAAAAATGGAAAGCTAAACAGAAGCATCACCCTTCCAATAAATCCATTCCAAACTCTTCCTGATTTATTCCAGATCCTCTGTATTTTGGTGAGGCTGTTAAATAATACCTGCTTTTGTTCTCCTTATGGGGCTTACCTCAGAAAGTATTTTATATAGCTGTTCCTTCAGAGACTTTTAAAAATGTTCTAGAAATCATAAAGAGGCAAAGTTTGACTTCTGATACACATGTTCAGTTCCTATTGACTTCATTGGGGAATTTCAAGCTGGAATAGACCACAGTGTTGGAAATATTTACTTAGGCATGCTAAGGAAAATGAGTAGTTCTGAATAATTTTTAATATTTCCATCAACTACAACAGAATTTAAGCACCCTAATTTGATTTTTTTTAATATAAGAAAGGGACAAATCACTAAAATATGCTTAAGAAGTCAAAGGAATTGTGACACGAAGAAAGCCACAAAAACTTCTCGTCTGGAGGGTCTTTTTAAGAACTAGTTAATCACAACATCTCACAATAAATGTATCCTCTCTAAGATGTAAATAAAACATAAAGCTATAACTCATTTTTTACTGTGGTGAGATTGTTGAAAAGCATCCAAATTCATGTTGCTATAAAGAAAATTGGTCATAAGGTTTTTTTCTTTTACGTTATAATGACATTGAAAGGGCTGTTTTCAGCTGTCGCTGTTGTCCATCATTTTGTTCTGGAAGGTTTTTGAAGCCTGACTACTTGGAGAAGCACAAACCCAAGGTCCTCTGGCTAGGCCATGACCTGGTCAGACAGAGACAGATCCTGTCCAAAATCAAGTAATTGCGCTCAGGTTGCTCAACCCTGCTGGTTACTTCAAAACACAAGTGCCATGTGAATGTCTCTATATGACTTGGGATCACAGGTGGCTCATGTCTGGCCATCTGAAGAGCAGACAGACAAGCTTGCATCTGTCTGTACCTGTCCCTGGAGACATACCCTAAAGCTGCTAAATAGCTGATTTTTTTTTTTTAATGTCACAGTAAACAATGAATGTGGAATGTCAAGTAATCATCACAGAGCTGAAATATCCTCAACAAAGAAAACAGGTAAAACAATGCAAATAAAATGAGATTTTCTTTCCTCCCACACCCATAAAGTGTCATGC
Organism: Callaeas wilsoni; assembly: GCA_013398955.1. Lineage (NCBI taxonomy): Eukaryota > Metazoa > Chordata > Aves > Passeriformes > Callaeidae > Callaeas > Callaeas wilsoni. Next base: position 22,115 of record VWPU01006101.1, read on the forward strand.
AAGTGCAATAGCTGGAATTGACGTGAACCCTTTTTGAAAAGCTGATTTAGTAGTGTGCAGTCACCTTTAATTTGTTCATTATTCTCTTATTTTAATGTTTCTTCTTATTTCAAGAAGAATTTTGGTATTTCCAAAATCTGATCAAGAAATACTGGCTATTAGTACAGAAGTTACAGGAAAACCTGTAAAATGTTCAGTTTGCTTTCATAAAATTAAAGGTCCTGGTAAACTTTGGATAAGATTCCATATGTTGAAGTTTTAAATATTGCATAAATGGGCTGTTGGCAAAATTTTCCCAGTATATTGTTATTAAATTCAGTAATGTAACAATGTAAAATATCCATTACAATGTCTGAAAAAACATTCACTTCTTCAGTAATTAGAAAGAACATCCCAGGTAAAAACAGAAGATGGATCTATAATCCTCACTAGTCATTTAGAGCAGTGTTGTCTAATACTGTTCACTTAAATTTTTATCATAAATATTTGAGGATTTATTATTTACTTTTATTTTGCCAGTTTAGTTTTTCCTTTTCCACCTTCAAAAGCTGTCTTTCTGAGATTCTACTGGTTGCTTCGCTGTTTAAGTACTGAAGCAGCCTTCTGCCAAATACTGCAGTCCCTAGTCTGCGGATCCATCCTGCCTGGCCTGCTACAAGCTGCCACAGTGATGGCTTATCTTTGGGTTTGTGCTTTTGTGGGTGAATACAAGGGACCGATGACCACATTTTGTTTGGAAATACTGTAGCAGTAATAAATAGGAGACGGGTTTATGGAACTCTCCCAGACACCTTTCCCAGGTTTTCTGAGAAGCTCTAATAACTTAAAGGTAAGAGAAAATATGGACTAAAGCTTTTGCAGCTAACTTGGGTCCCTATCCATCCTCCACATTCACATGGATCAGATGACTGGTTTAAAGAACTTCTTGTCCTCAGTGTGATCAAAGAGACATTCCATTTTACACCGACAGCAGGATACTATATTCACAAATAATACATTTTAAAGAAGTCTTTTAAATCTGTAACTCTCACCATGACTTTAGTCATAGGTCTATGCAATAAAATGGAACTTTGTTCTATCAGGGGACAAACAGGTGGCAGTCAAGTCCAGAGGTGCAGCTGAATCAAAGGCTTTGCATAATTGAAGGACAAATAACTTTAAACATAGCAGCACTTTACAACTAAAATATCTCCTATTTCAGTAAGAAGAAGTACTATGTCCCCAAAAGTAGAACAGAACATGAAGTAGCTACAGGGCTTCATGTGTGGATATAAATTTAGAAGATCTGATGAGCCATCTCAAACTTTTCTCCAGCTGCTTTGATGACATCATTGGTTTCACTATCTACAGTGGCACCATTGTCAGATTAAACAATGACAGTTCTAAAACTATCCTCTCTGCTTTCCTGACAGATAGTCATATGCTGCATAAGAGGGAAAAAATAATCTAGCTGTCATCATAATTTTTCTTTTTTTCTTTTCCTTTTCTTTTTTTCCTCACACATAATTCCCTTTTGTCCTTCAGGTCTTAATTGCAATTCATTATTATTTTTGTGAAGAGCAGCCTCATGAAGGCAAAGAGTTAAAGACGTCACTTTAAATGACAAAAGCTGAACACTTTACCCCACTTTCAGTCTCTCATCTATTCATCCTTTTCATTGTGAACTTCGCTATTTCAGCTTTCTAAGCTCTTCAACTACCTGCCCCTAATTTGTATTCCTGGGAAGAGGCCTAGGCTAGTTATTTTGCATTTGTGTGCTAATGGTGCTGAGTTTGCTTCTAAGAGGAGAACAGGGAGGGGAGGGCAGGAACCTCCAAAAGGGTTTAAGTGGGAGTGGGGGTGAAGGTGCAGGAAGGGTTGTTTGGGGGAGAGTCATGCTGAATTTTAACCCTGAATGCTTTCTTATACAATTTAGCACAAAGCCCTCCTGATTATATGGAAAATGACACCCTGTGAAAACTTGTCTGTTCATATACACCTTTTAAACAAATAGGTTAGTCAAGTATCTGGAAAGCCTGGGAGACAGCTGGGTCATCTTTTTATTAATACATTAAATCATGACATACATTTTTTCAAAGGTTGTTGGTTTTTGTTTGTTTTTTTTGGCACATGCCCTTGAAAATTATGTAACTTATTCAAAGTATGTATAGTATTCTGAAATACATTTATTAGTGGAAACAGTCTGTACATGTAAATGATAGTAGTGCAACCTAGCTCCGCTTTGTTTGATAAAACCCTTTACTTTCACAGGGTTAATTTTGCCTGCGCGCTTAGATGCCGTGTGAGATAAAATACCTTTCATTAGATTAAATAGGCAAACAGAGGCTTTTTGACTTATTGACTAGTATTTCAAAGCCGAGCATTTCTTATGCTAATCATTTTTATAACTAATTTAACAGACGTAAAAGAATGTCATTATGAATAATTAGCGATGTTAGTAATTTAGTTTCTAATTAACCAGGGATGTGGCAGACCATTACAGATGGGAATTCTCATTAGCCATGAGAGGCATGGGCGTTTTGCTGCTTATTATAGATCCTGCCTATATTTAAAAATGGTTTGGTTGTTCGCAGTTTTTAATGCGAAGCACTTTCACTTCATGCTGCTGGGTACATCAGCTTGTTGCACTTTGTCACACTGTAAACCAGACAACTACGCAAAGCACCTGATGCAACAAAGCGTGTAGGCAGTCATTTTCCATTTCGTGAATTATTGCATGACAGCAGTTCTCACCCCAACTCCACACCCAAGAGGTGGATTTGCAAAAGGGGCATTTTTCTTTTGCAGGTGTTAAGTTGCTTGCAATACTGTTAAGCACATACATAGTAGATCTTCAGATCTGTGCCCATGATTCATTTTCTGCATAAAAATGAAAGGGAGCCTACCCACTTATGTCTCCCTCTCTCTCTGAGCTTATGACATACTTTTATAGAACTACTGCAGTCTCTATACCATCTATTCCCCCTGTGTAGGCTTCCACTAGAGACTGCACAGCAGTCTCTCGGGTATGAAAAAGGCTGCTCCTTTACTCTTTTATATACCGAGTGAAATTCTGCACACCACTGCTGTTTCTGCTCTTACTACCTTTTGTTTTCTTTAGTGCCAATTTCCAAAATTATTCTAAATGTTTAAATCCTCTTCAATAAGACCCAATGAAAATACAACCATCTAGAGAAAGGGTTTTCTTCCCTTTGAAAACCTTTAATATATGTATTTACATGCATTTTCAGTTTCTCAGATACTCTAAATCTTTTGGAATCAGTACAGTCAGCTTGTTTGGAAATGACACTGAATGCTGTTTACAGTAATAGTAAGTCATTTTGCAACATTAACATATTAGCAATATGGACAAGCAATATAAACTCTTTGAGAAGGGCAGTCTGCCCCATAAATTATTAGTCTATGGAAAGCAGGAAGGTAACAAGTTCATAATGTACCGCAGCAAATAAACCTGAAGGAGGAAAGCTCCCTCCAAGTTCTGAAATTTGGGTTTTAAAGAAATGTCCACCCCAATAATGGCAGACTTTGTCTGCAGAACAAAGACATGCACAGTTTTTCAAGAATGACCCAGTTAAACTGTTGTAAACTGTTTATTCTGAATATACATAACAGACCTCCACCCACCGTTTAATGTAGTTTAACTGGATTAATTTAAATTGTCCCTTTAGTTAACCACTGCAACTTTCTCCTGTAGGGAGAAATAAAAGTTATTTCAAGTCAGGTCATTCATTGTTTCTGTCCAAACCTGTTTGTGATTCCTCTCACTTGGGAACAAGTGTGTCCCATTTCAATTCCTGTGTTGGAGTCTGCATCAAAAATATAAGAAGGTGTAAATTAAAATGTACTGCTGTTTCAATTGAAGTGTTCACATAGGGAAGAAGTAAAGATGGAGATTCCTGATATGCTTATTAGCCTATTTATGTATATTGTATAGCCAGTTAAACTTTGCCTAACATACAATTGAACATACTTAGTCAGATTAGAAAATATTTTTTCTTTTCATAGCAGAGATTAGAGCACTAACCACAGCTATGGAAAATCAGTGTTCAGTGCCTGCTCTACTATAGATATCATAATACAAATGACCTTGGGCAAGTCACTTAGCATATATTTGCACTGCAGTCAGACAACCTAACCTTAAAGTTCAGCATTCCTGAACTTTTTTGCAGCACCACTAGACCACTGTCAACCCCCACTGTTTTCAAAGGCCACTGTGGCCCCCTATAAAAATTTTAATCAAAAGCACCATTGTGACAACTTTGTTTTATATGGTTCAGCAAACCACTCACTATAAATTGGGAATTGCAGATGGGAGTCACTCCAATGGCATGGCTTCAATGTGGGTTAAATGCTGAAGGTCCCAGGCGGATTTGTGCATCCCAGGCTCCTTTGTCTATGCTTCCATGAGTGCCTGAGGGCCTGAGCTGGTCACTGCCATGCTTGTCCTTGCTGCTGCCACACTTCCCAATGGCAGTGAAGACAGGGCCTCAGCTCCTCACCTGTAAAAGGATCAGTCTACCTCACAGGTGCAATCTGAACGTAAATGTATCAAAAGACTGAGAGGAATGCAGATGCCTAGGGTTAATGAGAGTATTTAATATATAGTCTAAAATACACTAAGTAGTTATCTTCTCAACTTTCCCTAGGAGCTTGTGGGAAGTTCTAGTGGCTAGAGGAATGAGCAACCTCCTAAAATGAAGGTGGGAGGTTATATAACTGTCAAAAATTATCTCCATTCTGTTTAACCAATGACTGACTCATCCAGCCTCTCTCTAGTTTGACTACAATGGAGATTAAAAAAAAGTACCAGACCATTTTAAAAGAACAGAACATGTTAAAAGGAAAGAGGTTGTGTTGTAATGAGCAGCTAGTGGACAGCAACCACCTTCACAGATGCTGGAATCTGATAGTTTGTTTGGCTTTGACCTCAGAATTAATGTGATATACCTGAATGTGTGGAATCTTCAGACTTGACTCTGAAATCTTCTTATGGTGATGCACACTTCCAGTTGAAGGGAGTGGGGAAGGTACCTACCTGCATGTCACTTCCAGAGGATATCGAGTAAGAGACAGCATAAACAGAACTCTTACAGATACCAGATTTGGGGCCATCAGAATACAGTCTGGTGATGTTCTTTGATCTAAATCAGTTTCTTCATCCTTAGTTGCAAATTCTTTTCCACAGGACAAGTAATAGTAGACTGCTTTCTTAGGGAAACTTTGCCTGAATTAGGTAAAAAAATATAAATTGCATACCTCATCCTCTTAGGCTATTACTTTTGTTAGGAGTAAACCAACAGCACGGTGTCATGAGCTTGTTCCAGTGGTTAAAACAACCAAAGGAAACCCAAGCAAACCAAACCAGGAGTGGGTCTTGTACTGAGTCAGTGACTATCTTTCTGTGGGGAAAGAGACCATGAACATTAATGCCTACAACTAGATCAGCTGTAGCTATAAATAGTATGAGTTCCCATTGATTTCAAATTCTAGACTATGAAAGTCTGTACAGCTATCCTACTTCGATTGTTATTTTGTTCTCTTCATGTTGCTTCTGAATGCTCTTGGAGAAAGAGAAAACTCTTTCAACTACAGTAATCTAGCCTTCCCTGTGCAATGACTGAAATAGGTATTGTTTTGTCACTTCTAGGTTATTGCTTAATTGAAAGTGGTCTGAGCTAGTTTCCTCAGATTGAGTGATGACATATCTAAACGTCACTTAGCCCAATCATGTAAGCAGGATCTGTACCTTAATAAAGATCCTCTGTGCTGAGTTTGGGTTTTTTTTTTCCTTTGTGTTATAAATTATGTTCTGATGCATAAAAATGAATAATTTAGTCATAAGTGCACCACCACAAGTTTATTGCAAACTGAAGCCACAATTGCAATCTTGGATGCCACAAAAAAAAATGGCTATAAAAATTTCTAAATAGTTCTTTCTTCAGCTGCAATAACATACCAATTTGCATTACCAGATGTTAAAACTCTATAGATTATCTGACAGCAAATACTATATCAAAGGCAGTTCAAAAGAAAAGTAAAAATTATTTTCATATTTTTAATCATGCCTGCAGATGGGTTAGGATAATCTGTCATAGTTCAGAAGTAGAAAAGAAAAGAAACAGGCTTGATGTAACTTGGCTCAGTGGTCTGTTTCAAATATGGTTCAGACACAATGGGAAAAACAAACAGGTCTTTGCTTGAGAAAATAGATGCAGCAGGCAAGTGCAAAATCTTACTCTGCTTGTCTCACAGACAAAAAGCAAAAAACTAGCTTTTTAACAGAGAGAAAGAGAGACAGATCACTCCAAAAATTCCATGTAAACTTTTCTTTTTTTGAGATTCTTTCTGTGCTTCCCCCTTCCTCTTCCCACACACACTGAATCAACAAACCCAGATGTTCACAAGAATACGTCCCTCGGTACAGCCACATCCTATGCCATGCATGTGCAAGGGGAGGTGCCTTACTGCAGATGCACAGGAATTCCGCAGGACCGATTGTTGTGCTGCAAAGTGATGTACAAACTGTGTGTGCTTTTTATTTCTGCATGGGAAGAGCTTCATGGACTGAAACCACTTCAGAGGCCCCAAAGATCTAGAAATTCAGTGCTTACAAAAAATGTGACTTCTGACTGTCAGCTTCGGGTATATACGTTCTGCGTCCTTGTCTTTTCAGCAACATGATGTTCCTTCTTCTTTTGGCACAGCACTGAACTAAAGAATGGGATCTGGAAGACAGAAAAGAGCCTTATACTAATAAAAACTGCAATACATAATTATTATCTTACCTTCCTATTTATGAAATTTATAGGGACTGGTGTTTCAGTTTATACCCACCTGAGCATAGTCTTGGTCATCTGCTTGCCTTCTTTTGTCAAACATTTTCATTAACTGACACCTATTTTTTTTTCAGCCAGTCTGTGATTTAAATGTGCGACCACTTGAATCTGCAGAAAGCAGCAGGCTTAGGTTTTCCACACAGCAACTCTTGTGTCACCTTCACCTGATTTAGTTATGCCTGAATACCTCGCAGCACCCTTCAGCCAGCCGGTATGGAGGGGTTTAAAGCACCGAATTCACCAGGAAAGTACCAAAAAAAAGGAAAAATCCCCCAAACCAACAAACAGAGTAAGTGACAGGGTTGGGGGTAGGATGGGGAACCAAACTGCCTGGTGCTTGACATTAAGGGAAGGAAAAAAGAAAAAAAAAAAAAANAAAAAAAAAAAAAAAAAAAAAAAAAAAAAAAAAAAAAAAAAAAAGCAAAGCGGTCCTTCACCATAAAGAATAACCTGGATGTTTACTGTGCCTGGCCGCACACCCAAGAGCAACGTCTGCGTGGCTCCCCTCCCCAGGCCGGATGGCTCCACAGCTCAGTGCCTTGGCTTAGGTGCAGTTGGAAATGCCCGAGAATGGCTCTTTGTTGATTTTCGCCTGTGCGAGAGAGCCTGGTGTTGCTGCGAAGCGAAGTGCTATTGAATTTGCTCACTCAGGCAGAACACTCGACAGGAAGGAAGGAAGCAGCCATTCTTTCTGGTCCTATTGTCTGGCCACCAGGCTTAGGCAATCAAACAGCCCTGTGGCCCGGCTGCGGCTCCCGCTCCGGCCGCTTCTGGTGGGCCCGGCTGGGGAAGGGGGGCAAGCGGGGGACGGCCTTCTCATGGCGTTTACTTTGTTTTCCCTGCACTCCATCACATCTTTTCACGGCTCAGGGCCTCAGGTAGCCGTTTCCCAGCCCTCCGCGTTTCTCCGGGGGAAAAGAGTCAGGGAAGGGAGGGGTGAGAGTAGCCGCAGGTGGGGTGGAGCTGCTCAAAGCTGCCTCTGGACTGCCACTGGAGGATAAGGAAGTGTGGGAGCAAACTGTCGGAGCCTGTGAGGAGTCCTTCCAGTCCTAGGAGATATTTCTGTCATGATCAGAAGGCGCTGCTTGGAGCTGGGGGCTGTTTAACAACACATTGATCGTTCGGGCTAACAAAGGGCGAGGTGGGAAAGGTTGCAAAGGAACAAACCTGCCTTCTGAAAGAGGTTCATTTAAAAATGAAGATTTCCGATTCCCCAGTCTATATGTCAGTTAGCTCCCTCTTCTCCCCAGAGAACGGTAAAGAATGAAAAACAGAGCCAAAGGGATTGATTTTGCGAGGCAGAGAGCTGCAAGCCTGGCCCCGGCTTGTAGTAATGCCACGGGATCACGGTGAGTTCTCCCGAGGATTCCTGACAGCGGAAGTGCAAAAAGGGTAGCTGGTCTAAGCATCCAGAGCAAAAATCTGTCTGCCACTGCATTTTACCTGCCCTATTACATCCCCACAAGGTCTCAGCACTTCCAGTCTCAAATCAGGTTGCAGCCATAACATTGCAGCATGGATATGAAACCCGCCTTGTTCTTAGTGAAATGTAACCATGGGATAGCCCCCTACTATGGTTTGGTGGCTGGATAGCAATAGCTGCAGGCTTTTTTTATTTCATTGTGGTAGGCTTTTCTCAGACAATACGCTCCAGTGGTGGATCAGGTAATAGGTGTGTCACTGATATCACTCTTAATGTCGCATGACAGATGATAACATTAATATATGATAATGTCACCTGGAAATCCGCCATATACAGTGAGATAGTAGAGCCTGGCAAATGCAGAGGCATAATATTTACACAATCCTATTTCTGCAAGACCAGGGATGGTTTTGCGGTGGCTTAAGTGGCTCCAAATCCAGACTCCAGTGCTCCCACCCTTACTGATGTCCCCAGGTACGTGTTCCAGAAGCATCCTCTTAGTCAATGTTATTGCTTGGTTACGAGGCGTGCACACAGCTGGAAACAAATGACAGTCCTCAAGCCGGATCCCCTGCTCACCGTACAGAGGTCGGTGTTGGCAGAAAGGGCGGGAGGGAGTGGCGCAGGCAGGCAGCACGGGGAGCTGCCACAGCCTGGATTCAGAGAGATGGATATTGCCTTTTGGCATGGCACCGTGCTGAGGCACTTGGAGTGCCGTGGTCATAGCCAGAAGTATTTGCTTATACCCAAGGAAGCCTACAGGCTGCAGTTGCATTTTGTTAACTTCAACAGAAAGGCATGGGTTGCTTTTAGGAATTTTGGCCTTGGAATACACCCAGCTTCCCACTTTTGTCTTAATAAAACCTCTGCTCAACCTGCTCACACCTAGCCTGGTGCAAATCTAGAACAATCTTGATGAGTTAATGGAATTATTCCAGGTTTGTCAGTGCAACGGGAAGAAATCAGCATGAATGAGACCATTTTTTTTCCTTTTAATAGAAACAAGTGGAAATTACTAGAACGGAGAATAATTTGTAGCCAAAAAGGACTCTTGAATTTGGATTTTATTACAAACTTGAAACTTGGGCCAGTTTTGATGGGATTTGTAAATGCTTTCAACAAATGTGGGCTGAATTTCAAGTGAGGCTGGGCTCCATTGTACAGGAATCTGGGCCAAGGTATGGTTTTGAGTGGAAAGCATATGAAACTCACCGCATTTTCCTGATTTAGAGTCTTGCTTTGAAGTACTAGGTCCATTCAAACCCAGAACTTAAAGCAAAAACCCACATGGTGTTAGTACACTGGAGCCAAAACTATAATAAAAAATTCCCTTGAAAGCCCATGATTCAAAGCTAGCACAGATCCAGATACTCCTTATTAGATGCTACCAAGGTTGTTATTTTGCATATCTATTTTTTAATTCAGAAATTTTAAATACTCTGAAATCTTTACTAATTTCTGTATTCTTGAAAGATCTTATTGTAAAGGCTGCAGTGGGATGGAAAGATTCAAGATTATTACTTTTGCTAATGCATACTTGCTATGCATGTATAAATAATCAATTAATCTTTTTTATCTCTTCCTAAATAAAATATGTTGTTAGTGACCTTGCTCTGTGTATATGGCTCTTTCACCATGCTCAGAACTAGTGTCTGAGAGCCTTCCAACAGTGCATGAAGCAACGTGAATAACATCTGTTACATGCTGGTTATTGTCTCATCCTTTCTCTTGAGATGAAGCATGTGAAATGGAGTGTCTTGTTCGGGTTGGGGTTTTTTTTTGGTGTCATGATTTGTTTTATGATCAAGAAACCACTCCTTTGAAAATGTCTTAAAGGGAAAATGAGTGGAGGATTTTACTGGTTACAAACTGGAGGGAAAATTTCCCATGAGGTACTAATGACGTATTTCTTTTTTTTTCTTTCTCTTTTTTTGTCGTTGAGAGACATTTTCACTTTACTGCAACAGTCACATACACAAGCTCTGTGCACATCTTACAGAACTCGACAGAATTGCTTTCAAGTATTTTTATTTGAACACAGCGTAATGCAATTAGCTTTACTGCCCAGCACGCCTTTGATAGCACAAAGTACGCTACAAGATGACTTCTCTCTCCTTTACTGATGCATCAAAATTCCATATGAGCAGCCACCCAGCGACTCGACTGGCTTTTGCATTTCCAGTTAACTACCCTGAATCATAAAAGTCTGGGAAAGGATCTGAGAAATGTGTTCCTTCAACTACTGCAGTGCTTCAGCAGTAAGGCTGAGTTTGCGTTACATGTGGAAAATCACATATCGGTATGCGTCATTCATAGTCCTGTGCAGATCTGTTAGACATTTCTGAGAGGGGCTGGTTGTCCCCAGCTGCCTGCTCGTAGAACACCCATAGAGCTAATGGGAGGTCTGCATGTGGCTTTCTGACAGGATCAGGCACTGGTGCTATAAGCAGTCAAAATATTTTGTGATATCAGCAATAGTCCCAGTACCAAGGATCTTCTTTTTTGCACAGCTCTGTAATTAATCCTTGGCTGTGATCTTGATGGTCCAGGCCAAGAGGAAGCAGCGACAGGGCAGTCAGAATAGAGGTCACTTCTATAGTTCATGAGAATCAAAGAGATGGCCTCAAAAGCCACCTGGAAAAGGGAACTGAATTGTTTTGAAGATGAAAAAGAGAATGAAAAAGGACAGTTGTGAGGATGCCATGACCAAAACTAAAGAGAGAGCACAGCTGTAAAGGAGCAGCACTGGAAACCAATGCTCATTTGCAGAATAACCACTGCTGGTGTTCCAAGGATATTGCCATTACCAGTGACCTTTCCCATGAATAAATGTGCAGGAACATACTCTGCACTTCCTTCTCCTTTTCCGTGGAAATTCAGAAGGAAAACCCAAATGTGCAGAAGGTTTCTGAAGTTCTGTCTCCATCCATTTTTCCTCCTGGCAAGTCCTGTTAGTCCCTTCTGCATATAAAGCAATGTGAAATAGAGCAAGAGGTGGTTTTAAGGATATTAGAGCAACACTGGAGAACGCTATACTGGACAACTGTCATAACACAGTGTCTCTCTTCTAGTGAAGAGTGACTTGCCATTATTTCACCTATCCACACGTACTGGGTATTAGAGCTTAATTTTTGAAAAAATCATGCATCTGGAGCATGCATGTCAGGTGAAACACCTCTCTAAACCAAAGCTCTGCATAGTCCAGGAGGAATGAAGAAAACATCATGTTCTTGATTCCTCTGGCCAATGTAGAGTGGAGCTCAGCTGCCCTAACTGGCGCAGCCTATGTGCAGTCAGAGCGCTGATGAAGCAAGTACGTGCTTGCTCCTCTCCCTTTCCTTGACCTAACAATTTGCATAGGGCGAACCCAGGTCATAACAGAGGCAATGATCTGGCCTGTAAAATTTGTTTGGACAGAGAAGTTAATGCTACTTCAGCATGTTTCAATTTGCTAAGCTTCACCAAGCTGCACATGATTTTTAACAGAATCCTCACATACTAGATCCTGCATTGTGTTGTAGAGGTTCCTCAGCACAGTTAATCTACACCTAGTTTGATAAAAAGCTAGTTCCATTGCTGGCTCCGAAGTTTTTTTCTGATTGCTGTTTTGATGTGAAAACATAGTGGACATCTGAGGTATTTTGGTTTCTTTTCTCACTTGTCCCTTCCCCCACATGGACTGTAATGAGTTTGTTAGCTGTCATATCTTGGAGATTAAGCTTTTGTGCAAGTGGTTTTTTTCAGGACAGACATGTGTAAAGGGGCCCTTTCAGCCAGAGAACAAGTGTTCCTTAATAGCCGTACACAATTTTTTGGCATGCATCCATACATTGGCAGTATGATCAAACATATCCCAGCAGACAGTAGAACAGAGATAGTTATAGGTATAGAGACCTTGGGAGCACAAGGAAAGTTATGTCACCTCTGTTTTCTTTGAGGACCTCCATCAAGACTGAAGGCCCATGATAAATGGTAATCCTGATTTCTCTGGAGTCAACCTAAAGGACTGTCTGGAAAACTCCATACAAAACAAAAGGGCTGCCGAGCTGCATTACTGACAAATTAACTTATCAGCTGGAGAAGTTTTGATTTACAATTAAATTCTCTGTTGCTTACTGAGAATCTCCCATTTAAAATTAATGACCTCATAGCTGATGAATGATGAAGCAGGAAAGGAACTGTGCTGAAGACTGAACAAAAATCATCAGGTGAAAGACACTCTCTGTGATTATGGAATAAAAACTAGTCATTAGGGCTTAAAAAAAACCCCAAACAACTGGAGCGCTGCTTCTCAGTGGTACTAGTGGTAGATGTTTCTTGGAATAGAAAATGACTTCCCCCCCTCAGGATCTGTGGTACTATAAAAACAGGTCCCTTCAGAACTAACTTCCAAATCTGCTAACATAATACTCCTCTGAAGAAGAATAAGATTGTTGGGTTTACAGTTAATTAAGGGGTTTGGGTCAGGAACTTGAAATCTATCCATTAGGGTATGGTTTTCTGGTTAAGGAGTCATAAATACACAGTACACTTTATTAAATAGCTTGAAAAAGACTGTGTTTAAAATATGATAGATGCTTTGGTGTGTTCAGCAGTAGATAAACAAATGTTGAAAGAAGAGAAGTGGTTCCCCTTGGCAGTAACTAAGTGTGTCACTTCTTTGGAAAAGTGTATTTTGTTGTCACCTGTGCACTCCTTTTCTTTCTCTTGACTGATTTGAGGATGGAGGGAGGCAAGATAATGACAAAAGCAGAAAAGTAGAGCAAAATAACACAGGAATTTATGGGGTTTAAAATCCTGAAAAATTGTTCAGGACAGAATTGAATAGAGCACCTACTTTTTGAAGCTTTCTGAGGTATGAGAGAAGGGCTATATTAAGTGTTTGCATCCTGCCAGCTGGGACAGTAATTTCAAGAGGAAGACGTGATTAGTGGGGCAAATGATAAGTCAGAAATAACCACAAAGAGGGAAAGGAACCTGTGGGGGAAAACATAGAAAGAGAAATATTCAGGTGCCAAATCCCAGAGCTCCTGTTGTGGCTCTGACCTCAAAGATATCTCTCCTGTGTTGCAGGGGGCATAGGTGGGGGGTGGACAGAGAAGCAGCATCCAGACAGGTACCCTGAAACTGTGAACCATTTCTTTGTGAGGAGAGCAGTGTTATAGACAGTTCATCATTTCCAGGACCATTCTTATGCTAATTTCCCAGACTCAGGGAAAACTTAAACTCCTTCCCTTGCTGAATGGAACCAACCCTCCATCAAGAGTTAATTTTAAAAAGAGAGCAAACAGAAGGACTTCATGTTTGGCAAGCTTGGGGTTAGAACATTCCCATATACACATACACATTTAGAAGAGAAGTATCTTAGTATTCATGATACTTGGTGATAGAGTAGCAAAAAGCTTTCAATTAAGCATGAAAAACAAATATCACAATTTATCTCAATTCTTCAGTCTTTTATGTGCTGAAGGTATTTTTTTATGTGAGGTTTTGTGAGGTTTTTCACTTTTTTTTTTTTTTTTTTTTTTTTTTTTGTGAATGTCTTTCATTTCAAGTTACCCTTGTTCTGGGTCTTTTTTTAATTCCCTTTGGCCAAAGCATTTCTGAATTTCTGCCAAGAAGTTACTATGTAAAGCCTGTTGTACTCAAGAGTTAGATTCCCATTCCTGGAATCATGACTAGCAACCCCAAAATAGAGTGCATTGTTGTTTCAGAAGGAAAACAAGAGAGGAAAGAAACCTTAGGAACAAACAGAGAAGGATGAAGCCAAGCGACAGTTACAGACTCTTCAGAAGGCTACTCTTCAGTTAGACATTTAGATTGGCTGCTAAGGAATCTAATCTAAATGGTAGGAAAAACTGCATTTGAATACAGACAAATCATATAAATTAATGCTATGAATAGCTACCTATTTTTGTTTCCTGTCTACTTATGCTTAGGAACCAGCATCTTTGCAAATACTTGAGGGACAGGACACTTTCGATTGTCCTGTTTCTCCTGCAGAAAGCATTTTTGTTTCTGAACGCAAAGTGTGACTTCATCACAACTACGTTGCAAATCCATTCTCTCAGGAAAAGAAAATCAGTGCAAGGTAAATAAATAGAAAGCAAACTTTTTTTAATGGTGGTGTAAGAAAATGAGTTAGCAAAAATAGATACATCAACAAAGAAATACTGAGAGTTTACAAAAGGATTCCGTGCTAAGGGAATCTTTCAGGAAACATTCTTTGCTAAAGTAAGTATTTTCAGGAAATATCTTTTGTTAAAGTATATTACAGAATCCTAAGTCAAAAATTCTGTACCAAGTTATCATCTCATCAACTTAATATGCTCTGTGTTGCTTTTTGCTGATTTTTTTTTCACACGGAAGTTTAAAATTCATAGGTATAGCAGCACTTGATGCTATAATAATTATTAACAGCAGAAAGTTTAAAAGCATGGAGAGCTTGACTGGAGAAAAGAGAAGATACTTTGGGCTTGCAAAGAATATTGTATTTATGACACACAGTGAACAGGCCTGTTTTTTTCCATTTAGTAACTTATGGTGAACTCATCAATTCCCTATAATACACACAGAAATACAATCCTACTTTTACCTTAATAAAATATGATTAATATTGATTAAGATGTTCATATTAAAAAAGTCAAGACCAGACAAGAGAAGACAATTATTTTGGCCTTTGCTTTCAGAGGCTGTCAGCACCACAGTGTTAAATTTGAGAACCTGTAAAGGTCTGAGTATAGAAGTGAAAATCCACCCTGGGAAAGTTAATCTCCTTTAAAGTCCATCAGAATTGTGCATCAAAGACCAAGTACAGCCCAAACTCACCAGTTCGTTTGCAAGCATCAGCCTGCATTATTAAAAAGAAAACAATACATATATGTGCATATGTGCAATATAAAGTCTATATTAAAATCCTGTCATAAAATATGTGAGAATTCCCAGGCTAGAAGTACACTCTAACTATCCAGTGGGATCTACTTTGTCTCTCTGCTTTAGGTAACTAATGAAGCAGTTCCACAAAAGATAATATGTACTTTGTAAGGACACGGTCAACAGAAAGGAATGGGTGGCTTTGAGCACCTATGAAAGATTTTAATGGTTGAGGCTTCGGTACCCAGTTTGGGAATTTGATGTAGGAGCAGACAGGTTGTCAGCCTGGTTATCTTCAAACATACTAGATATTTTAGCACGTACCTTTTGGAGTATGCTGTCTGCTCCAACAGACAGGTGAAATTATCAGTTTTGTGCTTGCATTAGATGAACTGAAGCTCTCCTGAACTAGACAAATTTTCACAATGGCATTGTAAGGAAATTTTTTTAAAATTCTGGTAAAGGTATCATAAGTATAGAAATACGTAGTTTTCTTTTTGTCCTGTAAAGGGGTAAGCAACAGGTGGCTAAGTGACTTAAATATAAATTCAGGTTATGACTCTGCAAAACTGAATTCACATATAATTCAGAAAGCTTTACCAAGTGGAGATAGACAAAATATTCCTACAAAAAGCATTGCTATGGAGATGTGTGGCCAAAACACAAGGTCAGACAGTACCACTGAAATCAGATTGCAAGGGGCACACTCTTTTCTTTTTCTAACCCATTTTGGTGCACACATGTGCATTTGTGTCTCCAAATAAACTACTGTGTTTGCATTTAAAAACGTGGCTATGTCAGTTTCTGTAATTAGATCCTTTATTGTCTGCTATTGATCATTTCTGCATTTCTTTAGCTTACACTTGTGAATTGAGTAAAATGCAGAATTTTACCATATACAAAAGCAATGCTAAAGAAAACATCTACCATGTCCAACTTACAGGGCCAGACACTCATGCATGGTATCAATCCAATTTGCTCATGGCCCACAGCATAAAAATCTCTGACATTTGCAGAAAAATGATGTTTGGGCACTTGGGGCTGCATGATCACAAAGAAAGGATGTTCAGGCAGTGGTGACACTGGTTAAAACCATGCTTGGTGTAAGAGTTCACAGACAGACACTCCCTGATTTAGCACAAACTTGGAGTGACACTTTTTTCTTAGGAATGACAGCATGCTAGAAGAATGTGGAATTGAATGTAACCTGATTCAGAGGCAGAGACTTTTCTCCTCCAGAGCAATGCGTTTGCTTTACCTCACAGACAGGACAGGCTAACAGGTTTACACTATGCAGTGCCTTATATTGCCCTGATTTGGGTCAAGCCTAAGTGTATCACATTCAGCTGACCTGTTAGATGTGCCTCGCAAAGGCGTTGTGTTTATGACTCTCCAAACATGGGATCCAAAATAGGGCAGATGTGGACAATAAAAATACTGGCTTTCTCCTTGTTCTGTTGAACCTGGCTGCAAAAGTAGCTGGAGTGAACACAGCAAGCATGTATCAAATACCAAAGGCTGGATGTTTGTAACTTCTGCGTAGATTACAGGAAAAATCATTCAAGTTTTCCACAAATAGTCTCAAAATCAGAATGGTTTGATATTATGAATTGAACTCCATGATACCTAACTGTAGGACAGAATACCCAGAAGAAATGAGCAAATGTGAAAAAAAATGAAAGTCAGTTTCAGTCTGATCCTCATGACTCTTTCACAGCTTTATTTCTTCATGATCCTCACTTTTGAAATGTAAAGGATTCATAATAAGATGAAGAAGGACACTAGAGATTTGGTGCAGTATGTGTAAGTGGAATGAGAAATGTCTCTCACAGACAAAAGCAACTGAAGGATTTGATTGAGAATTAATGGAGTAAAAAATAATTACGAGAATTTTCATCTGGTTACTGTTGGTAATGATAAGAGACACTGGTAGTCATGTGTCTTAGAAAATGTATTTCAGAGTATGCAATATTATAACAATATGCAAGAGAATTTAAAGGAGAAAAAATGTTGTATCTAGTATAGATCGATAGACAAAAGAATGAACTATATGACAGTGCTAATATAGGAGGCACATTTCTTTTAGCTCAGTTATTGATCTTTGAGATAATTACACTGTACATCAAAAGAAATTCAATTGTATTCATGTGTTACTTTGTAAACAGCATTAGCATCATTTCGACACGTAATCTTACAGCAGGGGAAAAAGGTTTCAAACTAAAATGTATATAAACCGCTATGATTTCGCTTTCCCAAATCTGAAGTATGCATTACAGCCAAGCAGATATAGTCTCTTGCTGATGTGGTTCTAACAATTTTAACAGAGTTATAAAGACAGCAGTATAAAGGTCAATTACAGGCTATGGTTCAATCCACCTAATTTTTACTCTAAATTTGTACTTACAATTTAACCATCTTCAAAGCCTTTTTACATTGCAGTGACTCTTTCTGATAGAGAGAACATGGATGTTAGGGGCAATCTATCCCTACAGAGCTAATGCTTGGTTCAAACTAGGTCATTCAGTTTTGTGAATGAGATCTCATATCACTTATCATTTTGGCATTTTATAAAAAAATCACAGTCCTTATTAATCATAGCTGCATAAGGCAGCAGATAATGAGGTAAAAAGATCTAGCAAGAAATTGTTTTGTCAAGGATGTTGATGCAAAGGGCTATATCGACATTCAAGTTGTTTGAAGTCCTTCCCATAGGTGACAGAAAAAAAACAAAATCCTTTTCAAAAATGCTAAAAGTTCCAAGTGCCAACTGTCCAACTCCTTAAACCCACCATATTCCCCAAAAAACCTCTTCAGGGCTGTTATTGTAGGAGGTGAATAATCCCATCTACTCTTGTAAGACTCCACCTTCATCAAGCTCTGGGGTCCCCAACACAGGAAAGACATGGACCTGTTGGAACGAGTCAAGAAAAGAGCTGCCAAGATGAGCAGAGGAATGGAACATCTCTCCTATGAGGAAAGGCTGAGAGAATTGGGATTGTTCAGCTTGGAGAAGGCTTCTGGATGACCTAATTGCATCCTTCCAGTACGTGAAGGGACCCTGCAGGAAAAATGGAGAGAGACCTTTTACAAGGGCATGTAGTTACAGACAAGGGGGAATGGCTTCAAACTGGAAGAGAGTAGGGTTAGATTAGATAATAGGGAGAAATTCTTTAGACCGAGGGTGGTGAAGCACCAGAACAGATTCCTCAGAGAAGCTGTGGATGCCCCATCCCTGGAAGTGTTCAAGGTGAGGTTGGACAGGACTTTGAGCATCTTGGTCTAGTGGAAGGTGTCCCTGCCCATGGCAGGGGGCTTGGAAGTACACAATCTTTAAAGTCCCTTCCGATCCAAGCCATTCTATGATTTTGTGGTTATCAGTCCTGTCAAATGCCAACCTTGAAAACATGGGTCTCCTACTATGTTTTGTGCAATTCTTTGCTAGAGATGATATGATTTCTCTTCTTGTCCTGATACACATTAATTTTCTCTCTGAGAAGCATTCCAGAGAAGGATTGCATCAGCCACTGCATGTAGAGTGAGTCAAAAAACAGCCCTGTCTGATGATGTTGTCCCTCCGCAGTCAGTTTCAGTGGAGATATCCACCTCCTTTGGCACCCTGCAAGGGGTGCCAATCCTTGCCTTTCATACAGCCCATTATATGGAGCCTCATGCCTCACACAAAACAGTGATAAATGTGTTGTCGCTGCAAAAATATGGAAAGTCAGATGTAAAGCATGAAAATGTACAGTTGTTTGAGTTTAAAATCAATGTATGTAACATAGAGAATGCTTCTCTGATTCACTTATTTGCATTTTATATTACTACATTCAATAAATCTCTCTGTTAATGAAAACTGTTAAGCACTTCCAGATGGCCAGTCTACTGAACACAAGAATGGGCTGAACCTCACAGTTTGGCAGAGGAATTCAGGTTTATCTGTTGTAGAAGACACAGGGCATTTTCCCTAAACTTGTTGCAGTGACAAGACACAGTAGGAAATAAAAGTATCGGCCCCTGGCTGGACAAGGGTTCTTAGATTTGCATATAATTAAGGTGTGGTTTGGGAGGGCAGAGGTAATCAGGCACTGAACATTATTTAAAGAGCAAATCCTTTGCTAAAGCCATGTAAAACATTTGTGTAAACTCACTGGCATTGTAGCAAAAACATATCACAATATCGTTATTGTCTTGATTCTTTGCCCCTGAAAGTGTAAACCAGTTCATGGGTCATAGAATTTGGGGGAATGTTGTGCAATTGTCATGTGAAAGAAAAAGAAAAGGATTGTACCTCAGCTTAATTTTATCTGAATTCTCTTCTGAAATACTCAGTTTAAGATGTAATAGGAGATTCATCACTGGCCTACTTCTTTCCTTACTTTCTATGCAGCTGTTTTAACAGAAAAGCTACAATCACAATGAGCTCAAAGGAACAGAGGTATGATATGAAGATCTTAAATAAATTACTCTGAGACACTCACGTATATCAGCACCTAGACCTCTTGAAGAATTTCACAATTTTCAGGATTTCAATAAATAAGCCTTATTCTGGACCATAAACATCACTGGTAAGCTAGACAAGGTGGTATTCACAAAATTCATGTATCTGTGTGAGGCAGTCACCTAAGATTCCCTTTATAGGGAAGAGAGAGGAAAAAGGTGCATTAAGGATAAGAGTCTTTTGACCTATTTTCATCATCTATTTTAGGATGGGATGAATCATACTCTAGAAGTGCTTATTTTATTTCATTGAACATAAATGAGAGCACAGAATGACTACTTCAGATGTTAACTAAATCTACACTATGATTTATGGTGATTGAGATATTGATGTCTCTATTCTGTGAAATTATTCCCAATCACATATACATCTGTGGGTTTTTAATTAAGCACAATATCAGAGTTCATTTAGGAGAATGTCTTATGTAGTATGCAAAAGAAACTGGGAAAAATAAGTGACACTAAGATCTCACTTATTATAGTGAGATCTTAGTCATAGATCTCACTGTTATAGTGAGACCTATACTGTTATAGTTTACATGAAGAGTAATTGTTTGATTAGTAATGGGCCTGAAATACTAGAAGCAAGCTGATGGCAAACTCTTCTATCAGTGAGAAATTTTCCTTTGACAGAGAGCTACAAATATATGTGAACATATGATTTAATTGCTTATAGAAGCAAAAGCATAACATGGGGTGTCATTTGGGATTTGTTAAAAGGCAGAACACAGAGGCAGAAGCTCTTCTAGCCTTATTGATACAATCCAATGTCAAAACATAAGTTATTTGATGACTGCAAGGGAATCTATGTCTTACACTGGTATTACAGTAAATAATTACAGTAAACAGAGAAAGTCTTAAGTTTGTGTGGTATTTAGACCTATGTATTAATATATAATATAAACATATTTATGAAACAATCAAGAAAGATCAAACAGTTAGGATGTGGAGAGTTCCAGTTTCCTTTTCTTACTTGAGAATTTCTGTTTTGAAAAAGAGGTGGATACTGTTCATGAATAGCGTTTCTACTTTAACAACATATGTATGTGGTGGTGTGTGTATGTGTTCCATGAAAGTAAAAAAGAACATACCATCCGCCATATAAAAAGTAAACTGTGATGTCCCACATTGCTGGTGATCAGTTTGAAGTTCATATGGCTGTAAACGTTATTTATTTAATGCTTTGGTAGAAGCAATATTTTTATTTTGTTTATTTTATAAAATGTTCTTCAGAAGACACCAAGTCCAATTATCTTACTCTCCCTGCCCACTCCATTTTCAACATCTGAAGTCCTTGGAAAGTTTCCCACATCCATACTTCGCAGTCTTCCAGATTTGTATCTTGGCATTGACACTTATATCTTAAATTTATATCTTCTATAGTCCTCATGTATCAGTGAGAATATAAAACTTCCAAAGGTTTGGGTTTTTTTCAGTTGCGGAGGTTTTTGTGGGTGGGTTTTTTTCATTGATTGTTGTTTGTTTGTTTTTGTTTGAGGTTTTTTTGAGTAATAGTGTACTAGCAACATTGCATTGCTAGTTAACGTTAACTTCCTAAAAATGCATGCATGTCTGAGACATCCAAGTATTACAGAAGTGCAAGGCCAGACATGCTAGGCTCCTTCCTTCCCTCAGGAATACCCTCTGGTCTGCAGTGAGAAGCGGCATCCAAATGTGTCCAGAAGTGAGCTCATTTACAACCACGTTGGCAGAAGTCAAATTTCATTTTCATCAGGGAGGCTCCATTGGTAGGCTCTGACTCGTCACCCGCCTGCCTCTGTTTCAGCCTCTCTCTTCCCCTACCCCTCTGGGTATCACCACCAAGACCCCCAGAGGGGGCTTTTCCTTCCCTGTACCCACACTGTTTCCTCCTGCGCGGCGCTGATGGTGCTGGTGGCTGCATGCTGGGAAGCAGCCGGTGCAGTGGTGTGCCCGCGGCATCAGGCAGCTCAGCGTCACAAACCACCTCTTCCCGGCCCAGGGGTTTCAGCACAGCTTCCACCGCCATCACACAGTCATTGCTTTAACCCCTGTGATTAATGCTGTAACTCCAATGCCCCTCAGCCCCCACAGTGTTGGCTTGCCTCCTTAAGATCCCTCCTTAAAGCCCCACTTTCAGCAGCTACCTTTCTGTCAATATGCTCTAGGTTGGCACCGACCACTTGTCCTCACACCTGTGATTGTATCAGGGAAAAGAGACCAAAATAAATATTTACAGTGTACATGCAAGAAGAAAAGGGCTGTTTTCCCTTTTCTGTCATTGATTTCCTCCGTTCCTCAGTTACTGGTCCTGCTCTATTTATTTATGATACTGTGTCTAACTTGGACTGCATTTCATGGGCAAATGAAATGCCTTGCTTCTTTGCTGTGGTTGTTCGTGCTAGTGTTGCATATGATAACAAAGAAAGGGAAAAAAACCACGGAGAACACTTCAGATGAAAGCAATAGTAAACAACAAAAATTGGCTGAAAGACTCAGAAGACAATAGCAAATAAAATGACTGTTAAACTCCTTTTTAAAATCTATTAGCTTTCACATTCACAGTGCCTTCTTAGAATGGCACTTGTTATCCTTTAATCCACTAGACATGTCAAAAACCACAAAACCCTGTGTAGAAAACACCTGATTAAAATTACGTTCTAAATACTAAAGAGATAATAGCAGGCTTTTATTGTTGTTAACAGGGTTTTGCATTTTTCTCCTAAGTGATTGCAGAATTCTTGTTACGTATAAAAAAATCCAAGTATAATGGTAAACAGCATTTCAAAATGAAAAACCTTCTCTTTCTTACGCTTGTAAGTACACCAAAATTTTCAGAGCAGTTTGGCTTACCTCTAGTATTTTGTATGTGCTCTAGAAAGCTGGATATAAGAAATTAGGCAGAGCTTGATAGTCTCCTCATATGGAGACCAATAAAATTTCTATTTATTGAGAACTTCTATGTCCCCAGATCTCCTAGATACCCAGAGTACTGACAAGAATAGACTTTGCAAGAGACCCCACTGACCCTACTGGGTTCAGAATCGAGTAACAGTTATCAGGAAATAAAACCATGCTAAAAAATCTGAGCCATTTATATGCTATAAAGTGATGGTTGGTTCTGTTGCATTTGTTTGTACTCTGAATATCCTAAATTCACAAGTCTACAAGATGGACATGTGAGATAGTCCCATACATTGTTGTCAGCGTAGATGCTGTGTCAAGCCAAGAAAGTCTGTAAAATGCTGGTTGTCAGAAGCCAGGAAGGGCACAAAGGGATGGCTTTCTTTCTACCTGCATTCCTTGCCTCTTTTTTTAATCTCCTACCAACAACAACAACAAAAAAGCATAGTGGGATAAACAGACATTAATGTATGACTGGTCTGACATTCAGCATTCTCATCACAAAGAATGAAAACCTTTGAAAGCTAATGGCTTGCTCTGTCCTAAAGGAAATGCTTCCTGAGTGGGGGGAGCTGCATCTTCCTACCTTTGCTTTTATCTACTCTGTGGCTAATGGAAGACATCAGTTTCCTGTTCTGTCAATCTTGCCTGTCAGGCAGACACTGAACTCACTTTAATCAAAGCCACAAACTTTTAACAAGATGCACACGGAAGGTGTCTCCCTTGCTTGTACAAATGTTCTGTACCTTTTGAATCACCAGCTGTTCACTTTGTAGGAGGACCAGATGCTAAGGAGGTGAAACCCTCCTATCATTCCACCAGCTTCAATAACCATGCTGATTTGTACCAGCTGAGCTTCTCTCTATGACTTACATTTTCAAGCCTTTCAGCTATATACATCTACAACTGGAGAAATAGTCAAACTTCTGCTTTTCTTCCACAGAAATCAATAAAGATATTTCTAAGGTATTATTTTAAAATAAAGGTTTGCTTGCTGCTTTTCTCAGAACAGCTTTCTATCACCCCTGTATTAGTCTTTGTTTTATTTTTTTTTTTAATATTTTTAACTTGTTGCTGATTGTTGGCATCATGTTTTAATGTTACAACAGAAGAGAGATCCATTTATTCGGATAGAACTCCATCACGTGTTGAATTAGTTGGAATTCTTTTTATCTGGGGTATTATCAGTGTGACCAGCAATGGAGGACATAGATAATGATGGCAAATAAATCTTAATGTAAGAAGGCAGATAAGATGTTGTTCCTTCTCATAATGGCACTGCTACCTTTAAAATTCCAGAACTGAAAGACTTAAATCACTAAACTTCACATCTTCCCTGTTTCAACTCCAAAGTACAACACAGAAAAAATCTCTTAAGACCCTGGGGCACTTGTAACTTGAGTATCCTGTATGTCCTATGGCTTAAGTCTTTATAGATTACTTACAAAGATCAGATAGTGCAAAGAAATTGAGAACAAACCATGTTCACTTTGATACTGTTTTCATACCAAATGAGGGAAATAGAAGTTTCCTCTTTGAAAACCACATGAACAGAATATAGATTGCTGATGTTATAAAAACAAGAGAAGTTGTATTACAAATGTATTCTTACAAAGAACTCATCATTTTAGCCCCTTTTGAGAATTTCACTTTTAAATTCTTATCTTTGTTTAAGACAAAAAAAGGTAAGAGGAAAAGCGTTCCAAAATGTTTTAAATTACCTTAGCAGAAAAGCTACAATAAAAGTTAAGAGATGGATAAAAAGTCTTTGAAGATCTCTTTGAGACCTGTAATATTTAATCTTTTTTTCCATTGAATAGCTAATAGTCATGATTAAAAAGTGCAGAACAAAAATGACATTTTGCATTAGACCAAAAAAAAGTATGGAAGTGTTTTTCTATTTCCATTTTCAATGTCATATTCATAATAATCATAACTTCAACCACAAGTTTTGCTACTCCTGATTTAGCAAAAGCAAATACACTTGCCTCCCCCAATTTATCAGGAGCAAATATTGCATATCAAGCACATACATAAAATAAATATCCGGTCAAATGGAAGAGATGGGAATTGTTCTGACAATTAGTAAATTATTCAGTGCTGGTAATGTTGTAGCTATTTAACTGTTGCTAATTGCCCAGCTATATTTACCGAATACAAGGAGGAAAATAAATAAATTAAAGATGCTCTGAATCACTCATCTGTCTGAACCAAACCATCAAAATGTGCTGCCGTGTTTGAGTTAGTTTCTCCAGAAGTATTAAAATGCTCTTGCTGGAAACTTTGATTAGTAATGGCTTCTGTTCTCTAAATGCTTATGCACATATGTACATTTGCTCAAGTAAACAGTCCATGAGACTGTGCCCATGAATAATGTGACAGAGACAGAAATGTACAGGCCTGTCTGACTCCCTTAATGTTTACAAAAACCTTAATGTCTTGAAATCTGTTGTTAAAAGGTAGATACATTTTGATATTTCTCACATTAAATTTAATGTCACTTTATGTTCTGTCGCTACTAGGGACATTGAACATTTAATGCAAAAATAAAACAACACAGTCTGTACCTTTGTTCATTTTCATATTTCCTGAATGTTGAGGCTCTAAGCAATATTCATGTGAATTTGTTTCTCAGTGTAGCTGATTTCAAGATCTTTTAAAAGAAGGGTAAATTGAATCCACAGACATTCGAAATATAAATGCTAGGCCAGCATTCACCTATGCCACTGACATCTAATCTGTCTAATGAAATTTAAATATTTTTACTTATCTTTATTTTTGCTTTTCGTTTTGGAAAGTAGAGCATGCCAACACTCTTTCTTGGTGATTTTACAGTTTTCCTTGTGGTCAGTACTACCTCTTTCTCATTCTACTTCCCTTTCCTTGCCCTCCACATCTACTCCTAACCTGAGGTTACCATGAATGCCAATCTCGTGGTTTGCATCCTTACCCATCACCAAGCAACTCAAATTTTTTCTTCAGCAAGCTAGCTGCAGGTACCTGACTTCAAGATGAGGCAATGGAGCCTGTGAGATGACAATAGGAAGGAGTGTGGGGAAGCAGGACCATGAACATGCTGGTTTGGATCAAGCCAAATTTTATTCCCTGGGAATCAGTTGGTCTTACCTTGTTTGTCCCCAAGTACAAATAACATTATGTGTTTTTTTCTTGTTACTCCCAACAACCCCCCATTTTTGCTGAGCTCACTTCAGTTAAGAATAGCTCATGTGAAGGCATTTGACATCAAAAGGAACACGGGCTAAGAGTAATACTGCATTTGTGAAGGCAAATTTTCCCTGCTTTCCTCAATACTTACAAGTCTATTTATGAGAAGGGCACAGTCACCCTATTAAATGCTCTAGATTATTGTTTTGTCACAGCTGCATGCAACAGCTAAAACTCTTCCTCCCATGGTACTCAAATGGCCAATTTAAAACCATTTTCTAACATGCAATATTACCTGTGAGATCAATAATGGCAACAAAAAACGTTTTGGTCCTTGGTAGCCAGTTCAAATCCAGAGTATGAATCTTGTAATGCTGGGTTTATGAAGTGATGGAAGGAGGGAGTGTCACGCTGATCTCAGTGGAAAGGTGTGTGTGTGGTGGGACAGTGGATGTTACTCGGCACACGTTCTGACTCTGCCAACAGGCAGCCCCAGGAGTAAAACAGCGATCTCCCCAAGGCTGATAATGCTACCTCTGAGTTAAAACATGCCAGCAAGGCGATGTGAGGAAGCACATGCTGTTTGTTTTATGCTGTATCTCTGCAAAGCTTGTTCTAGCTGCAAAGGCATGCCTCCTGTGAATCCTGGAGAGGATAAAAGAAAACCAGACTGTGCAGCTGAGTGAAAGCCTCCTCCCTTTCTGCCTCCATTAAGACAGTGGAGTTCATGTGAAATGGGTTGACTTACACGCAAATCAGTAATGCACAAGGTAATCATATAATGCATGGAATGGAAATAGAGCAACAAAAATGGTTTTGGATCCAATATTTCATTTGAATCTAAATTAATCTTGGTGATCTTTAGTGCACAATATACCAAGAAAGGCAAAGAGTATATTAAATTACCTACAGACAGTCCACAGTCATAAAATGGTTGGAAGAAAGCACTCCTTATGGCACTTCCACTTTTTATTTCTTCACTGGCTCCATTAAGATATAAAAAAATAGAATACAAATGTTTTAGTCGGACAATGAAATCTTTGATGACATTTAATTAAATAAAAAGGGACACAAGCCAAGGGAAATATTACAGCATAATATCACAACAAATTAGTCTTGAGTTTAACATTATTTTTGACGTGAGAGAGAAATACATCAGGGGAAGAATTTTTCCAAAGTACCTTTTCACTTTTAATTTAAATTTAGGATGCCTAAACCCACTGCTAACGAAACTCCTGTGGACATGGAGCTTGCCTTGCTCTTCGAGTTAACCAGGATCAGATGCCTATAAGTAGCACTACTCTGCTGTGAAAGTTTGCAAGATTCAACCTTTGGTCCATACTTAGCTAAAACAATTCTTTACACGTAGTTTATATTCAGGGTTGAATCAAAATGACACTGCAAGTACAATCAAGAACAAATGTGGTTCACATTAGTTGTCATCGACTCTTATTTTTTGTTCAAAACTTGCATAGATGTCAATGCTATGTGTGACATGAATTGTGTATGGGCCTTTCTGAGAAATATGCATAATTCTAACTGTGCACAGTTAGCTGTACAAGAAACACATTGCATGTTTTTATTTGATTTACCTCATCCGCTTTTCTATTTGTTCCTGTACTGACTCACAAATTTTTTAACAGGAACAAATATGATAAGAATAATAGGCAAGTATGTCTATCTACATATAGCTCTCTCTAGATATACATGCAGTATATGGACTCACTGAGACTATTTTGGCTGCTGGACAACTTTCTGTGTTATTAATCAGGCATTACATTGATTTTGATTGCATTCTTATTCTGGAAGGCTAATTCACAGATATACATCAGGCTTGTATCCACAGAAAGGCAAAATGACTTTATTGACCATAAGAAGTTATCAAAGTGCAACAGAGAAGATAAATTATGTGCATGAACTGTGATTATGTTTCTCATGTTCTAAGGACTATTTCTATGTGCTTACCCTTTTTCATAAGAGTGAATGCATTCTAGAAACAACCCTGTCTATAGATGTGTTTAATTTTACTTTCCTCTGTAGTTTTGAACCTGTTTAAATGAATAATGATGGAATCTATCTAAAACCCACAGATGTAAACAGGATAACTGATACTGACCTATGTAGAGGGAAAACTCATCAGTTTGGAGGGAAGTGGGAAGAGTAGAAGGAGAGGAAAGACCCCATTGTGATGCACTGTGCTGCTATAATGTTGAAGAATTATCCATGTCTCAGGATGGCAAGGTGGCTATGTAGTTGCACAGCCCCTTTTCACGTCCCTTTCCTCGTCCTGATCCGTTTTGCAACAAACTGCTGTCACTGTAGCCAAATCACTGCTGGTTACAGTGTTGGGGTTCAGGCGGCCCCTGAGCACGTGTGTACATCTCATTTGAAAAGGGCCCTAATGAGATTGATTTTTACACTGACTTTACGCAGTTAAATTCTGAAACATGCAGGAATTGTGAACACTTGGCATTTCTGGTGATCAGCCTTGGTAGACCCCAAGTACCACAAAGAAACTATTTTAATTTTAGCATTATAACATTAAAACTCCTATGTGGTCTGCAGTGAATAATTTAGATTAGGAAACATTTCCTTATCTATAATATTGATGCCTACATCTAACCTAGCCATTTTAGGCTCCTTTTATTGTCAACAAGGAAACATTCCCAGACAGTGATTCTGCCGACCTATTTTAGATACAGTTATTTTAAGGTAAGGTGAAAGTTAGGTGAGGTTGATCCCACATGTAGATTTCCAGTTTAGGGAAAAGTGAGTGGTTTTTTCCAACTAAAACTTGTCAGTCTTTCTTTCATTTCACTATTGTTTAGTTCCATTTACTTACTACTACAATACTCAGATTGTGCTTAGTGCCACACAGACACACAAGAAATGGCCTTCTTCCCCCAAAATTACAATTTATTTAAATAAATAAGCAGGTAATAGTTCATACATCTTTTATATGCTGGTATGAACTGGAGTTGGTGCAGTACTGGAGAGAGCAAAACAGCATAAAAATGATTTATCACAAGTTAGTATTGTATAAAACCTCTTGATTTATCATCCAAGTTCTTCATTTCAACTACAAATAACTTCTTGCACAACCACTGGCTTTACGTCCTAGGAACGTGTATGTACACGATGAGATAAAAGGAATTATTATGGTATTAACTGTAGGAAATAAAGATCAAAGGTTACCATCATGACTCTTCCTGAACTAAAACTACACTTTGCCTCACAGTGATACTCAATTGTGCTGAAAATGTAATGAACAATTCTTACGGCAATATTTATATTGGTGTTGTTTTCTCTTTAGTAGTTCTGTAAAAACTTTAAAAAAAATTCCTTCAACAAGTGTCTAAAAAATTTCAATATTCTCCATATAGTTTGTGGTAGATTTCTTCTTTCAATCCAGCTATCAAGTTTATGTGCATTTTCCTCAAAGCCATGTGTTTAATCTTTCCTGGTGATGTATTTGTAAGAGCAGAGATGTCTGGAGGTGTTACAAAACTGTTCAAAAAGTTCTTTTACTGTTGTTTCTACATTGGAGCATCATCATGCCTGTCCAGTACGTGACAAAAACTATGTAAGTGGAACTGGAACCATAGGAACCCAAAAATAGTAGAAAGAAACCTCCTCCATTTTTTTCTGGTTTGTGAGAAAAATCTTTATGAATGTTTCAGAATGAATGTACCCAGCCAATACTAAATAAAGTACTTTAAATAAACTTGACAATATACACTTCTAAATGAATACTAATTTTCCCTTGTAAGTGGTCTTTGCTCTCTTAAACAGCTATATAAATTATTGTTTCAAATCTGCCCGCAGATGATTCATAAACTCAATGAGTTCAAGGGAATTGTTGTAAACTGTCCTTTCTTCTCAGCCAGATAGCTTGAAAAAAGTGAATAATTCCTGTGCAGGCCTACAACCTTTCAACCTTTTTAAAAAAGAAGTGTGGTGGCTAAGGATTACGGTGGTTGGGATAGGAAACTTTTTAGAAAGCACCATTTTCAGTGTCTGAGGACACATGCCCCACTGAGGCTCCGGGCACTGATGCTGTTCCAGTTTTTCCTTGCTTTCACCCCACTGCAACCAATCTTTTCCTAAAGTTCAAACATATAGAAGAAAATAAGTTTTTAGTGTCTTCTTGCTGCTGTCGGAAAATATGTATCTAGTTATTATCTTCCATTTTAAATGATGCCATTCTGGTTTTTGGGGGCTATAATGAAAAGTGTAGCCTACTGCCTGCATTCTAGGCGTTAGTCCAGAGTTGCTGACACAGGAGTCTTTGGACAGTTCAAAATTTGGACATCAGTCCCAGAACAAGGCTGCGGAAAGGAATACAGTACTATATGTTGCTGAAATGTGCAGATAGGTGCCAAATAGCTGACTGAAACAAAATCCAGACAAGACACATGTGGATATGGTGGGAAGAGGAAAATGTTTTTAAAAAGAGGAAAATATTTTTTAAAAAAGGAAAAAAACCCAAATCACAAACATTACTTCTTCGTAACATCAAAGCCATTGTCTCAACTTTTGTTTCTTTTTGCATTCATTATGGTTTCCAGACACCCATTATTAGTATCTGTTCTTCTACACAGAGTCTTTCCTAACTATTGGGATCTGTGCACTCTGTCACCTCTGCACATTTTCTTCAGTGGAATCTACCTGGGGGAGGTGAAGGCTGTCACTGACAAGTCTTAGGCTTTCTGATGTGTGGTGTAGCACAAGGCAGCACAAAGCACAGTGATGCTGGTGTTCAGTGCTCAGGGTCCCGTGTCCTGACAGCACAGAACATGTCTCAGACTCTGGAAAGAATGTTGCATTGACCTAAGTGACAGACGAAGAGTTACTTCTCCATAGATAAAGCAACAGAAGATGAAGAAATAAACTCAAATATATTACAGCTCAATTTTCAAAAACTCCTTCTTTTCTTTTTTCCAACTCCCTGTTCCACATGAAAGTGATTATTCCTTTTTTTTATGAGCACTCTTTGAGGTGTTAGGAAAGAAGAAAAGTGGGTAGAGAACTCTGACTTGTCTAGCTAAGAGAGAAAGCACATCTCTACTCTGGAATAGGAAGGCAAACAGAAAAATAGTGGGAATCTTATGATTATTGAGAGAATAAAACAAAGCAGTGTAGTTGAAATGAAGTACTCCTTACACAGATGAGAGAATAGCTCAGGAGGAGGAAAGCTATCTCAACCTTAGGGCTTTTGTCCTGGAACAAGAGATCAGGTATCACAGTCATTATCAAATGTTTTGAATTTATTTGAATCAATAAAATTTTCAAATTTTGCTTCATCAAAACAGATTCCTGTCATTTATTTATTTTTTAATTTTTAATATCATATCATTTGGTTATTTTGAGGGAGGAAATGCACATTTTGCCTCTCACTTACAAAAGCTTTCATACAGATATAGTCATATGACAGAGGTTTTCCTCATTCTTTATCCACTTTGCTTTCTTTATACATACCCTTTCACTCTTCTTCTTTCTGTTTCCTTTCTGTAAGAGGAAGGTAACATTCAAATATAAAGAAATATGAAGAAAATTGCTGAAATAGTTTTTTTTTTTTAAAAAAAAACCTTCAACATTCCTTCTCATTTAATTTCAGTAGTGGAATCTTCTTGCCATTTACATCTGATAGCTGTATCTCAATAAATTTTTGATTTCTTGGTGTAAGCTAAAACCAGTGCAATGCAAAGACATAAAAATGTCACCAAGGATAATAGTTAAAATTTATTACTCCAAGAACTTTATCCTCTGTCATTGATACATAATTCCCTATAT
The DNA here is from genome assembly GCA_013398955.1 of Callaeas wilsoni. Lineage (NCBI taxonomy): Eukaryota > Metazoa > Chordata > Aves > Passeriformes > Callaeidae > Callaeas > Callaeas wilsoni. Next base: position 53,585 of record VWPU01006101.1, read on the forward strand.
CATAACATTGGATAGAAGCAGAATTTACTATTGTCTACCTGCTTGAACATCCACCATGTTACAGTTTGTTTTTTTTATTTTGGTGCAATATAACTAATGCAAAGGTTTACTTTTGGTCCTTCCAATTGTGTCCACATAGTTGTTTTCTGAAGAGAACTGCATGATATTATAAGCAAAATTTACTTTCAAGTGTGTGCTTGTGGGAACTCAATTTTTTTGCTTTTCCAGAGTAGATTAGATAAAAAAAGTCCAGCTGTCAAGTTATTTCAAACAAATTCCTGCTCAGACCAAAGATTTCTGTGCTACTAGAAATGAAAAAGATCATTTCTATGCAACTGATAATCTTTTTTTTTCCTTCCAGCTAGACTCCACATCATAAAATTAGAAAATCACAGACATTTTTGAGTTTCTAGATAGGTATGGCAAGCCAGACTCTTGGAACATGGTGATGAAGGTTTATTTTAGTCTCTAAATGTGCCATCAGTCATACATGTTTGACTGTAAATGCTCCAAGACGATCGTCCACTTTGCTAGGATTAGCCAAGTGCTTAAATTTGTATATGTGTCACTTGCAGGATCAGAGCTGAATTTCTGCTGCTGAAAGGCATGTGGAAAGAAGGATCTTGGTCTAGTCACTCAGAGGTCCTAAATAATCAATTAAGAAAAAAAAAGCCACCTTCACTGGCCAATTTCTTTCCACCACTTTTAGTTACTGGTCTTATAAAGGCATGATCTGCCCTTTGGAGATGTCCATCACTTCCCTTTGCAGATATAAAGAGCCTAAAAAGTCCAGCTCAGACTTGATACCTTACTTTGGTTGACATGAATCCTACCCTTTGCCATTCTGACTCCATTCCTTTAAGTGCTGAACAGTTACTGTGATTGCATTACCTGTAATGCTTACCCAACTCACTAAGACAGCTGGTGGCTGAGGTGGTAAACAGCTGTTCATCAAAATGCTGTGCTTCCATGGACATGGTATGTCAAATGCATGTTCAAATGCATGTTGCATGATACTGGTTCCTCTTGAATTCCTGATTCAAGGCATCCAGTTTTATATGCTGCCCTGCATTTTATTCAATTTCCCTTAAGAGATTTGTGGGCAGTGTATAAGTGTTAAGAACATGTCCTTGTCATTCTTTATAAGTCTATATCATGAACTATGATGGGAACAAATACTATATGTTTAGTATAATTTAAAGACACTCTTACTTTATAAAAACTACCTTAGTTAACTATGTATATTAAATAAAAAAATGACCTCTTCCCTATTCATCTGAAAAAAAGAGCCTTTGGCTATCTACTTATTCAAAATATGGTAAAACATTGTCTTCTTTTGCTTGTCTTTTGACAGGCAAATTATCAAACAGAATGATAACACTTACCACTGGAAGAATGATGTTCTATATCAAAGTGAACTTAGCACATATATTGTATGCTTAGGAATGTACTGAAATGTGTGCTGCAAAGGTAGCAAATAAATACAACCAAACAGTTCAGACGAGTCAGACATCATGCTATGTGCAACTCAAAAGGGTACATACAGACCCTCAAGAATGCTTACAATACACTTCACCAAAAAAAAAAAAAAAAAAAAAAAAAAAAGGTAAAAAAACCCAGTTCTATTGCATTTCTGAACTGAAGTCAGCTGAAGCACTCACATGGTGCTCCTGCCACGGTGTCCTGGTGGGAGGCTTGGAACTAGATAATCCTGAAGGTCCCTTTGAACTGAAACCATTACAGGATCCTACGCTATAAGTTGCACAAGGGACTGGATACAGACAGGCAACAAATAGTTCTGGGCTCATGCCAGTGCTGAAAACAACCTGCTGTGTGGTCTCAGACAAGTTATCTTCTGTGATCTTTTTGTATTCCCCCCCCTTAGTAAAATGAGTATAATTTAGATTTGCCTATTTACATAGGGTAATTCTGCAGGGTCAGAATGTCATTTGAATACTGAAAGGCAAAGTGAGACATTTGCACAATGCTCAGTTTTGAAGATGGAGGTCTTTATGTCCAGGGCAGGTATGAAGGTGTGAGGGAAGCTGGATAATGAGGATACTGTAAAACTGCTTCTTTTGATTTTCTGTTCTGAAATACAGTCCAAGGCTTTTTCTTCTTCTTTTCCTCTTTTCTTCTTCAGGCTATACAATCAAACATAAAACATGACTCTGCCACCTGTCAGTATAAAATACCTCTATCCGGTGGAAATCCTGATGCTTTCTAGCTGATGAAGCATCTTGCCGAGGGCTGTTGGGCAGGTGAAGAAAGCTTCCTGCTCTGGTGTGCTGCGCTGCTAGGCTTGGTGCTAGCATATGCTGATACCTAGGTTGAATTCACCGTGGCTAAATTAAGACTCAGGAAGCTTTTCCTCAGGGTTATAAAGTTCTGGTGTCACAGCATCTGCAGGGTAAGAATCTTCCCTGTTTGCTGCTGGGTTTGCCTCACTAGAACTGCTTTTGTGGCCTCTACCATCTTCATATTTCAAGATTTTTCAGTGCACATTCCGACTGTAACAACGAGTTATTGGGTCCTTTTTTAAAGAGAAATATTTTATAGCAGGTATTATACAATGTTAACATTGTATTTTTAGCTAGTGCTAAAAGAGAGGCCATTAAGCAAGGATCTCTGTTCTCCATTGTCCTAAGGATCATTTTTATATAAGGGGGATTGTGTGCATAATTGTGAACAAGCACAGACCAAGGCAGATCGCTTCACCCAAAGATTGTCTTCTAAACCAGAAAATGAATCCAAACAAACCGGAGGTTGGCAACTGAGAAAAAAAGCCAGGGCTAGTTAGGAGTTATCTGGTTTTAAAAAGAGGATTATTTATAAGTAAAAATTCTTTATGAGTAAAGAGAAGTATGTCATATGTAGTTTAAGAGGTATGACTAAGAAAAAGTGAAAAAGAGAAGAAGGGTTTCCTTTGCTTAATGAAAAGAGGTAATATTATTTTGCCCAAAGTAATCAAAAGGCACAGTAGATTCCTCTATGAAAACACAGCGAAGAGCAATCGCTGTCATTTTACCACCAGGTAAACTTGCTGAGGTCAGCTCCTGGCCAAAGTGTATGGCTGACCTCAGCAAGTTTACCTGGTGGTAAAACTAACAGGCTTTGATCTTTACTTTGCTTTCACCTTAGGACAGCTCCTGCTTGTTAGTTACCTGAAGGTAAAAATCACACCTTCTTTTATCACCAAGCTAAGTCTGTGAAGCAAACAGACTGGAAAGAAGAAGAAATGAGAGCTGATATATGGCATATAAACATCAAAGGAGGGGATGCAGGGCTTATTTTGCTTCCTCAAGAGGAAAAAGGAAGTTTAGAAATACCATAAGAGGCAGAATATATTGCAGAAATGGTAAGCATGATTGAATAATACGAACAACTACTTCATAGTAGTGTTTTAGACAAAAAAAAAAAAAAAAAAGACAAGGAAAGAGGAGAAATGAGGTATGAAAGCAAGGAAATGAAGGGTAGAGTAATGATGTGGAGCTAACTGATGCAGAGACAAATATTCTTTGGTTGGACTTAAAAAATAAGAATCTCTAAGGAAAAACATGAGATGGGCTGCTTTTGGAAGTGCACTGGATGGTGAAGCTAAAAGAGCAAGCATGAGCAATTTTTTTTTGACTATGTTAGGATAGCAAGATGGGATTACACCACACCACGGGTGGACTGATTTTGACCATAGGAAATCCAATGGAATGTGGGCATGAACCCAGCACACAGAGGAGCAGCAGGTGGTAGCACAGGACATTGAGGACTACTTTCTACTGCTAAGTTTTGCCAACTGAGCTGTTTCACTGAGAAAGAAGTTAAAAAATAGTCAAGAAAGGGAGGATCTCATCAAAATGCTCAGTGATGGAACATAAGGCAGGAATTTAGAAGAGCATGTGGGGAGCCACTGCTTAGTCTTGCTCTTCTTTTGGCCATGAATGCATGCACTCAAAAATGTTTGCCATTTAATATCTGATGAATTTCTTTAATTTCTCTGGTGGTTCAGATTGCTGTAGCTATTTCAACACTGTCATAAATAATTGAGGTTTGTCTAGTTTTGGGGTTTTGAGATTTTTTTGGTTGGTTGGTTCCTCTGTTTTAATCAAGATCATACTTCTGTGAGCCCTAATTTAGTCAGGTTATATATTTCAGAGCAAACAGCTTGCTTTGCCTAAGTACTTCTGTGAACTGAACACTCTGCCCTGAGGCAAGCAAATCCAAAGCCAAAGAGGGATGCACCCTTCATATTCCGCTAATTGATGAAGGGGCAAATGATCTATAGGAAAAGTTGCATCATTAACTTAATTGAGGGCAAAGCCTAATTAGAGGGGAAATGAAGTAGACAGAGCCAGAGACACAGCAGGCCTTCATGTGAGATGTCAACAAACAGACATTGTAACTAAAACCAGACAGAAACTGAAGCACTTCATTTACATCTTTAATTTCAATGTGAAAACATTTACAGTGATTGTGATGTGTTTGTGAGATTGCAGAGGAATGCAAAAATTTAACAGAGCTAAACTGATATCAACAGGTTTTAGAGTCACAGAAAAAAATCAACTGGCTAAAGTTGCTTTAAAAATCTTGAGCAAACTGACTGAAGTTACTTAAGACTACGTTTGTGCTTCTCTAGTATATTTGAACTCTACATTCCTGAGGAAATCCAACAAGAACTGCACCAGGAATTTTACAGTAGTGAGTAAATAAACCAAGTAAATTGTGGTGAGCCATAATGCTTCAGTTTGACTCCACAGAATTCCTGAATGAAGAGATAAAATGTCACTTTTGCACGTTTGTTCTTTAAATGGTTACTCTGTACAGTTACTTTTCTGGCATTTCCTTGCTTGCGCAAAGAGGCTTCGCCCCTCAGAATCACAAGTTCCTGAACTGTGAACTAGTGATGTTAAATTCTAGAGGCTTGTTAAGTATTTTAAACATCAGTTTAATATCTGAACTAAAACAGGTGGCAGAGGTCTTTTCAGGACCTTTTACACTGTGTTTTAGGGCTTTTTTTTGGCATGCAGCTCTTTTTTTTACCAACTGCAGGAATACAAACAAAACCTTTTCATAAGAAAAGCCACTTAAGTGAAATGAGGAATGCAAGCAGACATGTTTTGGCTACAGTGCATGTCTTTAAAGTATATAGACATTATTATACAATTCAGCTGCATTCATATGGGTATCAAGCATTCTTTCAAAAGCTGGGCCTTGAGCCTGCTCACAGATATGCACCAAATTTTTGTGAGTATATACAATTAAATAGTGTGTAAATATGTTAATAAATGGAAAGGGTAAATTAATTTCGTTGTGAAAACCAAGCCTACACAGAGCCAGAAGAATCATCACGCACTAATTAACCAAAACATTTTTGAGATGACCTCTTTTGTGTTCTAAGGAAAATTATTAATAGTTTGCAGCTTCACAAACCTCGCATTTTGTTAATCAGTGTAATTACTTACCAAACAACAGATTCATCCGCCTGTTTACGGCAACTGGACATTAAATAGATGCTTCTGTATCTGTGTTTTATTCTTCATACTTTTTGTCTTCTCTAGCCAGCACAACCACCCTCATGTCCCATCTCTTTCCATGCAGATCAGCACTTAGCCTTGAAACTTTGTTCTGGATCTGCTGATGCAGCTCTGAAACAAGAAAACTCCCAATGACTTCTTGGAAGATTTTATTAGTGTTGGATCACCATGTCATTCTCAAACGAATTTGAGTTTATCCTTAAGTCAAGACAAGTAAGAAGCCCTGATCCAACCAAGATAACACCCTGGCTCCCTTGTAATTCCAAATCTCCCATTCAAAGCTTGAAAACACTTTAGGCTTTAGGCAGAAGACAGAAAGAGGCTCCACTGAGTACAGTATTGGTAATGATGCATGTTGTGTCACAAGGCGCACTAAATGCACCTAAAGTTAGCCTAAAACAAATGCATACTGTGCCATTCGTGAGGCTAAAGGCCTTCAGGGCAAATCTCCTTTTAGTTGCCTAAAAGTACATTAGCTCAAAGCTCATTTTGGTGGAAGAGGGGATTTATGAAATTATGGGTTTCAAGACAGCAAAAATTACAGCAGTCTACAAATCACTGGAGCAGGCTTCGCTATTTCAGCTTTGTAGTAAAGTTTATTATAAACTAGGTAATAAGAGGAAATCCTGCTTGGATCATACTGGAGTACAATAGTTGAATGTTAACACATTTATTATCACCTGTCACATCCCTATGAATGCATCATTGTGAACATGCATTTGGATCTAGGACAGCATCATTAATCATCGTTCCAAAAAAACTCACAGTAGTTAATTATTTGTCTCAACATATTGCATTTAAATCATCCTCCTCATTAAATCAATTATGAAACAATGCAAGTATCCTAATTGAGCTACTAAGAACGAGAACATTGTTGCAAAATGGAAAGATACTACCAAATGTTACCCTGATTTTTAAGTACATAAAGTGTATTTCTTTTTATTCTTTACCAGAATTCATACAGCTTGGGAATTAAATTAGGAAACCTTTCCAGGGTGTTTTAGCTGGGGTTTGGCAATATAATGCCTTTGTCATGTGGCTTTTTACAGCTTGGAACACAAGGAAATCTACTCGAGTGTGCTCATACTATAGACTGTAAACATATCTTATGATGTAAATAAGTTTTTAATTCTTCCCAATGTTCCCAATGAAATATGGAAAACAATGGCAGCTACTGAAACCCCTATGTTTTTGAAAACATGGCATCTGTATATTTAACTTGTTTTCTCAGGAGTGGCATTCACTGAAGCAAATATTGACTTGTGCACATCTGAATTTATCTGCCCCAGATAAATTATAGTAAGCAGATGGAAACAAACAGTTTTAATATGTAGTTCATCTGACTTATTTTAGATACCTGCTTTGGGATGAGTCATATCTTGGAAGTACCTATTTTTTTTCCATTGACCCGAAAGAGAGACCAAGACTTTTAAGTGTCATGATAAGGACGTCCACACATCAGTAATTTAAATTTCAGTCTAAGACCTATCAGCTTGGTGTATAACACGATACAGGCAACGTGAACTTGAAAGCTCAAAGGGAAGAATGAAGAGATGCAGGCCTTTGATGTTTTACACCTGCAGCATCATAGAAGTTGTGAAGCTATACCAAGGACTTGATTGCGAGAGTGGTGGGACATAGCCTAGCAAAGAGATACAGGAGATACCTGGAAAACACAGTGCAAACTGTTCTATAGATGGAAATAGTCTTATAGACAACAATGACTAAATTTATGGAAAATACGGTCCTTCCAAATGCTAATAATTTCTCTTAATAATTTCTGTCTCTTTTAAACTTTTACTTTGACAAAGTTCCTATAAAAATATAAATATTTCAACTACTGTTGTTGGTCTTTCTGTAGTAAAATTCTACTGCAGTACTAATTTCATCAAGTACATGAAATCACTCTAATAATTTTGAAGTCTCACATTTATTGTCAGCTGTAGCCTGATTTAACTTCAATATTGTTGCAAAATGTTTTGTTATGCTCCTTACTCTTTCAGAAAGGAAAAATATATTATTTAGGGAATGTTTTGTTTTGCCATCTCTAGCATCTGATTTTTTTTTTGAGGCAAAAACGCTGTAAGGATGATTCACTTCAGCAGCAAATCTGTCTCACCTTCAGTACTAACTTGAGAAATTATTGTTTCTTTTTCAGGTATGTTCCTCACAGCCTGGTCTCTGTTTTGAGAAGTGCATGAAGTCTTGTCTGAAGAGTGCCCAGACCAGCTATCTGGTCTGAATGACTCTCGCTTTTTTAATAGGGCCACATTTCCATGTAGGTAGTTTAGACTTGATAGCCTTCTCCTCTGGCAGAAACAAATAGTGCCCTGCAAAATGTAGAACTGCACAGTGTGGGGGAGTCTGTTTATTTTTATCTTTCTGTTTCACATCAGGGTACATTAGCAGCATGGCAAATATCTTGATCTTCAGAAGTGAAAATCTCATTGTGATCATCGCCCTCCACTGAATAAGAACTGTTTCCATCATCTTTTCCTGCATAGCAGTTATTGGTAGATTCCTTTCTCTTCTGCATGACAAGTTGCAACAGGAAGATCTATATAATTTTTTCTTTTTGCAATTTCCAGAACAAAATTAGACATGTTACATATTTTGGTAGTTTTGTGGATTTTGTAGAGGGCTTTTTTTATTTTTTTTTTTTTAAACAGGGTTATATGTCCCAAAACAGCCCCTTGCAAAATAAGCTGCAATCTATAGTTGATTTTTGTCAACGAAATGTAAAAATCAGTAGGGAAGAAGAAAAAGAAATCTAAAAAATAATGTTTCTTTTCACAGAAACCATAATCAATGTTAATTTAAAAATATGTTTTCTATACATATGTCCATTGTAAATTCCATCTTCCATGTTTTCTATAAAAACTAACATTTGTCAACAATTACCACTTGGTGATATATTGCACTCCTTTAAAAATATTTGGAGATACCTACCGTGCACTAACTATGGGCAAATGTTGATTGTTAATAGCTTATATTATATGTGGTCGTGTTACTGGTGAAAAGATGAACTTTCAGAATAATTTCATGCTAGATCACAACTCATTTTATTTTTAACAGCATTTTAAATAGTTACATTGCAAATAGTTACTTGCAAAACAAAACTCTAACTCCCAGGAAGGAATAGACCGTGTAGAATTAATTGACTTGGAAATGGTTTCTTTTCCTCACTGTCTGCACACACTAAAATTCAGCTCACTGTGCATTTAATATGTTGATTACACTTACAGGACATAGATTGTTAATTTGGAACTAAACATCACTTTCCACAAAGGATTGACATCCCCCTTTCACATAAAATATGCAAACTAATATTTTGTGTAAATAAATGTGGAATTTTGTGGACACGGTAGCAAAGCAAATTTGCCCAACTTGTCTGATTTACCAAATTGTCAGATTGCTATTGGATTGAAGAGATACAGACAAAGGCACACTGATCTTCAGCACACTGACAGCAACAGAGCCAGTTGCTGCTGTCTTCAGTGCGAGGAGGCTTCAGCCCAGAAGGCAGAAGCATTGGCTACCGTGAAGGAATAGGGGCAGCCTTGTTAGCAGGGCTCTTTCCCAGGAAGTCAGGAGCTGATCAGCTCTACGCTCAGCAGGAGATGTCAACAAAGTCTATAGAAATTATGATGGGCGTTTCAGATTACATGAAGAAACTGTGACTTTCTCAGAAAGGTCGTATGTAAAACATTCTCCTTAAATACATTCTCCTCAAATTAGATCAGCAGTTTACACAATATAATTTATTTTAGACATTGCTTCTTAACAAATAACTGAAAAAACATCTCTAAAAGATGCTTTAGCAAGAAAACAGAAGTCAAAGCAAGTGGAAAAAAAAACCAAACAAAACTTTAAAAGCAAACAACTTAAAATCACAAAAAAAGAAAGGGAAAAGTCCCACTCCTCTTTCTACTGGGAGGTGGGCTTTGCCAACGGAAAACTTAGTGGGAATATTATAGTGGTGGCAATAGACACAGCATTTTCAATAATTCTTTGTGGCAAAGAGGAAAACAAAAAAGCAATCACACCCTCCTGCTGCCTGAGGCATGCTCCTTAGCAAAACCCAGCTCTTTAGGCTTGGGTCAAGGAAGACAGGATTTGGCTCAACAGGATGCATGAGTGGATTAACATGACAAATTAACTGTTAATCCGAGTAGTAGCCAACTATTAATAAACTCCTCATGAACACTACCTAAGTGGTTTGAACTCTTAGCTCCCGGGGTGTTTTGAGTTTGGAGGGTGAATATGAACTTGTCTCCTGTCAGAGGCACATGTAGTGGTCATCTGGGTGAACAAATACAGGTAAGTCCATCCCACAGCCTTCATAAAGGTGTTATGTTCAGTAAGAACACGGACAAAGCACTTCAGACTTTGGATCTGAAAGAAAGAAGCTATTTTGGTAAGGGAAATGAGTTGGAGGGAAGTGCTCACAGCCTGCCACTTTATCCATGTTGGCATAGTAGTCACTAGCTATTAATGTTTTTCCTCTGGAGAGCTGTGATTAGCTTTTATTTTATTTTTTTTAAAAAAAGCTCCACAAACTATTACCCTGTTATTTGTTAGCAGTTGGTTATCAAATCAGTAAAAAGTATTTTAGATGTTTTTGGAAGATTTCCTTTACTCCTTCAGAAATGTGAATTAGTCTGACAATTCCCTGAATTCACCTCGATTTCAGTTGTTTGCAAGTTTGGGTTTATTTTCTTACAGTCAGGGGAAAATCTCCATAAATATAACTAGAGAAAAAAGGATTTCAACCACACTAATTTAAGCTCAAGTTTCCAATTCATATCACTATAAGGAGGAAAAAGATTGCAAATAATACTTTAATAATAAGATCTAGTTCCAAGAGCTTATTTAATTTAAATGATTTAATTTTAATTTAAATGAAAAAGAACAACAGGTATGTGACTCAGGTGCCAACAAAAACAGGTAACTAGCTTGGACATAATTACACAAGTAAATCTACTTTTGCCTTTCCTGAGTGCTTGACTCTATCAGTTTAATGAGAATTTTATTCTGAGTGATGACTACAGGACTAGCTCCTCCATCTTTAATGACTAAATATCTCAGATATGTTTCAGTCTTACTGCTCGTTTTCATCTCTGCATCTCTATGTTTTTACACTAGCAAGCTTTTATTGTCCAATAAAAAAAGTATGCCAAATTTTGCCTTAACACATAAAGTATAAAATATTGCAGAGAAATATGTAGTCAGTATTATGATTGAGATTTTTCCATTTGTACAGTAAACTATTTTTTAAATGATGCTTTAAACAATGTATACTTATAAGGGAGGGCCTTTGCTTATTTTTTAAATTCAAAAGGATTGCATTGTTCTCAAGACTTCAAGCATTTGTTTTGTTTCCTCTGATGTAGGAAGCCTTGGTGATGGATCGTAATTAAAGAATTCTAATTTTATTTTAAAAAGAAAAAAACATAAAATAAAAGATAAAAATTAAAGAAAGAAGGTGATTTCTTGAAAAAAAAACCAACAGAAACCAAAACCCCCACACCCAAACCAAAGCCCCAAACTCAACAGGATAGCAAGAGAAGAGCAAGAGTAAAAGTTCATTTCAACATAGTGATTTATAGGGAAAGGCTCAGCAGCTTACATAAAACCAAAAGGGGAAGTGGTTGAACATTGGGTCAAATCTCCATTCACATGTTTTGTAATAAAAGGCTGACTGTAGCCTTTGAGCCTTGCTTCCAGTCACAGACAATGGCAATTGCAGAGCAAGACTAATAACAGGATTTAGCATAAATCCACCACAGGAAGTGAACAGTTGTACTGGCAAATAATTAGCCAGGGAACTTTTTATGGCAACATCAGGATGCTCTCTGTGCTTTAAAGCATTGTCTGCAATTGTGATCAGGAAAAAAAACAAACTCACTTCTCCTTCCTTGTAGAAGACTTTTACTTGGACATAATATTTTACAACATTTTAATTATTTTTCTCCTTATTCTAATTTAGTAGCAATAGTGTAAGTATTGAATTTGCATTTGAAGGTTTTTCAAAAATGTTCCTTTATTTTCTTTTTTTTTCCTTTTTTCCCCTCACTGATGCTTTTTATTGCAAGGTAAATTGTGTTTATTTTGCGTGGCTAACAAGTGGGTTCAAAGCAACACTTTGATCTTGAACCCCTGCCAGATTCCAAGAGCTGAAAGCCCCCCTGTGCAGTAAAGTAGACCTGTACTCACAAAGCCTGGCTAATTTGCAAAGGAATGTCAAAATTACTGGCACAGCTGACTACTGTGGTGCAGTACAGTCTCTAGTTTTTCTAATGAATGGAGATCTCCTTTTCTCCATATATTTACTTGTCACTTGTTAGAAAATTAATTTTGTGTTTTCTAGAAAAGGAATTTCTGGCATTGCATTAAAACAAGCAAGCAAACAAAATTTAAAAAAAAAAAAAAATAGACCAGCTACTGTGAAAACTTTACTTTTCATAAGAGATAATCTTCTGGTAGTGAATGCAATTAGATCTGAAGAAAGCAGTCTATCAGTTCCTTTGCATTGTACAAAACCTGCAAAGAATTCAAAGAATTTTAGCTAGGTAAGAGTTTTCAGGTTCTGTGTAATTGCTCTGAATGCATTTCTATACTTTTAGTCTTCATCAGTTCTGCCTAGTGACAGTGACACTTCCTGGAAGTAAGATACATTAATGAAACTGAACAAAACTCCATCTCATTTCCATTGCCTTTGTGTATCTGCTTCCTAGATGCTGGACAAAAAAACAAAACAAAACAAAACAAACCAAAACAAAACCCTAAAAAGCCCAAACAAACAAGCAAGAAAACCCAAAAAAACCAAACCAACCCAAAACTTTTTTTACTACAACAATAAAAAAAATCAAACAACCTCCCCACATAAAACAAAGGCACATACAAAGCCCCCAGCCAAACCACCTGTGAGGAGAGTGTTTCCTTGGTGCATTCACTTAGAATTCAAGAAACCAGAATTATTTAAGATGGGGCAGAAATTTCATACTCAATTGTTTGGTATGTGCATCACTAGACTACTTCAGTGAAGAAAAGCAATGACAAAACCCCATGCTGAATCACAATGGAACTTGAGAAACAGATGTCCAGAACGGCACAGTGGTTGTCTATAAACCTCAATCTGACTCTGTAGAGGTCAAGGAAGGTGCAAGGTACCTCAAACCTCCCAAAGACTGCAAATCACGGCTGCAGAGATCAGCTGGATGCTCAGCCTGAACCATGGGATACATGAAAGAAAGAAAATATCTACAAAGCTTCCATGCCTTTCAGGGTTTAGACTGTATCTGTTCAGCTGCTAATGAAACTGTGGTGAATTCCTGTATAGGGCTTTTTATTTTTTTTTCTTTTTTTTCTTTTGTGTAAATAAGCAAGATTCACAAATGGATGAAGAAAGGAAATAGTATTGGCTATAATGTCACAAGTAAGGAACTGAGGCACAGAAAAATTACCAACAGGATTTTCAGAAGGATTAAAGCAGCATGACTTTATTGACTGTGCTGCATTAACATCAAATGTGGTTTGACCCTCAGTGATTTCTTCAAAGTAAGACTGGAAGCAGAACAGGAACCAAACCCAGGTCAATACTCAAGCCACAAAACCATAATTACGCTCCTTATTTCTTTTCTATATTTAGGAGGAAAAAAAAATACTGACACATGTGCCTGTAGGGTGACCTGTCACGCTGCAAAGTCTCTACTTATGCAACTTCAGTCCCTCTCATTTTAACTAACTCTAATTTTGAATGCTGTCTTTGGCATTCTGCCTTGGACTTCTCACAAGACTTTTTTTTTTGTGGTATTTTTTTTTTATTTTCTTCCTCTTTTGAGAAGGGAGATAGTAAATATGAATAATTATTTCTTCATAAAGAACAGAGCTTTTGTAGTCACATTTGGAATCACTGTGATTTCTCACTTTAAAAAAGTTTAGACTAAACCCATGACATTTCTACTATGAAAATCCCTAAGAGGTTCCAAGTGAATCATTCATTTGAGCTTCCAGCAAGAAGTAATATTTTTTAATGTTCTATTTATGGGAGTTGTTTTCTGTGTTGTTTGCATTCTTGGAGAATTATACTATGAACACTAAAATTAGTAATTTCATTTTTTGGATGATTCATATAAGATATCTAGATCAAACTGGGAATTGCATAAAATAATTTTGAAAAAGATAAATTTGTCTCAGGATAGTTACAGAAAAGTAATATCCATTCAAGGGTAATGTGCATAGTGTAAAAGTTCTGGAATGCAGTATATACTATGTCTACATACTTAAAAAGGAAGAAAACGGAGAGAAGTCATTCAAGGAATGGAGAACAGGGTCAGATTTTGAATTCAAAATTCACCCACAAGCTTGTATCTACAGCAGTAAGTGGATCAATAACACTATAGCTTTTCTGCCATGTTTTATGGCTAGCACTGTCTGTGAAGACTGAAGTGCAGCTTTCTTCTATGAACTGCATTTATATGTATAAAAGCATGTTTTCCTCAGCATGTAAGATTTATATCTATAAATTCAGAGTTATATTTACCTGCATAATAAAATAATAATAGCAATAACAATAATATCTTAGTGTGCATTTGCAACTGAATGCTACGAAGTCAGCAGTATTGTGCTGGAAAATGCATCAGTGTCGGGAAAGTGCCAGTATATTTGCAAACAAAATAGTTACTGACAGTACCTTGGGTATGTAGAAAAGTATTTTTAGACTGTCTCAGTTTTCCCAAGATGAGTCTGCTTGGTGGTTTCACAGAATATTCTGATTTGGAAGGGATCCACAAGGATCACCAAGTCCATGTTTTAAGTAAAGGTCCCATACAGGGATTGAGCCCAATCCTTGGTGTTCTGACCAGCTGAGCCCATCTCAGGATGGTGTTTGCTGTCATGATGAGCAGGTCTGCGTTGGTACGGCTGTTCTTTAACCACCACATGGGTTTAATCTGTTTTAATATGGAAGATACTGTAGAGAAGTTACCTGAGATCCAGGCAGCCTAAGTCCTGTATCAACCATGACCTTATTTAACCAAGTTCTGAAAATAAGTATACCTTATGTTTTTGTTATTCAGATCTTCCTTTTATATGTCAAATAATAGATAAAAGTGGCACATCATATGCAGGAAGAAAGATTCTTATGCTGCTCGTTCTATTAGCATTAATTAATTATTTTTGAATTTTTGCAGGATGAATTTTTCTAAAGTGATTGTGCTGGAATAAGAATTGGGAAGTTCCATGAGAAAAAAAAAATTGTCATAATTTCTTCCATCATTAAATGCATAATTTCTTCCATCATTAAATGCAATAAAAAATCATTACTGAGAATTTTTAAAATGAGGTTCCAAAGAATATATTTCTCTATGATACAGCACTAAATATTTTTATCATAATTTGTAAAATAAGTCAAGTGTTTGCTAATGAAGTTTTTAGGTGACAAAAAAAAAAGCCAACAGAATGGTAAATGTTAGTACAGTTCATCTAAAGTGTCCCCTTTGATAGAAGTCAAGCAGGAATAATATATATTATGAAATATAAGGACAAATAATTCAGGCCACACTTTAAGGATGAACAATTATTTCAGTCATGGTTATCTAAGAAAGGACCACAATAAGAAAACACCGAAAATGATTCTGGAATTTATGAGCAGGAAATATGAAGTAGCTGTAAGGGGATCATATTACCTCTGGTGCAACTATTACTGCAACCCTGAGTCCAGACCCAGAATCCACACCTGCAGAACGTGTTATTGCATTGGAGGGAGCGTGCACCAGAGACAAGACAAATACAGAAAAGAACAGATAGGTAAGAATTGGAAACTGTATGTTATTGCTAAAGATTTAATGAGATCATGATTACAGCAAAGGGATTTTCAGCACTGTATGAAGTGAAAGGTCGTCAAGAGACAGCCTTGAAACCCAGCACGTTGTTTAAAAGCAGTGGCAGTTATCCCCAAGATAAAGCTCTCTAACACTTGCAATATACAACATGTGTGACACAGGATTTGAAGGTTCTCACAGCACAGTAGTGGGCTGGAGGCAGGTATCAATCCAACAGGAGCCCACAGCTCCAGAGAAGAGGTCCCAAGGATTATCACAGCAGACCATCAGCCCAGTGCATGCAGCTGAAGTGCATGTGCGTGCTCAGAGCAATAGCTGCTGCGCACAACATGAAGGATGAAGGCTCCTCTGTGTTGTCTCTTCTCTCTCCCCGTGGAAAAACTGATCACTGCATCCTGGACACAGGATTGAGGGTCTCAGGTACATTAAGCAGGATCTCCACCCACTGTAATCACTTTGTCTAATTGTCAGCAGAGAGGAACAAGGATCTCAACAGGGCAACTTATCCCATCCTGGTAAATGTCAAAGCTAGACAAGAATGCTTCACTCAGATATTGACTTACCACAGAGAAGAAGGAAGACTGAGTTGTGTATATAATGAATAACAGTTACATACATCCAGCTGCTGATATCCTCACTTGAGAGAGAAATAACCATTTTTTAGTCTCAATTCATCTGGCCTGCTTTAGATAAGTTCTCTAAAACAAAATTAATCATAACTGAAGTCATGAAAACTAGTTTGGCCTGTATATTAACTGCATTTTATCAGATGACCTTCACATTAGGTGTCTTAAATTTAAAATACTGAATGTAAAGACTACAAATCTCACCAAAAAAGAAATTATTTTTACTTTTAGGCCTTTGCCTTCAGGACATGAGTAGTATCAAAGAGAAAATAGTGAACAAAACTCACAGAGGTAGATGAGGGAAACCACAGAAGAGTGGCTTTATCTGTGTAAAAGATGAAGAATTAACGACTTAGAATGATACAGAAGGTGAAAAAAAAAAGAAATAAAATTCTTCCCGTGAACCTCCACTCTAAGACAAGTCAACATTAACATGTGTCTTTGACAATCTGTGCCTGCATTGACAGCTGTCAGGATGCATTCACAATAATTGTTAGGAATTGGCATTGAGTTCTGAATTATATGGAGAAGGAAAACTAGTTAAAAATTTTAAAGAAATGGTGCTGAAAATAAAAGCATGTAATTGGCAAAACTAGGAGGAAAAGGAAAACAGAAAATTGGTGTTCTTTATAAACTATTATAGTCAGATTAATTCCATTTGTCATATACTTCATTTGAGGTTTTTTAGTAATCTCATGATCTGGTATTACACAAAAACTTAGTTTAGAAACTCATCAAGTGAATTCTCAGAAAACAGATGAGCATTATGAAAAAATTCCACCCTGAAAATTTACTTAGCATTGGAAAGGGGGACTGAATATTAGTGAATTATCTTTTTCTGAAGTAGCAAAGAAAATAAAAAATCTTTGAGACAATTAATAGCAAGTAAGCATTTCTGTGAACTAAGAAGCTGTATAATCTAACTAATTATATAAATTTCAAAACTAAAGACTGACTGTAAATAGGAAGCATCAGGATCATTCCTTGACTCTGAGGCCACCTGGCATGTAAGAGCCCACAACTATATTATCTAACTGTCTTATTCTTTAAAACTCAGTCCCTCTCCTGTCAGGAGTTGCTAACTCTTCAAGCAGGCCCAGAAGCTGTGTTGGAGGATTCTGTCACAGACAAAAACTATGGCAGGAGTCTTGAAACCCAGCACGTTGTGTTCTAGCAGTTCTAGCAAAGCAACAGTATGGCTGACTGCAGTTCCAATACCACGAGTTCTTTAATTAATCAGTACAAAATGCAATATTAGAGCCCAGTGCTCTTAACAAGCACTACCACACAAGTTGTTACTTCCACGCACACCGATGATTTCTACAAGGAGTGATTGGGCTGCATCTAAGAGTGAGCTAAACTACGTGAGAATGTTTGCATGCTCAAGACCATGCAGCACTGAGCTCGTCCCAGGCACAGTGAGCAGAAATTAGATGCTGTAGCTTCCAAGTTTGTGCAAAGAGAACAAGGGTGGGGGGGGGGAGGGAAGAAGGTGAGACTAAAGGCATGTATACATATCTCTCTATCTCTATCTTTTTTTTTAAAATATATATAAAATCTATCTTAAAAATAGAAACAGTTTATGCAAAAACCACATTTTTAAAGGGTAAGGAACACAAATCATAGGGAAAGCAAAGACTAAGGCTTGTATTTCAGCTAATATATTCCTTTACCTCTGAATTGGTTCCCTTGAGACGCTGTTCTGTTAGTTAATAATCCTCACGATTAGAAAGCGTTTTCCTGATATTTCACCTAATTATACCCATCCATAATCTATTCCCCAAAACCTCTCCTCATTTTACCTCTTTGGCATCCTCTAAACAAGTCTTTTCTTTCAGCTCGGTCTTTCAGCTAAACAAGTCTTTTCAGCTCAGTAGCTGGCTACGTAATACCCCATATAACTGGAATCCAAATGTGCAAATTGCTGAGGAGCTCCAAATTTCCTTAATTTTTAAAAGGCAGTGAAGGTTCTTACCTTCTCTCAACTGAATGCTCACAATTAATAAAAATATAAGCACCTAAAATAAACAAAATATTCAGCCTTGCTGAGTGTGTAAAATATCTAAATACATAAACTGGTGTTTTTGCAGCACTCTCTTGTTCCATGAAAGCACAGAATTACACTTTGGTAATAATCATTATAAAATATTGCCTTTTAGGGAAGTCTGTATCTACAATGTGTATGTTCTGGGAAGAATATAGTTTACTCTGATAATTTTCTGGGAAGACAGGACCTTTAATTTTAAATGTTCAAAAATAAATCTTTCACTGATACTTACAGGCCCAATTATGTGCGGGTGAATGCCACAAGTCCTGGGATAGATTCTTACATACGCTGGCTTCCACAAATTAAAGATTCTTACTTTAGCAATACACTAAAGCTGCAGTATCTTGAAAAACAGTGACTATAATTTTCTTAGATGTTATTCAGCCACCACTAAAAGCCCTTTTCTCCTGTTTCTCTTATACTGCCTGTACTAGAGAATAAAACTGTTCCCAGTGAAGGTCTTAAGGTACATTGCTTTTCCATTGTTTTTAGATATCTAAAGAGAAAAGACTGCAAGCTCTATCCTTCTGGGATGTGGGGACACAGTCACTTCGTGCCTCAAAAAGATAAACCATATGTTTTGAAAGAAAAAGCCAAAAAACTAAAAATAAATGTGCGTGTGCATAAATGTGCATTAAACTTTTTAGATTTCTTCTCTTCTTTAGACTTTTGGCAATCTACACAAGACAACTGCTTCTCATGTCAACCAGAATACCTTCTGGAGTTTCCTTCTCAAGAGCTGTAAGTGAAGGCAGTTTTTGCTATAAAATTAGCATTCACATGATTAAGGGCATAGAAAATGCTTCCAAGATTGTCACTAATTCCAGACAAAAGATGAGAAGCCTCTAAAGGTTTTAGGACTCTGACAATGGCAAAGTTGAAAGACCTTTCACATGACTCAGACCTCTACCTGATAGATTCCTAACCACTCAGGAACTTGGAAACACTTGGTGTAAATACATGATCAGCTCAGTGGTGTATTGTGTTCTATGTATTCAGGACTGACAGAAAAAGTGGACGAACACTCACGTAACAGAGCCTGCTGCCAATGACACAAAATTATTGAGGACAGTCAAAGCTGACTGAGTAGAAATGTAGAAGGATCACAGGGTAATAGGGTTTCTGAGGAACAAAACATCAGGTGAAATTCAATCTGAGTAAGCAGAAAGAAACATAGAAGGAGAAAAATAAACCTAACTAAATATACACTTTCGACTATGTATTATCACCCAGGAAAGAGACACTGGAGTTATTACAGATAGATTTTAAAAAGTCTTTAAGTATTAGCAGCTATAGAAATGTAATTTTAATGTTATAAAATATGAGGAAAAAATATTTAAAAACAAAATAAACACATCCTTATGCTATGTTATAAATCAACATCATAGTCCCATTTGGACATTTTTTTCAGAATCTGGTCACCTCCCTCATAAAAACCATAGCAAAAAATAGCAGCCAGAAAATTACAATAAAATCAATACAATCAAAGAATAAAATTATTTTTGATTCTTCTCCTTTCCTTTCCTTTCCTTTCCTTTCCTTTCCTTTCCTTTCCTTTCCTTTCCTTTCCTTTCCTTTCCTTTCCTTTCCTTTCCTTTCCTTTCCTTTCCTTTCCTTTCCTTTCCTTTCCTTTCCTTTCCTTTCCTTTCCTCACTCTGCTGAAATTTGTCACCACAGGAAGACCATGAGACAAGTGTGCAGTTGGATGCAACTGTTAAAAAAATTTGAGGAGGACAGATGCTTGTCCTCTCACTCAGGAAATCCCTTAACTGCAGAAAGGGAATACTGTTACTGTATATTTTCTGTTTCCTTATACTTCCTCATTCAAGCAACCCTTACTAGGCATTGTTTCCATTGATTCCCAACTTGTACATAAGAGTTTCATTGCTCTAGGCCAGTATATCTGAGCCAAGTGAGGAAAATATGGACATTATAGAAATGGTTAAAATGTTTGGTTTAGGATTGCATAGTCTGTCTCCAGCACATATTCCGTTATCACAAGACTGCCTTTCCAATGATCTCTTCTTCCCAGCTGAGCAGATCCTGGACACTAGCCCCACAGGGAGCAGAGGGTTTCTTTATTTTCCTTTACTAATGAGTGCTATTTCAGCTGTCCACAGTCTCAGCCACTCAGTGGCAAGATATAACAAAGATGGATTTGAGTAGTGAGAAACAAAGATAAACATTAAAATGCTCTTCTGTATCCTTCTCCCAGACTCAGCATCAATCCTCCACTCAATGCTCCTCTACCCTCCCCGAGTGCCGCACACCCAGGGCAGAGGTGGGTATGGTCAGTACGTACCAGTTTCTCCTGCCCACTCACATTCCTTCCCTGCAGCAGTGTGGGCTCTCCATGGGCTGGTGTGAATGAGGCACATCCTTCTATCATCTTGGAGCTCAGAAAAAGGCAGAACTGGGTTGTCTGATGAAGGAATTCTTGCGAGGTCACTAGAAAGTCCCATCTATCAGCTGCTGTTGAGAAACATGATGTTAGACTAAACATACTTTAAATCTCAGTAAATAACCTTACTAAAATGAATATCATTTAGATACAGGACTCTCATTTTCTAAGACTATGTTTTGTTAGGAAACAGACTATATATATGTTTGAAAGGAAAGAAGAACATCACCAAATCATCATCATATATAGGTATATATATCTCCAACTTATTATCTATAAATAAAGTAGGAAAATTTTTTCAGATAAAACTCTTGCCCTAAAGATAATTGTCTCAACAAAGTTTTCATCAGACCACCTTATTAGCTTTTCTTCACCAAATAATTAGCTGTTCTATAGACACAGCTGGAGATGCAGGGAGAAAAAGTAACATGTCCTTTTGGAGCAAGTCTTCTAATCTGACTGCTGGATCGTTTAAGCCACCTGTTATTTGATCCCTGACCTTGCCATGAGAAATTGCTTAGTAGTAGGTTGCAGATTTCCATTGGCAAACATGCTGAAAGTGTACTCAGAGAGTGGTTGTTGATTAATTATGCATACTTCATGTCACTGAGATCTCTGAGCATGTCAGGGGGCTGGAGACAGAAGGAGGTGTATTGTTTCTGATTTTCTCTACTACATAATATTCTCAGTTTGCACAAACAGAAGCGTCAATGCACCTTGCTGTTTTTAACAAAACTTGCAGATGATATGTTTATAGATGAAAAACTCAAAAATCTTATGTGAAATCAAACCAGTGAATTAGACACCCCAACATCTCCAGACTACCAATCATGGATGGACAAGGTATTCTCAACATGAAGGAATCAGTGTGTATATACGTATGTATGTATGTATGTATGTATGTATATATTTGTACATATGTATGTGTATATATATTATCGTAGTTGTACAAATAACTGTTTAAGAGGAAAGATCTTCAGCCAGAGGTGTTTGCACAGAGCTGTTTCTCAGATACCCTGAGAAACTGAACTAATAAATTTTGTGTGGGAGCATCATTCTCTCCTAAATCTGGTCTGTACTCCCAGGAATGTACAAGTCACAGAGCCAGAAAATAGCAGGTAAGGAAGAGCTTGGCTCTGGAACTTCACTTTTGTGGGGGAAACAAAATTTTAAGGAAGACCTGTGTTGTCTAGTTCCTCTTAATAAAAATGTTTATGTTTTATTTTCCCTAAAGTTTCTACTGGATATAAAACATTAAACCACCTATATATAAGAAAACCCAACCAAAAACGCTACCCTGAACCATCATCCCACCACCCCACACTGAGAAGCAGTGACTGGACCACAGAAATAGTTTGCAGTAGACAGAACCCCTTTTGGTTACCCGGAATTAATTGAATTTATAGACTAGTACTCTATTCAGCAGTATGCCATATTATATTTGTTTAGGTCTTTCCATTTCAATTTTTCTCACCCTCAAACCAATTTTATCCCTCATCTTTGTTTAAAAGAATCAAACAGACACTGTGCACTGTGCTCATATGCTGCCTACTAGGACACCATCAACTCTTCTGGAAACATGCAAACTTGAAGGTCTTAACAATGGATTACTTCTCCAGAAAGTGCACTGTTAGGTTTTATTTTTACTTTTTTACCATTAAATGTAATTTGCAGCTTCATTGCTTATCCTGGAGTGATCAAAGCTCCCCATATTTCTGCACAGTATCTACCTGTCCTAGGTAGATGCTTAAATAACACTGAGTTATTAGCAAATTTTGCTGCTTTCTTGGTTTCACTGTAAATGGGAGGGGGAGCAAGAGAAATGACCATAGAGAACTGGAGGGGTACAAAGATGTTAAGGGTATATGGGAAAGCTGAAAGCCTAATGATTGAATTGAAGCCTATGCTGACAGATCACTAGAGATTTGGTATCTAAACTTTTGCCTCACTTTCTGAAACAGCACTTCCTAAATACAAATTGCTACTAATGTTAGCCCACCAGCCATTTAATATTTCAGCTCATTTGGAATACAGTTTAGTAATTTTTTATTGATCACTGTGTTCACATAACTCCTTTTCTTCACACTTTAAAACCTGATAGTGCCTCATCACTATCATAAGGTAAACAGTCACCAGAAAGTTCAGGAAAAAGATAATATTGTAATTTAAACTGTATTTCTCTAATTCTGATGTCCTCTTACTGATGGAAATATTTTTCCTTTTATGTAAATATAATTTTCTATAGTTTTTAATCTAATCACCTCATGTTATCCTTTGCGGATAAATAGAAGTGGCTCACAAATGAAGTAAAGAAAAAGCCTATAGTTCTTGCATTTCTTCAGCATCCCACGCAAAAGACCTGTGCCTTAAATCTAGAGAAAAGCACAATTACGTTTTTAAGGATGATCTTGAATATGGGATGCTAAATGCTAAAGGTCTGCAAGCGATAAATAGACTTTTAATGCTTTAGTTTCTATTATTATGAGAATCTGGATAGGTTAACAAAAGAAGGTTTCCTTAGAGAAAAATGGAAATTGCTTGGGGAGAAAAAAAGAAGAAAAAATGAAGGGGGAGGGGCAGGTGAGGGGACCAGTGGGGAAATACTGCAACAAAATGGATGTGGAGACTGTGGGAGGAGGGATTAGTCTGTCTAGGTAAAGCAGAAGGTAACAAAATGTGGAAAGATCACACGGGTAGGAAGATAACTGGGAGGGACGGGGCAGAAAATTCTGTCCTCTGCAGACACGCTGCTGTCTGCAGGCTGAAACAGAGGTTAAGGTCCTGGAATGACAGCGAATCTTTGGCAGAAACCACTGACCACAAGTAACAATTCTCTGGCTGGTTTTTCTTGTCTTACCAATCCTCTCCAGCAGTGATTCACTGAGAAGATGCTCTGGCCTGAAGCTGTTGGTTATTGGTCTGCCTCAGCCAGAGCTCGTAAAAGGGGACACCACTCTTGCTCCACTTCTCATTGTCTTAATATCAAACCCACCTTCCCATTTAAAACCTTGTAACTGATGATCAGAACAAGAAGCAAAGCAAACTCTATTCCACCAGCTTATCTGGCAGAGAAAGACCCACAGCAGCAAGAGGGTCTTCTTCTGTCAAAGGCCACTTGTACTTTGAGTGAATGAGGCGTTCCCAACAGCCTGGGCAGACATATCTCAGGCTGACTGCTTGTGAAGTTCAAAATATAGCCCTTTTTCCCCCCTCTAGCCTGATTTCTGCACAAAGGTGGTCAAAGAATTAGATAACAAGGCTTTTAATGCAAAAGTAAAATTGAATTTCATTTCTAGAAATTTTTACTCTCTTCCTCTGCCTGCCCCCTTTTTTTCAGCTGTGTACATTCCTCATTACTTGTAGAGTTCAGTAAGCAAATTTAATTTACCTTAGAGTAATCCTTAGAAAAATCTATTTTAGAGAGGTTCTAGAGAAATCTCTTTTTTCCTAAATAACCGTTTTATAGCATTTAGAAATGTTGTGGCATTTACACTTAGATAGAATCTGTTTTCTCCCAAATGATTAGTAAAGGATGCTTACTGACAATAAAATAACCTTTTCTTATGACTACAATGCAGTTTTTCTCTTTTAACTCCATTAGATCTCAATTTAGTGCTGTTTCTTTAAACTGACCCTCCCCAAAACAACTGCAGCATTATTGATTCAAGTTCTGATTTTCTGATCTCACCAAGTATCACATTTTGCTTTCATGCAACCACAGAGCTGCCGAATGGAAAAATACCCTGTTAAGTGCTTCCCTTCATGCCTGCAGTTAAAGTCTGTCTATTCCTTTTGATTGATATCTCCATTGCCATCAAAGAGCAAATCCTCCAAAAAGTCATATAAAATGTGTGCAGCTACTTTCTAATGTGCTGTGTTTTCTAAAAAATATTCCTGAGACACATGAAAATATATGTCCTTTGTGCCCTTTGGAAAAAGGTCCAGGAAGTGATGAAACAGATCCTTAATGTTTTTCTGTTAAAATGAATTTACATGAAGAAAGTTTAATAATTAATTTAATGAAGGTTTGTCCCAATTTTAGTTTTTGAGGAGATGCTGAAAGTATAGGTTGGTGCTAGAGAGGGAGGCATGCTTTTGCATGTGACTATTGCAAACAAAAGTACGGTAACCAGTCACGGAAAATGCAATTCAGTGGGCAAACCCTTCTACAGAGAGCTTGCTACCCGTTTCCTCACTTCACAGCCACAGAGCTCTCTCACATAAAGCCTAATTCTTCCCAGAAATGAGGTGACCATATCATATTTTCTTATTAAAGCTCTACTTTACCTAACCTTCCCCAGAACCAACATGAAACTGCAAATAGAAAATGTATCTTTACATTAATACTCAATGCATAATGCACTTATTGTTAAATTAGTTGGTTATTTTTATTTGTTGATGTCATTAGAGACCCACATTTTTTACTATGGAACTGGACAGACAGGATTAGTACAAAATTGCATGACCTGGTTGCAATGAAATCCAAAACGGTGCAAAATTCCCCTGGACTCGTGAACTTTAAGTGTAACCCATGCAGAAGACAGTTTCAAAGAACAACTTCTTCTCCCAGTATTTTTGGTAGCGAGACCAGAAGAAAACAGGCAAACCTATTGTTGAGCAGAGGAAAGGGGAAAGCTTTTATCTGTCTGGACTTTCATATTACCCACATGCCCATGAACCCTCTAAAGACCTAGATCATGTTAACTGTGGGAACGCGCAGAGCGTCCTGGCTGCAGGCCAGTCAGGAGTTTCAGAAACAGCTACAACTTAGTTGAAACAGGTGCATGTAATAAAGAAGCCTGAAATAAAGAACCAGAACAACTGGCCTGTGTCAAGTTGAAGTTACTGTTACACAGGGCTGTTCAGAATTTTCACAACAAGTTTCAAAACCTCCAAATCTGCACTTTGCTTTTTTTACTTCGGAAAATTGATTCATTGATAAAGTACAAACCAATGTATTTTCCACTTACAGATGAACTTAATATAATGCAAAACCTCTACATTTTTTGAAAACCTGTGCTGTTTGAATTGTTATTGTTGTATAAATTTGACCTGTCTAGAAACAAATACAGATGAAAAATGTGTGGTTTAAAACGTCAAGGAAAAATGTCGGCATCTGACCTCTTAGACCAGAACAAAACCAAAAATCATGTACAGTCTTATGTACAGGTCTATCCCATAAGTTTGTGGAAGCTCTACTTTATATGTAGGCAAAGGAGAAAAGAAGATGAAGGGCTCTAGTGGATGCGGGGACG
This sequence comes from Callaeas wilsoni, assembly GCA_013398955.1. Lineage (NCBI taxonomy): Eukaryota > Metazoa > Chordata > Aves > Passeriformes > Callaeidae > Callaeas > Callaeas wilsoni. The sequence continues at coordinate 79,287 of VWPU01006101.1, forward strand.
TATTCCTAGCTCAGACCAGACATTATCTCTGGACACGGTTTGGAAGCTCTTCTCTGGCAAAAGATCTGTGAAAGTTTGTCCTCCACTTTCCACTCCAGGATCTGGAAAACAAAGCAACAGGTTCACCAGTGAGTCAGACTACATTTTCTGGACATTGTAGCATGTGTTTTCTTCAGCATAACCTTCTAGATGCTCACTTTCGCAGCACGGGTTTGAAAGCCCGTGACATCCCTTTCCCCTGATTTGACATGCCAATAATACTAGCAGTGTATGAATCAACACACATACAGATCAAGTCACAAGAAATACCCAAGATGCAGACAAGGCCAAATTTTTACCAGTTCTTCCACATAAATGTTAGATATGAGAAGTGCCAATAGTTTCCATCATTAAGATGTGTACCTGGGAAACAGTCAAAAAATGTTCTTTAAGCAAAGCACCACGTAAGAGCATAAAGCCATTCACATAAGGAAGGATGCTGTGGTGAGTTAAACCTTTTCATTAGCAAACAAATTATCAGCTGTCAGAAATAGTTCATTGATTGTATTTGGTATCCTGGTGCTTTTTTTGTCTTTATAGAACCAATATTCAAATCCTTCAAGGTTTAAAAAAAAATTCTTTGAAACTGGCAAGAACTACTTCCTAGAAATATGTACTATTTCCCTGGAACTGCAGTGTGAATAGCAATAAAAATAGGGTCTGGTAAAATCACTTGAGTACTATTGGACTTTTCCTAGGTTTAGAAGATGAAAGTTAAAGAAGTTTATGGATTAACTGTATCCATTTTTTTCTATAGGATTTAAGGTAGTGTATTTTCTGCCAACATTTTCAACATATGGAATTAATGTTATAAATTTAATGATCTTGGTGACATAAAACTAAGGGTTATAGAAAACAAAAGCAAAATTCTTACAGAACCTTTTAGTTATGAACGTACATCAAGTTGTGCAAGTTGGAGTTGTAAATATTGTAGCTTATTGCTCACACAACATAGCTCTTCACTAAAAAACTGCCAGTGGAAGAATTCTATGTTCATATATTTTATAGCAGCATTTAAAAAAAAATCCCAGTTAAGTCATCAATATAAAAAAAAAAATCTACTGTATAGACAACAGAATTTTTAATAATTTTCCTGCCATCACCTTTGGTAAAAGAAAGTGAATCCAACGGCTTTCATGTGTCCAACACATGCATCTGATTTCATTGCTTTTCTTCAGATCTCCTTTTAACCTGGGACATAAAAACAGTGGCAACAGCAGTAGACATCAATAAACATCTAATGATATCTAAGTACTTTTAAAAATCTCTGAAATGTACTCTCAGTGGGCAGCCCTCCACAGTAGAGGAACAGCACAAGAGCAAATGCTTTTACTGATGTTCCTGTATAAGAAGGACACTTTGACACTGTAGACAGTTTTTTTGTGTGCTGATGTTCTCAGGAGTTGTGCTGTTAGGAAATTGTCACTTCTTGTAGATTGCTTAAGCCGAAAGGGTGAAAGAATGGTGGTTGAATACGAAGCGGTCCACTTGCACTTCTCTTTGGTGTTTTACAAATAGCACAAAAGTTTGAGCTCAGTAAAAGTAAAGAGGAACCCAGCAAGCCAAGGTGACAGACTCAGTTTTTGGTAGAAATAAGAGAGGCCATAGAAAAGGCCATCCAAAAGCCATCCGAAAGCCAAGATTTTAAGAGCATCTTTATAGAGATGGTGATATAAACTATAACAGGACATTTCTGGAACAGTATAATGCTGGCTTCAGCAACAAAGGCAGTGAGGCAATGAAAGAAATGGACAGCTGTAATGTTGAAACACTTAAATGAAATAAAAGTTGATAGCCAGAAACTGTCAGAAAGCAATTAAAAAATATTAAAACCACAGACATTATGCATAAAGAGAGGCAAAATATTTATGAGGGACGGGAAGCATCATTAATTATAACTACCTCAATTAGCTTCCTAGGATCATCAACTCTATGGTTGCAATAAAGAATCTCCAAGAAAGAAACATCTCCTCTTCAGACGGGCTTCCTATGTGCTCCTAGGAAGGCAACTAATGTGTACCCACTAGATGCCAGTCTGCAATATGGGAAAAGTTCTTCCCAGCCTGTAAAAGCATGCTTTGGCTGAAGTCCAACACAGAGTGGGAAACTTAGCCATAAGAAATAAGAAAAACAAACCCCAGAAAAGGCAGATGGAGGCAAAGAAAGTAGATATAAAAGGGAGACTGGATGAAGAAATTTAAACTCTTTCCAGCCTAATTATAGTGTTCCCCTGCAGGTTATGGACAACTCAATCATACCATAGTGATAGAAATTCTCAAGCCTTTCCACACTTCCATCCTCTACACATGAATCTCCCAGTCAGAAGCTGCTATATCCGCTTGCAGAGCTGTGGCTCCAGGTGCACCTCTTCCTGAGAAAAAGGCCAAGAAGTAAGAAGTAGAGTGTATTTGGCAAACCCCTGACACACAGCTGACATTTTCTCATACAGAAGGAGAAAAAGCTGTATAATCAAGCATGAGGATGATGATTCAGGGACCCAGCAAAAGGTTAAGGGTTGAAGTTGTAGCTGCACACATGCAAGTGGTAGCACAGGTTTTCTTATTGCCAAATGCAGGAAGTCAGAGATTCATACCAAGAAATTTAGGTTCCTTGCTCTTGCCCTCTCTCATGATGTATATGCCTACAGGGATGCCATAACTATGGTTTCAAGTAGGCGAGGGTGTCCTCTGTGAAACTTTGAGGATGCTGGACTCCTAACTTGTCTGACTAAACTGCTGCAGCACCATGGAGGCCAGGATGCAGAACACTTCTATTAACTGTATTAAGTAAAACGTGCTTCTGTAGCATGGAAAATGACACTATGAGCAATATTTTTGTCCCATTTTCCTCTTCATTATCATATTCTTCTTGTTATTTATGGAAAGGAAAATACGATTTAACTTGAACACAGGAGCAACATTGATGTGGAAAAAAAAATTTGTACTAGACAAAAAGCTGAAAACAGCTTCAGACCACAGTAACAGCCAGTTCTTGCAGACTTTAAGGAAACAAAAATATTGGCTTCCTTGGTATAAATGTTCATCACAAAGAGTAGAGAGCACTCCAAAGGTGGGTACACATAGTCAGTGTGCTGTGGTTGAACCCCAGATGATGTTTTTGCATCACACAATAGCTCTCCTGTGACCCAAAACTGCATCTGAACATGCACATGTGGGTGGGCACACAGTACCCATAGCAGGAGCCAGCTTCGCACACCAATAAAGCTTTGGAACTCCTTACCAGTGCCTTGGACTCAATGAGTGAATAATTAAGTGTGATAATCACAATGACAGAATGATACATAGACTTGATAAAAATAAACACTTGATTAATCTTAAACCTTGTTTTATACATGCTTAGGTACTCAAAAAAGAAAGCTAATCTGACTCACCTCAAAAGCCTCATGCACTTCAGGAGAGACAGCACAGAAGTTTCGACCTTCAGCTTTCTGAGAAAGCATTGCATGTGTAACTCTTATTTCACATGGTTACCTGAAAAATCTACAGCAAGTATCAAAGTCGTAAGTATGAGAGTTGCTAAGTTTATGTTACTGATAAAAAAATAGACCTTGAATGCTATAGATTTTCTACAGATGTCTAGCTAATCCCTGTTAATCTAAGTAGTAAATAAAATTTTAATTTATACTTGCTTGCAAAAATTTTAAATAAAAGTAATAATCTAATTCAAACATTCATAACTGAAAACAAATTACTTAAAGGTGACTTTTCATAATCCAGAAAAAACAAAATGTATCATCAAGATTATAGACAGCAAAAGCAGACTCAATGAAAAGACTGGAATAATGAGCTTCAGAATGGAAATGCAGCTATGACAAAGAGAAGTGATATGATAAAAACATGGAGATAAACTTCAGAGGGAAATTATACCAAACACTTCTTTTCCTTCTTTTTGATAACACAGGGGAAGGAGTCATTACATTAAAAAAAACCAAACCAATAACTGAGAAAAAGAAATTCCTTTTCAAATTATGCATAATTAGATGATGAGCTTTATTGGCATATGATATTGTAGAGAACAGAAGCTCAGCACTACGTGCAAAAGGACAGAGCAAAAAATGACCATGCGCTATGCAGTTTAAACTGTCCTATCGAAAAGTGTAAGACATACCTGCTGCATGGAAGGATTCAGAGTATCTTGTCTCTTTATTCCATAGCTGTCTTCAGTGGAGTCTCTTGCACATTTATTTGGGGATAATAACAACACCATTTAATACAGGACTTTGGAAGAGACTGATTAGTTTAATTAACTCTGGCAGTTTCTAAGGAGTTGAATGCTAGACTTACTTACATGTAATACAAACCTGGTGAAGCATTAGATTGTAAAGAATACAAATTGGCTTAGTATGCCAGAGGTGCTAATGCTGCAGTATTCGTATTCAAAGTAAATGGAGTATACTCTTACTAGACAGCATTTCAGCATTTGCTGAACTAATTACATCAACAGGGTTTTTTTAGAACTTTCCTTAATATCAGAATCTTCAAATCTTTTTTTCTACCCATTGTGTTTATTTTATTTTTTTTAATGAACATATGACAAAATCACAGAAGTGCACCTCTGGGTTAACTTTGGTTCAGACCTAGAAATGATGGAGATGTAGATCAGTGACGACAAGTGGATATGCACACAGAAATCCATGTATGTTGAGATGGGTGGACTGTAGGGCTCTAAAGTTCTCCAGCACTTCCTGGGAGCTTCCTTCCAGAAGCACAGGATTCTTTTACAAGTGAGTTGTTAAATGCAATTTTGGAAAATGTTTTACTGGAATAAAAGAAGGATTTTTTTTTTCTTCCCCGCTTAGTTTTATCTTTAAAGAGAATAAAAACAAACCAGGAAAACTGATAACCATAATTTGTTTTATTACTTTAGAGACAGACGGTACTTAAAAAAGAAACAAGAAGCATATTTGACAAGTTTACAGGAAAAAATACAGACTAAAGTGTAGTTTGTCACACAAAGCATTCCTTGGTAGGTTAGATAAATAGTTTATGAAGAATATTGAACATGAATATGCCAAAAGCAATGAAAGTTACTGTGAAAGTTATAATATTGTACAAGGTAAAACCTACAGCCACACTACAGAAGACCTACAGTACTGTACATGTAAAGAACTGTGCAAAGCTGCCAGGTTTTGCTTCACTGAATTTCTGCAGCAAAACCAGAAAATCTTGCCTGTAGGGCCAGGACCCCTAAATGTGGAGACATAAGCATACAAATGCCTGAAAGGTGCAAACACTGTAGAGTGAAAAAAATTGTTTAGCAATACAGACACATCTTTGAGTACAGAAGAATAAAGTGAGGACAGGGGAAATGGGCTTAGTGTAAAGTACTTTACAGCAACATGCTTTTCTCTCCAGAAGAGACACCAAGAGCATTGCAGCTATATTTCTTGAAAAATTTTGGTGATGCACAATGACTACACTGTTAGTGAGCTTGACTAGAATAAATGAAGGCTGCTCACAAGACTCCTGTCAAGAACTGGTAATTGTTACAAACTAAATGGAATACTAGGTGACTACAGTGAATTTCTGTACTAGCAATCATACAGTCAGTCATTCATCAGGTGTCAGCATGGGAAACTTAATTTCTCTTTGCAATGTGCATGGTAGCTTGACTTTTAATTCTTACTGAGAGAAGAATATTTCTGGCAAAGATTTTGCCAGTGAATCTATGACAGTCCAGTTCTTATAACAATACGAGTACAAATCTTATTTTCCAACAAAGCTGACACCCTCAGATAAGGAACTAAAGGTCACCAAGCATATTTTGTTGGGTAAAAAGCAACATGAACTGTAACTCCAGAAACAGGAGAATAAAGTTCTAGGTTTGCTTTATGCACTACATAACAAGAACAACTTCTTGCCCTAAGGAGCAATCTAATGTTCTGAGATGTTTAACGCTTCTTTTTCCTGAACATACTAAGAATGTAAAATGCTCTTATGTGCAAAATGAATGAATAAAAAATTTTCTTTTCAAGACTGATGCAAGGAGAAATCGCCTTATCCAGATATCCATTTGGAGCCTATGGGTTCTGTATTTTTACAGTACGGTCTACATAATGAAACAGAGACAGATGATCATTTCACAATGCGCTGTTGGGATTGAAGAACTGTTGTTTTCTCAGTCGAAAAAACATAGCACCATCATTAAACTTTTATTTCTGTCTTTTGCATAGTTCTGGAAATGTTGGTAAGGCACTTGATGTATATGTTACTGAGCTCTGCTCCATGTATTTATATATCCGTGACCTCATCACAGAGTAGCACCTGAGCACACAAGTAGTCTTTGCACAGCCAAAGCCACCCTCAACCCTCTAAAATAATTTACAGTAAATAGAAATATCTCTGAGCACCAGGTCCATCCTGTTTAGTGTTAACCTGTGACATGTAAGGCAATGGTGTCCCCACTTGGCAGGCATGCAGAGATAAGGAAACCACCAAGGATAGGAATAATTGATTTCTTTTCTCCCTCAAGAAAGGCTGGTTCTGTTCTGCCTATAAAATACATTAAGCAAGTTGGCTTTTGCACTAGATCAAGTCAGTAATCCATGGAAGAAACAGTGCTCAAAGACATCAATGAAATCATTGTGCTACAGCCTGTGGATATTGTGCTGCCTCTCTTTCTGGTACCAATCTCCTGGGCTGAATTGGAACCTGTGTGAGCTCTCCCCATTATTCCCAGCTGGTGTCTGACCTAAGGACTATGATGCCTGGTTCATAGGCAGATGGACTCTAAAAAAGAAGATTGTCATTTTCTAAATTCATGAGTTGCATGACCTGGACATAAACAATTGGACCTTCCAGTACTTCCAACAGATGTAACAGTATGAGATATGGAGGGGGTAAAAATGACTGTCTCATTCTTCTATGAATCAAAACACATCCAGGTATGATCTCAATATTCCGGAAAGGCTCTAGTAGAAACTGGATTTTTTTTTCACTGATATTAGATCTGATTCTTTTGCCAACATCTATGTTAAAAAAAAATAATTTAGGGCCATAGTAAAAAAAAAAAAAAAAAAAGGATTCTCAAAGGGCTAAAGTGAAACCAAATTACCTAAGTCGTGGTATTTCATTCAGTAAGAGCACTTCACATTTTCATACTCCTTCCTTTGGCACACAGAGCTATGCCTTAGCATGTACCCAGAACACCACCATTCATGGCATGGCAATATAAGCCACCATCCATCTTGTCAGGATCCTAGACTAGGATCCAGGAAAAAAAGATGTCTCATCCTTCCTAAAAATCCTTGGAGTGATCATGCAAGAAACATTTTCAGAGCAAATGTAACACATCCACATGCTCCTATTGACCCCAAGTCGCAAGTGAAACTTTATGCATGAATATGGCTCACTGATTTTACTGAGGTGTTTCATATACGTATATGAAGTGAAGTGTGAAGGTACATCAGAGATCAGATTTAGAGCTGTTAAATGCTTTTATAAACTCACCAGTTACCAGCCTCTGGTTTACTGCTCAAACACAGCTGAGTTAAGCAGATGCAGGAAATTCGATGCATCCTGGACACACTGGATTCACACTTCTCCACGAATTAACAGTGCCTGAGCACCATGTCTGGTGCAGTGTCAGATCCTGTGGTGTGTGCCCTGCCATTGACAAGTTCACATATGGTCCCTCCAAGGTTCAGCACAAACCGGTCTCTCCAGACAAGTACAATTTAGTTCACAGATGTACAGCAGGTCTCACGTGATGTGTTCAATACAAAAAAGAACTATTGCACATACTCAGATTATTTATATATGCAAAGTCATTGTTATGTGAGGGTAATGGAAGTTGTCAGCAATCCTACCCAGGCAGAGAAGAGGCCAGAGGAGAAAGCAGGGAGCTCTGAAAGACTAGGCTTGAAAGTGTAGGCTTGAAGTCATGCCAACTCTCATGGTAGATAGGTGAGTCAGTCAGACAAACATCAACAGACTCACCCAAAGGAAAAAAACCAGTTGAAATTAAACTGTGTTAAAGCTCAGTATCTGCATGTAAAAGTAAGGAGCAGAAAATATTATTTTGCTATTTTAAACATTCTGGTCATAGCCAAAGCCAAGGCCCTGATCTGGGAGGAAGGGCACTCAGGGTAAGCAACAGTCGGTTCCCCAAGGGGCTTACAGGCGAAGCAGGCAGGGCTGGGGACAGAAGAAAGGAAGAATTGTTATCCACATTTTACAAACAGAGCACAGCAATGCAGAGAGATTAAACGCTTGGCTCAAGGTCACACAGGATGTCCAGGGCAGACTCTTGGAAATGAATCTATATCTCAAGGTGCACCTCCTTGTCTGTCACACAGACAGGTTTAATTAATAAAGACTGATAATTAAAATAAATAAATAAATGAATAAATAAAAGAAATTAAGAATCAGCCACTTCCCAACAAGACTTATACAGGCTTTCAGTCTAGCATTTCCAACTAACTTCTCAGTCTAACAGCTAAAATTTCATTACGTCTTTGAAAACATAACCGTAGCTGTTTTGCCTCATGCTATAATACGCATATTGCCAAATGCACTCCCTAATGCTGTAATATTTTGCCCCGAGAGGTGCCATACTGCCAGCAAGCAGCAAAACTACTGACTAAAATTGCAACCATTGAACAGTATCTTCTCTGTGTCTGTGTGTCTTTTGGCCTAAATAAAGTAAACACACAGCATTAAGGGCCTGATCCTACTCCCACTTAAGTCAATGTCAAAATTCCCACTGATTCCAATGGAAGAAGAAGGCAACCCTAAAGGAACTGGTGATTTTTTCTTTCCTTAAATTTCTGTAAGATCAGTTCATGTGCAATTTGCAGCCCTAGAATACCAGATGAGAAACAGTGTCTCCATACATAATTTTAAAATAATGAAAATGAAAGCAATTTTATTACTGTACTGATAGTGTAAAAAGATGTCATAAAATCTAAATTAAGACAGGAAAACCTGTCTCCCAAGGCAATGTTAAAGAGATGAAGAAGCAATTTCACTATGGAAAGTGGATAGTAAAGCATGTTCCCATGTGTCAGTATATATACCATAAATCCAAATATAAAGGTTTAAATTGTTCCAATTTTACCATGGTTCAAACACAAGACAAAAATCTCAAAATAATGAACAACAAGCAAAACAAAACATTTAAATAAACCCTAAATGAATCATAGATAAAATGCTCTCCTTGAATGTCTATATTATTTCTATTGACATTACAGTATTCTGCCTTGCATCTTTGACCAAAATTTGGAACACATTGCTTTCATTCTACTACTTTCGCTTAGGCAAGTGTATCCAAGTAGTCTTTAAACATGTTTTGTTAATGAAGCTATATCTAGAGTTCATCTATTTAGATGTTATTTATTTCATATCCCAAGTCAAATCACGCCTTCTTTCCCCCTGCTTTCTTTATCATCTTTTCATCCATGATTCCAAGCAGAGATCATGAGCTCATCATATTTTTTCTTTCCATTTGGTTTACGATGTTTATCTTGGGGTGCCAATGTACTTGTTGCCACATAGGACTTGTAGATTGTGACTCCTGTTTTTTTGGCAGGACACTTACAGTATCAAATTGCTGAAAATTTCTCCCAACACTACTTAAGATATTTTTAGCTGAAATAAAAGTCAATAGAACACGTGGCCTCTGTGTGGACTCTAAACTCTCTTCTTTTCCTAGATAACCTCAGATGGTAGCTAGACTTATAGTTGCTAACAATATGAATCTCCCATGTGGTTTAGTGACAAACATAACTCTTGCAAACATGAAAGACAGGTCACAGTTCTGGTGTGAGAAGGCTCAAGTTTTAAAAACAGAAAGAATTTTAGATCTAGGCAGAGCTAAGTGCCAATGAACAGCCCTTCAGCCATTATCCCACCAGGGTGAAAGGAAGCAGAGCATATATTAGAACTCTAAGGAATCAAGTCCTGTCAGGCACTGCCTTCCATGAAAGAGAGAAAACTCATGGTAAAGACCTGACTGCTAGGAACAGCAGCATAAAATATTGGTATGGTTCACAATTCAAAGCTGTGTAAAAACAGGTGATGAAGGCATCTAAATCTAGGGTAGCAAAATATTTCAGTTCAACCAGTTGTCTCTGGCAGAAACTCAAAGTGCTTGCTTCTGGACAGATGCTGCATGTGAGTAGCTGGTAGGTTAGGCTGTGTCTTCTTAGCTGTAGGCGTTTAGCCTCCACCATTTGCAGAGAAGACTGTGCACTACTGCCTATCATATTTTTCTTTTGGGAAATAATAGTTCCAACACAGTCAGTGAAGAAGAACAAGTGCAAACAGATATCTATGCCTGCAAAGATGCAGATCTGCTGAACAGAGAGGGTCAGTCAGATAAATTTCTCCCTGAGAATCAGATGCAGCTGGAAGAACATTCAGATTCCAAAAACAAAGGCTAAGCCTGTGCAGATCCAGACATTATTTAGAAACAGGCAAGCAGATAAACACCATAGAAGGAAAAGCACTTTTTAAAAACTAACAGATAATGATGGCACAAGTGAAAATTAGTATCAATTATTTTTGGACAAGAAGAAAAAAACTGGGAGATTTCTAATTATCGGAGGAGTAAATTAATAACTTTTCAGTCGTAGTCATGAGTCAGGAGAAAAATAATACAATTATGTAGGGATGAGCACAAACAGCAAATACTTAAGGCTGTATCTAATCATATGTAGGACTTACCCATTCTATTTTTTGGAAGAGAACGAGTTAGTAGTGTGGACACAGGCCTGGACATGATTTTTTTTTTCTGCTCAACAAAGCATATTTTCATATTTTGAAGGTATAAGTCAGTTCCCATTCAATAAGTTCCAAATATAGATGGTATCTGGAAGAAACATGCAGAGAATTATTTTAGTAACTGCAGCAATATAGTTCACGCCTATGAAAAAATGAGGTACTTAGAGGAGTTTTTTGGTTATAATCAAAGAAAAAATAATTTCTTGGAGAGAACTTAATTCTTTCAAGAAGCTACCAAGCTGGAGTTTTGACTGAATTAATCATCAGTACAGAGAGCAGGTACTGTCTGAGGAATCTAAGCGTTTTAAGAGAGGAACCTTTATCTGAGCAATAGCAAAACACCTAAGGACGTGTACTTTAATTTGCATGTAAGTTTTGGAAATTAATTTGGTTTGCAAGTGCTGATAATATGCTAGGATCCTCACACCAAGAATTATAAGTTTGTGCCTTGAAAATTGGATGACAAAGAAATTCACCCATTACCTGGGCTTAACTGTGTTCTAGTGAGCTCATGGTAAAATCTAGAATGCACATCTGCTTTTAAAATTGCAGTTAGCTAAAGAACATATTCTTGTAAAAATCCAACTTGCTGTGATTTTACAATGTCTTTATTTTAAACCAGTATGCCAAAGAAGAATGCTGTCTCTGTGAGCTCCTGTTGAGGTACAGAAATCACAGCTAAAACTTTTCTCCTCCTATAACTCCTAAGAAGTCCAAAGCCTGAAGAGTTCAGCTGCATCTGGAATAGCAGCATCTTCATGTCAAAGTCCAAGACAAACACACATTTAATGAACCTTTAACCTCCCTAGGCTCAGTTCTCACTCCCTGACTTCCAGGGCAGACCTCAGCTGAAACAGCCAATTTGGATTCTCACTAGGAGGCTCTTTGTTAGAAATCAAGTCAGCCACCTGCAAAAGGCCTGATGTTCCCTGAGGAGATTCTGGAAGGCCACAGCCCTAAGTCAGCATTATGCATCCTTATCATTTCAGATAGGCTTGCCACCAGACACCTAGCCATGTGCAGTGAGCTTGCTGCATCTGGCTCTAAGTGCACAAGTGATTGCATACATCTCTACTCATCTCTCAGAGATGGAATGAACCATTACTTCCTTCTTAGTCAGCACAATGAACATATATTTACCCTCAATCATTTTTAACTCAGAGGAAACAAAACTAATTTCTCTGAACTTTGAGGGACTATGAAGTTTCAGCAGGGATAAAAGCTCCACTTGAAAATTCGTGTCTACAAATTTTTTATAAATTCTCTCATGTATGTACTTTAGCATGATTGAGAAAATGAAATTATTGTCTATTTTTGTCTAATCTGCTTGAATATATCTTTCTCAAAAGTCCTATTTCCTCCACAGGAGGGAGATTTCCAACCAGTCTCATCCTGTTCTCAGTAGATGAGCCCTTTCACCTTTTTTTTTTAATAAGAGCAGTCCCATTAATTTCAGATGAGATTTAATGTGCTGGATTATAAGCAGCAGGACTGACTCACTGGAGCCCCTGATAAGCACAAATAGAGCAATTTGCTCTGTGTTCAAACACACTGCAGGCTCTAGGCACAGTGCTGTTTTCCCAGCCTGAAGTTTCTCCCCAAAGCCTGCTGGCTCCAACAGAAATGCCTTGAAAGCTCTCTGTGCAAAATGCATCAACAGTCCTGGAATTATACCATTCCCATTAAAGAATAATGACGATTCTCTAATTTTCATTACAGGAATGTAACCGCCCTCCCCATGGAGTGTGGCAGGCATGGGCTTTTTCTTAAAGATTTTTCCTTGGGCCTCAGGTATCTCAAGGTCTTGAACCTGGGATCCTATGAAGGTACCAAATGGGATTCGAGAGCCTCTCCATTTCACAACCCCAAATCCTAAGCTCCTGTTTCTCTTTATTAGACAAAGAGCAGTTGTCTCCCTGCCCTGTCTGCTTTTGAGCATATGTTTATGGGGGATAGCGATGTAGAAGTCTGTGGTCTTGGCAGAAATGTTCAGATTAGGCAAGACACTGCTGATTAAAGCATGTATACTCATGGAATATCGAGTACCCACAAAAGTTTTGTAAGAAGTTAGATGGGGTTCCTAAAGATCACTCTTGTGGTTAAGTAATTTTTTTCCTCCTAACACATATAAATATCTTCTTGTATTGGGTTTGTGATCTACTGCTGGAGTCCTCAGAAGCAAATAGATAATAACCCCTTGACCTCCATAAAAATAAAAAAAAGTCTGAAAGGCTTGTAAAAAGAAAAAATATTCTAAATATATCCTAAAAGGAACATAAATATATTTAAAAAAAAAAAAAATTCTAAGAGAAAAACTTGAGAGTGTATGACAGTATGTTATTGTAAAAGTATTACTTACATCTTAGGGCTGTAGGGTTTTTAATTTTCCAAAGACATCAGATGTCTCAAAAAGCTAAGCAAACCTGTTTTTCAACCAGAGTTAATAAAACACAAATCGAGGTACAAATAGGTCTCAGGTGTCATAGCCACTGGGGCAAGATAGCAAACAGGACTTAGTATTGATATTCATGCCCCATCCTTGAGACCATGGTGCTTCATGTCCACATTTGTCTAAACCATGAAGTGCTACAATATATGAAGGAAGAAGAAGACATTGTTCACTTTTTTTTTCTGTTACTTTGGATTTCTAACGAAGAGCATGAGTCAGCCCTGCTAAGAGTTGTGTTAAACATATAAAGAACTATTGCAAAGCACTTTAATTTAATCAAGCCACATCCCTTACAGAATAAATCCCAATTCTTTTCAAAGCATGAGTAAGAGGAATAAGACTTTTCCTGCCTGCTTTCTGCTGTCCTCAAAGGGGTTAAAAAAGCCTAACACAAAGGACTTAAGCAATGCCTGAAATGGGATAATAAATGTGACACTCTCTGACTATCAGTAGCAAATATTTGAGCTTATCAAATAATGGAGGAAGTAGTTTAATTACAAATAAACCAATCTCTCATAAAACAAGTCTTCACACAAGGTAATTTCATTGAACTGGAGACAGCTAAAGGCCACCAGCGGGCAGGACTCCCGCTCCCTGCGCACTCCCCAGTGGCCCCGCCTGATTAATGGGGTGGCCGAGTCCAGGGATGCCGAAGGACAAGGGAGCCGGCCTCCATATCAGTGGGGCGGCAATAAATAAAGCATCACAGAGCTGGTGCGAGGAAGTGACTCATCCTCCTGGAACACAGCGGGATTTGTGCTCTCCCTCGGCCGCCCCCTCCCCCTCGCCCCCGTTTCTCTCCACCGCAGGGACCAGCGTGTCCCAGAGACTATAGTAGATGTCACCGCTTGGCACTGGCTATGCGAAGAGAGGACAAATATGTGGGTGTGCTGTGGATCTGGGACGAGGGCCTTAAAGCCACAGCGCTCACTCTGGAGGGAGCATCTGGGCTGAGGCAATGGCAGCAAAGCACGTTCCAAAGGACAGCTTCCTAACGGGAGGGAATTGGATGCTCCTTCTCCTCTTTGTGGTATCTAATCAATCCAGAGCAAAAAAAATTAGCAACTTTGGTAAACAGTAACAGACTTTCTTTGCAAAAGTTATATAAGAACACGAGCAATTGAAACACAGGGGAACTGAAGCAAAAGGAGGGCATCTGAAGGTGAAGGAGTTGCAAAGTGCCCATGGCTTTGCTGGGAGCTACACTGCAGTTTGGCCACCAGGTCAGCAGCAGTTAAGCCCTGTGGCGCTGCCACAAGGGCTGAGTCACACTCTTCTCTCTCCACAAGCTCCCATGCCCTCCCCAGCAGCTTCTTCTCAAGGGACATGACCCCATGTCTACACAAGCATCAATGGAAGCACAAGGCTGTTTGGGGAAGGATGGTAGGATTATTCTCCTGATGGCAGTGTACCTGTAGTGTCAGTTCTAGGCTGGATTCCTATTTTCTTCATGATAGGAGTGTGTGACCTCACTGTAAGCATGCAGAAAAACCATTCGTGCATCAAATAAATTAATTTTCTTCCTTTGACTAAACAGTAAGGTCCTGGCAGGCATCAGAAACAAAATTTATTTTTCTCCCTTTTGCTTTTTTGGGCCTAACATGGCTCTTATTTGCTACATAATTCATAGTACAGTAATTAAGCAAACTTTTGGGCTTTTTAACTCCACATACATCTATGTAAACTTGTGAAACACATTTGCAAAAGGTAGTGGAGACTGAGTGCAATGAAAACTTAAAAAGGATAATAATATATGAAGTAATACAGAAAATCAGACATTCTAGTATTTGAGAATATAATATGGTGTTATTCATGTACGTATATCTTATAGCAGTGGATCTTTTTCTGTATCTAGACATTTGAACAGGTTTTTATGTAGATACACAAGTTAAAATACGTAAGTATAAAAGCAGATTCAAAACAGGTCATGTAACTGCTCTAGTGTTTGAAGTAAACCTTTTCCCCGTTGCTGCCCTTTGTGTTGAATCTATTAATTATAACACTGGAAAACTCCATTAGCACCTTGATGTTCAGTCTTGAATGTGGGCTTATCTTAGCTGGCTAAAAGTCAAACAGTACAAACACTTCTCAAAGTAAATGTAAGTGCATCACCTGACATAGCATGAAATCACCTGGTCAGCTACTGTTTTCACTACTTTTGCTGTTTCTAGGGCAAAACAGGGTTTAGTGCCTTTTAAAATAGTTTTGAATGATACCAGCGATTGACTTTAGTGAGCTCATTAATGTAATCTGTGATTTCCGCAGGCAAAAGTGGTTGAAAGGTACTCAACACTGTCTTAGCTGCCAGGACTACAGTGGGGTCGGAAGGCTCCCTCTTGTTGCTGAAGGCGGATTTTGCTGGGGCAGGTGAATCAGGGCATCCCCTGATCTACCTGTCCCACCCCCTTGCCCAAGGTTGCTGCTCTTAGCAGGAACTACTCAGTAGGGGATGCAGTAAGTAAGTCTTCAGGAGCACTGGATAATGTTAATATACCAGGCTAGGAAATGAAGAAGTAGAAGCTTATCTGTCCCATTACAAGTGATCATTTCTCCATAGACAAAGAATTCTGCTGTTTGGAATGGAGGTGGGGAGATGACGTGCTTTGGCTGTGGAAAATAAACCCTCCAGCAATCTTAAAGTCTCACATTCAAATGAACATAAAGAAACTCTGATCTACCTTCTGGATACACATGTCACTAGCTTGAATCCTGAAAGAGTCCATGGAGCACAGTACGTTTGGTAGCTGTGTAGGCTGTAACTGGTTTGAAGGTGGTAACAAGAGAAAATGAAAAAAGTAAAGATATACAAATCATATGTGGGAAAAGCAAAATAAGTCCCTGCCATTCCACAGCCTGGTTAAGCCCAGATTCATCTACACAGATTACCTCCCTTGCCCCCTTTATTTTTAAAAAAGAGTTTCTATGTAAATGGTGTGGGAGAGATGAACTATTCTATATATATTGCCAAATATATATATATATAGACAGAGAGATTGGCATTTCCTCCTCTTGCAATCCCCACATCATTGCCTGGCTTTGTTTCCAACTAAAACATACACTCTGTTAGTTACAGCTTTTCTAATCCTCTAATAAACAGCTGAAATACTTCTTAAAAATTCCATCACAACTTGTCCTGACGCATGTCAGCCTCAGCTGCACACTCGCACAAGGTGGGGCAGGCAGGAATGAGAGGTCTTATAAAATGTAACATAAACTGTGTCATCTCTGCTGGGATTCAAAGGAAGAGTCCGCAACAGAAACAGCCCTAACTTGTATGCCAGCATTAGAACCACTATTGCAATTCAACACATAAGGTCTGTGTACCTGAAACAAACCTCTCCATCCTATACCTAGATAACTAGATGAAAACTGCATGCAACGCAGAGGTGGTGTTGAAAGAAAACACTGTTTCTGTTTTATTTTTATCCCCTGAATATTGCTGGTGAGGCAATGCTGCAGCGCAAGGGTTAAGGGCTCTCAGAGAGCCATGGTGCACTTTAGCTGGGGGCGGAGACGCAGCAGAATGGAGGCCTGTGCTGCTTTCCCTGGGAAGCTTTTAGATTAGTGTGCTTCCAGCTGCATTTCCTTGAAAGTGATTTAGTTTCAGCCCATATCAGAATCCTTTCATGGATCTGTTCCTATTCAAAATAAAGTGCTTTAAGAAAAGCACTGTGATGGAGTTTAAAGTAATCCAAAAAGTATGGGTTGGCTTAGAATTTCTGTTACAGCTAAAAGGGCCAGGATTCAGAAGAGGAGGATAACTGAAATTATGCCTCCCTGTACATACTAAGCCCTTTTTGACCTGAGGCATTTACCACAAAGAACAGGAGGCTTCATCACCTCTCACAGGGCTTACAGTAAGGGAGGTACTTTTTATGTTCCACTAAGACTTGTTTCATTACAAGATATCCTTCAAAATTATGCTGAATTAACTCTCTCTGGGAACACTGTCTCTCATGCCAGCCATGATAATTTCTCTTTGTTTTAAGTACAATTCTGGAAACATTGTCCCATTTGTTACCCCAAAAACTTCAGGTTTTTTCAGACATAACTGTATTTTAAGTAAGGAGGGTTTTTTTTTTTTGGTACCAAACCCAAAGCACAGATACAGCTTTTCAAGATTAAGTGTTCATGAGCAGTGTGTATCCTGCAAATGACAGCCAGGCATATGTTCTTAGAGAATTATTCCTTTAAATGACAAGACTGCCAAGGGGCCAACTGAGAACAATTAAGAAAAATGTCATTGTTCTGGGCACAGAGAGTAACAGAGGAGACATCTACACTGCGGAGCCTAGGAGCCATTCCGAGTCCTCACCCCAGGAGCAGGCTCTGGCTGAGTCCTTGATCCCAGTGGACCTCAGCCCAGGCACCTCCTCCAGGTGAACACTGCTCTAAGGAGCATCAGGTGTGGGTGTTGTGGAGACCTGAAGAGTGCTATGACATGTCCTCGCCAGTAAGTATGGGCATAGCAAGAGATTTATTATCTGAAAGAAAGCCGTGATCTAAGTAAACAAACTGGACAATGGGCTGGAGAGAAGTGATGGAATACATACTGAGCAACGGGATTTGCATGAGTCCTCCTTGTACATTTTTCTCCGAGATGAAGCAGCACTTTCTTAAGTTACTGGAGTGGGGTTTTGTTAGATGGTGTTTATTGAGCTAAGACAAAGGAAAGAAGGGAAATTACACAGGACGAGGAAGCTTGGAACAGTAGTGGAATGAATCCAAGGCAAAGAGACCATGCAGGAAAACACTACAGGAGGCTTCTGCATATCCTGACCACCAATGCAAAGTAAGTCAAGATGCTTAGGGTGTGGCTAAAGAGATCTAACAGCAGTTCAGGGGCTGTGAGAAGATAGGATGGAGTGGACTGTTTTGATATCAGACCCTGGTCCTCTCCCAATACCTTTTATAGAAGCAGCAATAATGTTTTGAAAATGCATGCATTTTTATTCCATAGCTTTTGTAGTAACCACCCTATTGGAAAAGGTCACCATCAGATTGTGAGGGAAACTGGCAGATCAGTTAGAATTTGCATGGTGAAATGCCAAAAAACACTACCATTTTATGGAAGAGTTTTATCTACTCTTGTTCAAGTTGCATGGGGAAGGAACACAGAGAGACACATTTTTAGGGACCTGCAAGCACTATTTGCTTTCCCCATGCCTATCTTAGAAAGCAAATCTATTCCTAAAAATGAGAAGAACAAGACATGTGCTTACCACAAATCAAATCTACTGAAACAGAGCAACACAGGTGCCTATGTCCCAGCAAAAGAAGAGCAGAATGGGGGGCACTGACATGGGTTTTCAAAGGTAATTGAGGTGTTTTTCTTTTTGCTTGGGAATATTTGTTTATTCCTGATTGCTCACTTCCTTGTCCAGTTGCTTCAGTATGAACAACTGCATAACTGGGTGTATCCTGCTAAACAGAATAGTAATATTTTCCATGTACTTAGCATCCAAGCAGATAGCTGAGAATTGTGTCTCATTATTGCTCCCACGGCACAATGCTGGACCTTGTGTATGAAAACTTGGATTGTTGGGATGCCTCCCATATGGTACAACTACCAAGCTTTAAAAGAAACTATGGTTTCCACTGATGCAGCTCTTCCCTGTTCTATGCCGTGTTATCTCTCTTCCCCATTCCAGCTGCAAATGGACTCTCGGAATTAAGAGTTTTAATATTTAGGTACACTCGGCAACTGATATTAGACCTCATTCTGAGTCTACAGCTCTCAATCTCATTCTACATTAAAATTAGTTTGGAGCTACGTGTTTTGTGCACCTTCATCCAAGTTTTCCTTTTTTCTTCAGTTTGAGCACATGAAAAAGATATGTGAATGCTTCACCTGGCAACTAGCTTGCAGCCCCAGCTCAAGGATCCACTCTGAATTCATTAAGACTTCAAAGGAAAATATTGCAAAGCTCTGTTGCTCAAATGCTGTGGAGTGGAGAGAGGCAGCAGTGAAGAGGTTAAAGATACACTAACATGGTCCAGGTTTCTATTTTGTACCTGAATTTGAAAACAAGAAGGCTTGTAAGAAGTACTAGGGAGAAAAGATGAATTCTGGAGATGAAAGGGAAAATTATTTTCTTTAGGTCCATAGCAAACATTTCGAAAGAATTTATTTTACACCCCAAATGGCTAAGATTATATTAACTGGCTTGGAGTATACCCACAAATATGTTCTTCCCCCAAGAAAGACATTTCCTGGGGCTGGGGGAGTGCAGGAGGGAGGGGAGAAGGCGGGAGAATGGGGATATTCGATGTATTGCGGTATGTCTGGAATCCTCTTATCTGCAGCAAGACTGAGAACACCTGGACAACACTTGTCTTCCTCCCCCACCCACCTGTGCAAATTGCTAAGCATACTGAAGCTCAAAGCACTGCACCATACGCCAGTCACATCACAGAGATCCATTGTGACTCCTCCATACATCAAAGAAAAGCCACTGCACATCTTCGCACAAGTACTGAGGGAGGTAGTTGTGAAGGGGTTAAAAGATCAAGTTCTGCTATAAAGATAACAGGAACTGGAGAACATGCAGCAGATGTTCCATGTGGAGGCACTTAAGTTTACAGTCCCACCTGTGTCCATTTAATACCTTTAAAAGCAGTCTCCTTTCCGTTTGTGAGGGACAAGAGAAAATCAATGTTCCAATCTCACCGTCTTCTCACAACATCCACATCCCACACTGAGGAAAGGGAGGAGGCGATGGGACGGGCAAGACAAGAAGGCCAAAATTGAGATTTAAGGACGTGAATATATAGAGATTTATGCAAACACACATCCCCATGTGGAAAGTCAGTCATTTTTTTATGTGCATGACAACTCATGCTCTGTGCTGGGGAGCAGCAGCCCAACCTTAATGTCAGCATTTAAAATGTCTTAAGAGCAGCACGAACAGTAACTAGTCATGTCACAGAGTTTTACATCCTTCTTTTTGTTTCCTCTCTTTCTTCCTGCTCACATTCTTACATCCCTTCCAAACAAACCAACTGTATTTCATTACATGTGTTGAACTACTTCCAAAAAATAATTATGCAAAAATCTTATGGAAATATGCAACCAGACAGATAAAGGCTGAGGCTGAATACGGTCCATCGCACTATCAGACACCAGAGGGTCCATGTAGGAGAGGCTTGGGAAAGGTCCATCGTAGTATTTTATTTCCATATACATGTCCTTGGTTCAAATAGATCTAGAGCTAGCAGAGAAAAACCAACCAGTTACGCAGAGCTGTGGGTTTGTTTCCATTCATCCCGCACTAAGGAGATGAAAACATGGCCTGTAGGTCATATCCAGGGACACTGGATATAAAATCGTGCTTCCTTTTTCTAGACTTGTTGGTTACAAAGAAAAGCTCCCAAGTGTGACTCTGCATAGCTCATACATACATACATGCATACGTACGTACCCATGATCACTGGCATCCTGAAATTCTCCCAGGTTGATGAATATCCCCAAACACATTTCTGCATCACTGCTGATTGCTTTCAGCAAGCAGCAGGGAAGAGGCAGAAATGCATGTCTCAAAGGACTGAAATGAAGAGTTGGTGGAATGAGGATAACATGGAGTTTGAGAATTGTGATCTCAAAAGGGAGCAAATTGTTCAGCTGAGTGATGCCAATCTCTCTGTGAACTTCCACTGACATCACTGGGATACTGTTGTGCTGGAAAGTATGCAATTTGTGTATTTATACTGTGACCCACGAACCATAATTTAACATGGAATTCAACCCTCTGTGCTTAAATGACTTTGACACCCCGAGGCTACAGCAATTCAAAGAACAAAACAACTACTGTCTCCTCAGGCAGGCACCGTTCTTAAAAATATAACGTTACACAGAAAACAAAGGTAGAATAGTTTCATAACTATGTACAACACACCTTAGCGCCTTGTCTTATGCCAGATGTCTCCTCACTGCTGGCTATCTGCCATTTGCACCAGTCTCCCATTTCAAGTCTTGGCACAACCCAAGTCACTCCTTCTCATGACTTATCTGAAGGAGGAGTTAAAACCAAGCAGTAGCTGGAGGGTAACCATGAGGTACCTGCTTGCAAAGAAGATTGCTTCTCTAGCAAGCACTCCAGAAGTATTTATTCCATTTCTAGCTTTGTGACGTGCATGACAATGGATTGTGTATTTACACTTTTATACCTCAGTTTACCTACCTTCTATTTTTTCCCTCACGCAACCATCACGTAAAGAAAACATTTCAAATGTTCCATGTTGAAAAACTGGGATTTCGGCATCACAGGATGTTTTTAGCACAGCAATTGTTGCTCAAGACCTAAGGTTGCAGTAGCAGAACTGCTGGCAATCAAGAACACCTCTGACTTTATCTGCACAACTAGGTGCACATACAAACGAATACACAGGACTGCATAGGTACAAGCTACCTTGTTGTCAAGTGCAGCATTACTCTATTTAAGAACAGCTTGGCACAGTAGCTGCAATACTTTATTAATATAGTTTCTTCAAAGTTCATGACATAGAGAAACTGGCTGCTACCTTCTCCCCCCAGATCAGGCACATTTTCTGGAAATATTTGTGGGTCTGAAAGGAAACACTGTTTGCAGTGAAGTGTTTGCAGAGTTCAAAGCTCACCAGCGGAGAACAACTTCTGGTTCAACGTTAACAACCATGGCTCTGACTGTGAGAGCAGGCAACAACCTCACCTTACGGCTGCCACCTGCATTAGGATTCCAGAGGTAGAACCCCCTGGGTTCACTTTCACATCCAGAAACTGATGAAGTCAGGAAGGCACAGTCATTTCTAATTTCACATGAGCTACCTTGAAAGTTCACAACATGCTCCCTAAAATGTAGCTGGGATACATTGAGAAATTCCATTTCTTTCTAGAAGACACTACTCATGGTGAGTTGCTGCTGCACTCGGCCACAATGAGTTCCTACAAAAAATGAAGAAGTGGGTTTATTTTTCCCCCATTACTTTCCTCCACACTAGCTTGCTCTATGTTATCAGTAAGCTTGCTGGCTGGGATGAGACCTTCCAGACACCTTTCAGGCAGTTCTGGGGCTGTACCGATTACTTGTTTGGGTACAGGAGACTACTGCAGGTCCATGAGAGCACACTGGCTTTCCTGGCAGCCTGACCAAGCCTCCTGTTTTCCCCACTTCCATCTTCAGAATCAATATTTTCAGTCTCTTACTGTTTCTGTTATATAGCTCTAACTTCCCCTTGTTTATTTTGCCTGTAATCTCATTTCTCTCCCCTACCAGGCCCAATGGCTTAAACTAGGGAGTGTTGCCAAAGGTCTGAGCCTGTATATTAGAGAAAGGCCTTTTGCACTGCACAGTCCCTGGGGAAGGGCGGAGGTGTGGGCTCCAGCCACCTTCTTCCACCCCCCTCCAGCCCCTCCCAGGAGCCTGAGGGGCCCATCACAGGATCCCTGCTGTGGTACCCATTACTGGCCCTATCCGTTCTTCCCACCTTTTGCAAAAGGATTTTAGTAATGTAGAGTGCTAGCAAGCTATCTGCTTATTAACCCTCTAGGGTGGAAGGACAGACCTCTTGGGGGCCAGGGTGAGAGCTGAGGTGGTATCTCCAGAAGCTCCTTGCAGCAGGACTTGTGTCCCTGCTTGCACCCACCTCTTCGGTGGCTCTGGTGCCCTGTGGACTCTACTGTGCAGTGATCAGTGGTGATCGATGAGCTAAGGGGTTCTCAGGGAGCCGAAGCACCCAGACAGGACTGCCATGAATAACACGTTTTCCCACTAAGAGCTGTCTGGATACAACAGAAACCTCCTCAAGCCCTCTCTATGTACTTTTCCTTCTCTTTTGACTCCGGTGTGATGCAATTGTCTCAATTCAGAATCTTCGGAGGCTGAAATCCTCCTGCTTGGTTCCTACCACAGTACTTTTTTTCTGCTAAAAATAGTCCTATGAGCACCAGTTATCAGGTGGTTACTCTGAGGCATGGACTGCACTCACTGAAACTTGCAGGGTTGGGATCTACTTCACAGAGTCCTTCGGTGCTTTGTCTTTAAAGACCGTTCCCCTCCCCCACTCCCTTTTTCTTTTTTCACTGACTTGCTCCTTCCTGGCATGCAAGTTACCATAGAAAACACTCTTAACTTGCTCTATATCTGATACTTATTTATGTTTTCTTCTCAGTTACTGTTAGCCAAGAAATAATTCTCTGCCTTATCTACAACTGAAACCAGAAAAAAGCAGAGAGCAGAGGCCACAGTTTCAGGACTGTGAAGGGTTTTGTTTTGCTTTCTCTTTGCTGTGGCTATTATTTTTTCATTTTTTAAGATGAATAAAGATTACTGCAGCACTGAATTAAAACATTTGCTTTAGTGTAAAATTCTTGGGTTTTTAAAAGTAGAGAAAACTTATTAAATGCTTTTAAAAAAGTTTTTCCCACTGACCACAAATGGAAACTCTTTTGAGTTCTCTTGGTAAAATCTTGGGCTTTTGATGTTAATCAGAAGGGGTCCTTTGATGCCTCTTGTTTATTGTTGAGAAGAAGCAGAACGGAAGGAAGCAGAATTGCTCAATATATTCCTGTTTATATTCCTGTTTTCTTTTGGGATGGCATTTGAACAATTTCAAGTAGATTAACTCATTACCTTAAAACAGAGTATCACCTGGGAGGGCAAGAGGACAGTCTGCTGAATGAGTCCAGTTTTATGCCCAGTTTTGCTGTCTAGACTTGCACTGAAGAGAGCTAGATTTATGGATGGTGGAGAATGTAGTGGTTAGCTTTACTGAGTGCAAAGGCAGTCTCAGTGGTAGTATGGATGCCCACACAACAGTGGTTGCATACTTACATGTAGCATCTAGCACATTAATTACAGTTTTGCCAAAATTCTGCAACATAGACAGAACTTCTCTGGCTCTCTAAGGTTAAAATAAATACTGATTGCCTCTGGCAGTACAGCATTTACAAAATCAAATGCATGTGTTCTATATATGTAGTGCTACACATGTACCACTGTTCTATAAAAGTGCATCTGTGCCTTATCTTGGATCCGATGTCATCATCATCTTTGTATGGCATTTACTGGCAGGATACCATTAGAAATTAAGAAAACATACACTTATTACTGCCCAGCATTTATCTCCATATTGCTAATAAAAACCAGATCTGTAACATCTGAATCCCCTTAAATAGTATGAACTAACATGTGGCCAAGTTGCTGGTTACCAGGCTGACCAGGGATTTCTGTCAGTTGTCTGCTCTTTTACTCCAGCCTTACCTGCCGTACCATGTGCCAGTGATTCACTCAATTTGCATCCTAGAAGGCAGAAGGAGTCTGAAGTGGTAATTAGGCTCTCCATTGCCTTGCAAGTTTTATTACTGTAGATATCCCGAATCTGATTCTCTCTTGTAGGTTAACAATGTGCTGGGCAGAGCCGTTAATTTCAACAAAGGTGCAGATTTACACTTGTAAAAGAGGACTGATGCTGTCAGTGGTAATGACAGAGATAGAAGAAAGGTAAACCTTTATTCTCCAACTGACTCCAGAAAACTGCAGCTCTAAATGTATACTCTAGACCTGAGACTGCCGCAGTTTATGGTCATGTAAAGTTGCTTAAACAGTTAAAACAGAGTATACCAAAGAAAACAAGATGCATAAAAGACCTTATCTTGTTTCAGATGACTGGGATGTCTTTCCTCTCGGTGCTGTCCATTTGTTTGAAATAAGAAAAGAACTTGAAACAGCTAGCCAGGAGAGAGTAGCCCAATGGGGAGACCTTTTCTTCCAGCTTAGATAAACGTGCAAACTGGGCTCGGATGAGATAAGGTAATAATGCTTCTTATTCTGCTTGCAAAACAATCATTGTTTCCTCTTTTCTGTAAGCTAGGGCAACTGGAAGATACAGAGGAGTGTTGACTGGGACACTAAGGGAGAGATCAATATCACTCACTTCAGAGGTTTTGAGATGTGTATCTATCTATTCCACCTGCTGTGATCTTTTGTTTGCTGTAGAGTATTACCTGCAGTCGAGGCATTTCTTCAGATGTTAGAGAAACTAGGACTAAATCTAGTTTACAAAACCAGCAAGAATGCCAGGACCTGCCATGAAATGGAATTTCCTAGTAGAATGTATTCATTCATATTTGACAGGAAATTTTGATAACTAAATTTGTATTGATGGACATGGAAAATACATAAAAAGTGAAGGTATTTGCCCAGATTTTATAGCAGCACGTTTCTGTAATAGGTAAACATTACAAATATACATGAAGGACATCTGGGAGTGATGATTAAGGACAAAAGACTAAGGTGAGGTCTCAAATTCTCTAAGCAGTGGAAATACAACAAACATAGCACATACTGACACACTTAGCTCAGTTATTCCCATCCTTGAGTACTTTGCACCTCCAGTAGCTCAGTCAAATTGTACAAATACCCTTAAGCAATGGTACAGTACTGGCCACTTTAATGTCTGATTGATGTCTGTGGAACAAGTCTTTGTCTTATAGCTACTGAGAGAGTGCCTATAGAAATGTAGCTGATTTTCAAGTGTAGCAAAGTCTAGTTTTGAAATGAGTAGCTAAGTCTTCACGTTTATAGTTCCAGGCAGTACAAATGCCATTGGCTGGGATTCATATGGAATTCTTCGCAGCAGCCACTGTCTGACAGTAACCGGAATATCATGACCCTACACTTATTTGAAACTAGGTTATTTGGCTACCTTAACCTACTTTGATTTACCTTCCATCCTTTTACATCCCTCAAAACCTCACATTAGTAACTGATGAATCCAAATACTGGCATTTTTCTGCTTGTTCTTTCTCTGCTGTTAGCAACTTGTAGTCATTGAGTGGTTTGTCAATCAAAGATGCTTCTTCCTCATTTCTTGTAGAAGATATTTCAGTGTTAGCATCATGTTGATGTGACACTGCATTGTTTTACTGTTTAGGGTCACTTTTTCCAACTTCAAGTAAGAATTTGATAATAAATTTATGGCAGTGGGGCAAATTTATTCACTCCAAATCCAGAAAAACAAGAACTGTAATAGGCCTCTTTTACTCCTCAGGTTAATACACTTCCTGACTAGCTATAGAGTCTGTCCCTGTTTTCCTCCTTGCTTTTTCATCCATGAAGCCACCTTTCCAGAAGAAACTCAACACTTCTCCAATATATCTTAGAGTGCATCTTCAAGACCAAAGGTTTTGGACAAAAGGATATAATACATATAAATGGAACAGTTTTACCACCAAAGAAAAGCAGATGGTGCCAACATAGCACAGGTAAACTTTGGATCTCCCAGAATGCTGCCAACTCATTTAATAAAATATCAATTGAGTTTATATCAGTTGACATCTTGGATGTAAAAATCCCCCAGCAAATAAATATTTTTGTCACAAAGGAATTGCTTCATTGGCTTTGTTTTGTCTTGGGGTGGGGGAAACAAAATCATTAGAGTTTGATTTTCTTAAGAAGAATTAAGTTAAAGAGGCAGAATTTGGGAATATACTTCAAACTGATGGACGACTGAGGCTTTTGCTTCATAAGACAGTTTGCATATCTGTTCATTGACATCATGTTTGTTTTACCTGTTCTTTGCACCGAGACACGACAGTGTAATTGAAATATTGAGACAGCAGCTGAGGCAGATTATGGAGCAAGCATCAAAAGCTGTTACTTTTTAATGAAATAAGCAATAGAGTGCTTAAGATATAAGCTGTTAGTAGGTGCCAGAATACTAGCGAGATTTTTTTCTTGGAAAGATGGTAACTAAGATAATTGAAATACTAGTGGGAGAATGAAATCTAACTTGGAAAAATGTAAGTTAGTACACTCCATGCAAAGAAAACTTTAGATGCAACTTTTTATGTCTGTGAGTCTGTTTTGGGGTTTTTTATCCTTCATTTCTATTTTAGCTAAAAAAAAAGGATGCAGTAAATTAGTCCAATCAGATTGGTAAAACGTGAAAATTAGCAGAGGAATTTGAATGTACAGTAAATACAGTAATGTATTGAAAGAGCAAAGATAAATGTACTAGTCCAAAAGAAAAAGAATTTTATACACTGTCAGGATATGAAATAGCTTGGATATACTAAGAAACAGATAATCAGATAAATATGATATTTTCTTCAAAAGTTGAAAGATAAAGCTTGCCAATATGAAAATTCAAGTTTCTAAAACTGCTACTACACATGGACATTCAACTGATGTGAAAGGCCTTTAAAAACTGACATAAGAATATTCAATGACAGGTAATAATTGGCCTAATTTTCCACCTTACAAATTAAAGCAGTTATTTCAGTCTGGAAGAGTTTTATCAGAACCAAACATCTTCTGCATAACTGTATTTTTGTTTTGCTTTTTTCTTCAGGCCTCTTCCTTATCGAGGCAGAAGAGCAATACTATAAAATGTCTTTGGAAGAAGTTTTACCACAAATGCTATTCATATGGAGATGCAGAGTATGAATAAACAAATAGCAATGACAAGAGGTGCAATCACATGATCACAGGGTAATTTGGGTGACAATGTCTCCAGTCCAACCTCTTGCTCGAAACAGGAGAAACTCGGAGATCAGATCAGGGGGTACCGTATTTTTTCCAATTGGCTCTTGAAACTCTTCAAGAGAGAGCACAGGTTCTGGGCAACCTGTTCCACCTGTCCAACTCTCCAGCTGTTGTCCTTACATCCAGTTTCTCCTTATATGCTCTTTGTGTGCCTGTTGCCCGCATTCTCCCACCACACACCACTGTGAAGAGCCTGGTTCCTGTTGGCCCAATATTTCAGCATGCCTGGGTCCCTCTGAAAGATGTCCTTGCCCTTCAGCATATTGACTGATACCCCCAGTTTGCTGCCATCTGCAAGCTGGGTGAAGGTATAGCCTTTCACTTCCTCCATGCCTCTGACAGTGACATTTAAAAGGACAGGTCCCAAACCGCTTGTAACTGGCCTTCAGGTGGTGTACAACCAATTAACCTCCCCTCTTGGAGCATAATGATCCAATGCTGAAGAATATTGCCCCAGTGTGATATATTCTGACCTACGTGGTTCTGAAAACAAGGTGACTTCCTTAAAAAAAATAATTCTGGTTGTAATCTGAATGGGGAAAAAATTCTTGGTCTATTCTTGTCCTGGAAACATTTTAAAAGGAAGTCTTTTAAACAGTGTTCTTGCTAGCAGGATGTATCTCTGGCCAGCATACACAGAGATGGTCTGTGTTATAAATGATTTTACAGAATAGCGCTGTTGAGCTGAGAAACTTGATCTGGCGTTCCAGTAGTTAGATCCTTCCAGCACAAGTATAAAAATGGCTAAAATTGTCAGCATCAAACTGTATAAAGCATCACCAGCAAGTTCTTGTAGAATACATGTTACAGCCATTTGCCCAAGGAAAATAAATGATTCTAACATGTAACATAAATGTTTTATACCAAAGTAACTACCATTATTTTTGCTAACATGCACTCTGGTCCTTGAAAGTTCCACAGCATTTAAACCCACAAGATTTGGTTTTTCAGCCAAGTTCAATCAATTTTGCTGCACAATACTTCTATTTCACAAGTGATTGTAAGAATAAATGTTGCAGAAGAATATAATTATAGAAAAATAAACTTGTGCCAACTGTTACTTCTCAAAAGCCACAGTTTTCCCCTTTTGTTGTAATTTTTCTCAAAATTCTCTGGTTTAAGTCTATAATAACCATTATATATAGAAAAATTGCTCTTTCTTACTGATTTCCATAAGACAAAAAAGATGCAGTAGGATGTTGAAAAGATAGGCAGAATGCATGACTTCTTAGAACAGTGAATTTCATAAGTGAAAAATATTTCAGCTTTCTTCACTTTTTTCCCTAAATGAAAAAAGCATATTTTCTCTGATTGGATTCATATGCTTGTAGTCCTGTAAATAAATAAATTAAGATGATGCCTGGTTTGCTGTGAGAATGACAGACCAGTGCCAGAAGATAACCGATGTCTAGGTTACCTTTTATATTTTGTTCCCCTGGAAATAGCAACATGACTTTTTTAAATAAAGAGAGTTGTTATATTGCATTAAATTGATACTGATCTAAAAAAAAAACAAAACCATAAGGGAATCTTCAGAATCTGCTGACTGGATTACATCTCTATTGTCCATAAAGGTTGTTTAAACAGCTTCAGTTCCGAAATTTAAATATGTATCACCATTTCCGAAACTGAAGTGGATCCAAAACATTAACACAAGACTGGTAGATATCTAACGTAGCAAAACCCGTATTTTTCCATGAAATTTTGATTTAATTGATTGGAGTGGCTAGGTGTCACTCATATCAACAGCGAAGAAGCATGTCTTTTCAGTGTAGTGACAACAAAGAAATACTTAACAAAATAAAATACAGGTTTAAAGAAAAAAATAATTGAAGGTTCTTACCTTTATATTTCTTACCACTCTTGTGGTATCCAGGCAGCCATATATTGGGAAACACTTCTAGGAAGCTGTGTTGGTTTTGGCCATCTAAATAGCTTACAGAATGAGTTTCTGGTCATCAAAAAATAGTTTTGAAAAACATTTTCATAGTCAATACATAAATAAATACTTTCCTAATTAAATCTGTAAGTATTTGTAAAAGAAGTATATTATGCTTAAGCAGCTGACTACTTTATCTTACAAATAGAATATTTGACAATGTTAAAAGTGCTGCATGAACCCACTCAGCAGTGGTTATGAAGGGATTACTTCACACAGCCAGTATAAACATCAGATGAAAAGAACAGTTCCTCTGCAATGAAAAGTCAGATAAAATGTCATCTCCTAATATTTTGTTAAACTTTAATATTTTTGGATGAAAAAGAGTGTTTTCCTGTCAGTCTTTTGGTCTTTCTTAAGGCATTTCTTAGATTCACAGCCTCTTTCCATTTGGTTAAGGCATTTTGGACTGTTATTAAGTGTGTCTTGCAAGAAGATATAAATGCCTAGCATTAAACTAACAAAAAGAGTTTTCAAAATATGAAGATGTCTTTCACAGTATCTGAAAACTTTGTTGCACAGTAGAGGAAGTATTGGATCTATGTCTGGCTGGATTATTTCAGCCTTAAGAATCAAATAGTTTGTTCGAACGATTTCTTAACCTCTCCTTGTTCTTTTCTCAATTCATGACAAGGATGTTTTTGTTTTCTTTTCCTAGAGGCACTGAACACAGTGTTTAAAATAATTTTGGTTTGCATGGAAGTACTATATATATTAACTGATATGACACTAATGATCTTCTGCTTTTTAGTATGCAATGATTTTGGAAGACCAGGGGCATAATAAATGTCAGCCTAAGGAAAAGGATTTATTTTTCTGTCTCTGATGTCTGTCACTGTAATTCTGCTAAAACACAGAAAGAGTGAAAGTTTATTCTGGCTAAAATTGGAAAAGATATTTTGTGCCACTGTGGCAAGTTTATTTTCCTCCACACCGTTCAAAAGATAAAGACCTGTATTTGCTGAAATTCCTCTAAAACAGACAGGGAAGAAAATAATGTCTGAAAAAAGAGTAAAGGGAAATGAAAAGGGAAAGAGAAGAATGAGATACGAACAAAAATGAAAGCTATGTTATATACTTTCAACAATTTTATTCTTTTTTAGACACTCGAAGAAAATCTGGTCTAGCAGCTGATAACGAATGTGCAATAGTTGAATTATTCAGCTGCTCTTGAGACCTTACTAAAGTGGGAAGACTGTTGCCAATCCTCACATTAGGATACTCATAAACTAACCTTTTGATTGCCCATAATTTCAGAGAACACCATGGCACCAGAGCTCATCTCCTCAGCCCGGCTTTCAGTGCCTGATGGTGTGGGGTCACCCGTGGCTCCCTTTGTCATGGCTGGCGAAAGACTGTGACCTCCAGAGGGTAATTGAGGTCTCTACAGTGAGATTTCTGTCTCCCTCTCACTATTGATTATGGAGGTCATCTGACACAACTCTATTCCTAATTGAGGCATCTCATGGTTTCTATATGTAATAAAACAGAAGTGAAGCCTGTACTATCAGTGTTGAACAAAAGAGACTGCCAGAGATTAGAAAGGGAAATTGCTAAAGAAAGAAAGACAGAAAGAAAAAGAGAGAGAGAAGAGAAGAGAACAGTAAAGAAAAGAAAAGAAAAGCAAAGAAAAGAAAAGAAAAGCAAAGAAAAGAAAAGAAAAGCAAAGAAAAGAAAAGAAAAGCAAAGAAAAGAAAAGAAAAGCAAAGAAAAGAAAAGAAAAGCAAAGAAAAGAAAAGAAAAGCAAAGAAAAGAAAAGAAAAGCAAAGAAAAGAAAAGAAAAGCAAAGAAAAGAAAAGAAAAGAAGAAAAAAAAAGAAAAGAAAAGAGAAAAGAGAGAAAGTTGAGTAAAAATTAAAATATGCTTGAACTTTAAGAAGGGTGAATGTGGAGATGTGGAGAACTGTTCTGTCTTTGCTGCCCACCACCAAGGGGTCCGCAGGAAGGAAAACATGCTATAAGTCAAATAGCAAGTAGGGCTGAGCAGTACATTGTCCTTCACTCCTGAAACACCTGTGTGTCAGAGAAGGTGACAGTCTTTCACTTAGTATCTATTACTCTTCTGCTGTACCCTACCCTATAAAAAGCTCTTTTCTATGTTGGTTAATAAATAAGGTGAATATACCAAACTGCTTTTTATTTATTGAAGTCTTAGCTTTATGTCCTTAGAACTCAATGAGAAATTGCTCATTGACAACACAGAGCAAGATCAAATCCTTGGGATATTCTTTCTTTGTTTAAACAGAAACTTGGCAACACATACAATTTCTGTAGGACAGATTAACCAACCTGCTTAGGGGAATGCCTTGCAAAATCAAAACAGACCTAAAAATATCAAGGGAAAATATATCTTCTGGTAAAGAATGATATCTCTCTGCAGGAAACACCCCCAATTTCTTCACAGTGTTGTCACGAAATAAGATTTCTCAGCTCTAGAAAAAAAATAGCGTTGAATATATTTCTTCCAGCAAGCAAAAATGATGTTTTGCAATTCAGAGGTTTCATTCAGTGTTTTTTTCATCCTTCTGCATAAACGCTGTGACACCTCTGACACTATAAAATATTGTACGGGAAGATAAAAATGCATAAACAGGAAAACACTTATTTCAGTGTGCAGAAGGAATCTTCACAGGAGAAGTCATTGGAGAGCCATTATTCAATTTACGGAGAATGCTGATATATGAAGATGTTATTAACAGTAAGAGATAAAAGCACTGGATCTACTCTATTCAGCAACTGTAAAATTAGGTTAGCTTTGAAAAGCTTTACAGTTTCAGAAAACATGAGGTTCTTTCAATTTTGTTGAGTGTACCTGTGTTCCTGTATGACAACATGGAATAAACACAACAAATTGAACTGAATTTTTAAATTACTGTTTATCTATGGAACCTCCAGTTTTTCAAATGAATTTTTTATGTGGAAACTCATTAATTATTACCTCTATGGGTAGACAATTCTGAATGAAATATTATTAAGTTCTTTTATATTTTTACTGTGTGGAAGATAAATGCATAAATTAGTATTGCTATACCAGTAGTCATGATGATTTTTGGCATGGAAGAGGAAAATAATGTTGTGGTAGATTATACTTTTTATAAAGCTACCTGGAAAAGAAACACTAACTTTCAGACAAGTCTGCATTTCAAGAAGCAAATTTCAGTGCTAAATACAGTTTCAGCATAAATAATATCCTACTGTTCTAATTAATCTAATTATCTGAGAAAAAAAAAGTACTTGGCACCCTTAGTGCAAAAAACAGATGCTTTAAAGCCATGAAATAACACCTTTGAAGTGGTTAGTTGAAGAAATCAATATGTATAATGAAACAAATATAAGCATTGAGTCTGTGATTTTAATGCCTAGACTCACTTAGAAAATTATTTTATCGATGAGCTCTGAAGTTCAAGACTGAGACATTAGTGATGGAAGATATTCTTCATCTGTGAATATAAATGGGGTCTGAATGTCCTCATCCTTTAGAGTGCTTGAGCAAAGTTATTCAGACTTACGATGATTGATTTGTTTTGTCTTTATAGTTTGTATAGAAGCATTTGTTGACATGGGAGATGTACCTTATGTTATGAGACGGGTTTGTAGAAGGTCCAAGAATTTTGATGGATCTGATCTCGAAAGCCTTTGCCGTGTGGATTAGAGAGATGTTAGCAAGTCTCTCATATGGTATGCGCTGGCCCATGCTGTTTATTACTGATGTGAATTGCAGAGTTTGGGTCTGTTTGAATACAAAGAGGGATTTGGGAAAAACAGCATTTAGCAGGGTCCTACACCTATGTATACTGTATTTAGGGCTGTGAAAGTGAGAGTATGTGAGAGTGTGATAATTATCCTTTTAAGAAAGGAAGGGGACAGCAGAAACTCAAAACCTAAACAGACTAAGTCGAAAACTGACGGATGCAGAAGACAATGGGGACCTGTATGCAGAATTTCTCTCCTAGCAGAATCACCTGCCTATATTGGGATTTGTGTCAAATTCATTGGACTTTGAATAAATCTTAGGAAATTAAAGCAAAAAATCAGTACTCCCTTTCTTTACAACTTTTTGTTTAAAAAGAGATTTCTACAATTGCAAAATTCCTCCCCACCCTCAGGCTTCCACTTGGGATTATTGGATGCACAACTATAATCACTCATTTTGTTTAAGACAGATTTTGCTGGATGTGTTCCGATTTAACAAAGAAATATTTCCATTCCTTTCATGAATCAGCAGCTGTTGCTGTCCCTGACAGCTGTCTTAGTCAGGCTGAAGCACAAGCGTGTGTTCATTGGATGATACTTCATTTGTTAAATCATTTGACTAGTCATATTGATGAGTAATATCTCACATGCAATCCAAAAAAATCAGCAAACAGTCAGTGGCAGTGCAAGCCATGAGCATGATCCACCAAAGCTGGTTACAGGAAATGTGAGGTGCCGGCTCTGAACATGCCTGGGGAGCTGAGATAGGGAGCAGGAAGGGCACTAAAAGCTAGGATCTGGATACGAAATTGATTGCTTCAAATTCAATGCACAAGCAGTGCTTAACTTACAATCACACTTCAATATTTTTCTTTTTTCTTCTTCTTCTTCCTCCTCCCCTCCTCTCTTACAGAAAATTCTTTTATTCTGAAATTGTCTATAGTTCTGCTTCAGTGAAAATAAACATTCAGAGCTCACAAAACCAGGTGCTGAGGCAGCTATGGAAAACACAAGCAATTTAGTTTTACAGAAACCTGCAGGATGAGGTCTGGAGGAAAAATGACTCATTAGCTGGACAGAAGACATCACTTTATTTATGTACAATGTCTTTGATCCCTCTCCCACTATTCTTCTATGCAGCTGTCCAACAGTACATATGAGCCACCTGAAGAACTCAAAATTAAAATTTTGAACACTCATTAGATCCACATGGAATTAAAAAGCCCCCTTTAGCTCCTAAATCTTGAGCAACATGCTAAATGTGTCCCATGTTCCCTAAATGCTTTTTCTTAGTCTGGCTTCCAAGGGAATGGAAAACATGCTGCCCTCACTGTCTGAGATGGATCTGATGTCTCTCATTTTAGAAGACATGGGCTGAGATGCATTATTCTCCTAAGTTTCATGAGGACATTAGAACCTACAGTACCACCTTTATTAGACACAATAGAGTCCGTCCATGCGAAAGCTGTGTGAATACAGATGTATGAAGCCTCACACCTTACTGTAGAAGTATCAAAGGACAAGACTTAAATTTCTAAGAAAGGAGGCTTCCTCAGTTTTTATGCTCATGATATCTGGAGGTTAGCTAAAGTTGAAGAACTCTGGATACTGTAAGCAGATGTAAGTGTTGAAAAAAAAAAACAAACAGCAAAATAACCCTGAAGTATTGGGATTTTCAGGAGTTCAACACATTAAAAAATTCCTATCAGCTGCAATTAAGGAGCAATTAAGGCAGTGTGAAATGCTTCTGAACCCCTAACCCAGACTGCTTTGCCCAGATAAAGTTGTATGTTGCAGCTCTTGGAAATGAATGAAGAAAAGTTCTTTTCTGTAGGTATCTCCACCCACCTTAGTCATGCAGTATGAGTAAAGACACCTGCAGCTGAATGTAAATAAGGCCATCTGATAAGGCTCTGTGTGACTGGAGTTTTTAAACATTGGAGTGGTGGCCTCACAACGTCACTCTGAAGAGTTGGACTCTTGTGTTCACAGCCACAGTTTTACTGTGCTGTAACGCCTTCTGGATCGTTTTAAGTAACATGCTCGCCAAAATATTTCTGACCGGCATCTCCAGCTTGGCAGTGTGCAGTGGGTGAAATTCAACTGTCTTTCCTCAGGTACTCCTCCACCTGGAGAAGCAGAAATGAGACATAAATTATTAGTCCACATTTCAATGCATTTTGGGCAGAGTTTGCATGTTCAGAATTTATAGCTTTCAGAAGAAAACAGTCACATGTTTCTGGGAAAGGGGCAAACAGTGTGTACCCATCAGATCAATCTGTAGCCCAGGAAAATCACTCTGCCTCCCTCTAAGTTTATGAAACACAGGCACACAAAGCAAACTCTTCCCTATTTTTCCTGGGCAAGCAGGTCCAGTCTCAAATTTAATCAAAGTGTTAATCCTAGGAGAGTTACACAGTAAGATATTGTATTCAGCTTTGAACGTGAAACTACTAAGTGCCACGAATACCCGTTACCAGTAATATGTTCCCTGGGGATTCTCAAAGAAGCACAGGCTGTGGAATGAATGGGCTACTTATTGCCTTTGGTCACACCTGTGCAAGCCCTGCTAATTCAGATAACAGCACCTTAAACCAGGGGCACCAGGAGTGAGAGTGGATGGAAAATGTTAATGAGACTGATAACACTACAAATATTTAAAGTAAAAAATATTTGTTTTGCATGCTCAATTATTTTGAGCTCTTTAAGCTTCCTTTTGACAGATCCTGCCAGATGCTGGTCATAATAAAATTTGCTGAAAAAAAAAACCAATGGTCGTTAATGGTAGCAGAATTATTATTTATAAATGGGATTTATATAAAATTAAGGAAATGTTAAGGCTGAAAAGAACTCTAGGATCACCAAGTCCAAGCTTCAACCGAGCACCATGTTCACCTCTAAGCCGTGTTACCAAGACATGTCTTTTGAACACTTTGAGGGATGGTGATTTCCCTACTGCCTTGGGCAGCCTGTTGCTATGTCTGACCACCTTTTCAGTGTAGAAATTTTTCCTAACGTGCAAGACCCAGTTACCTATATAGTGTGAAAAAATAGCCATGCCCAATTCACTTCATCTTAAGACAAAGGGAACATATCTCTTGATGAAATAGAGACCAAGTCCTGCACTCCATTCAGAGTTTGCCATATAGTAATTTATAGTGCTGGCTGTACATAATGTCCTCAGGTCATCTCTACA
Organism: Callaeas wilsoni; assembly: GCA_013398955.1. NCBI lineage: Eukaryota > Metazoa > Chordata > Aves > Passeriformes > Callaeidae > Callaeas > Callaeas wilsoni. Next base: position 115,866 of record VWPU01006101.1, read on the forward strand.
GACTGTTTACTGGTAAGTCTTCATCTTTTTATGTGTGGACTGCTTTTTCTGACGTCTTGAAGTAGTACCTAATCTTCTCCTTGCCCTGGATCTGTGTATGAAATGGTTTCTACTGATTTAAGAGAATGATGGAAGGAATGGTGCCCATCCTCTAACACAGGGGGTATTGGGGTCCATTAGTTCTGCTTAAGCCATTCAGGAGATATTTTGCTGAGAACAATTAACCAGATAACTTTCCACTGTCATATTCCCTCTAATCTATTTTCCCTAGGAAGGCTAAGAAAGTCTAGAAAAACTAGAAAGATTCTTTCCTAGAAAAATAAGACTAAAAAATGACAAAATTGAGGATCAGACAAAATAGGGAGCAATTCCATGGCCATCATGGACAAAAACTGACATGATGAGGCAAACTCTCCCACACTTCAAAACATACTGTAACTGGAAACAGGGGGTAAGAAGACGTTTTGGTCACATTTTTAGTCTCTGTCCTGTGGTCACTTACTTCTCTTCTGGGAACATAACTCCATATTCCAATTTGGAAAACCATTACCTGTTATGTACTCATTGCACAATAGTACAGTGTAGTTTATTCATATTCCTGAAGTGTTTCCTAGTGAAGTGTAGGTTACAGACACAGTTTTAATATTTTCTTTCTTTTAATTTCTTGATACTAATAGAGCTCCCATACTTTAAAGAAATTTATTGTTGCTGTTTTTTAATGTAAACTATCAAACATTCTATCTGACTCTCTACAGCTGCCTGTACCAGTGTTCTTATTCGTAGAGGTAAATTTTCCAGAGTCACTGAGGCAATGTCTCTGCTAGTCAATAATACAGAGTCAGGGCCAGCTTGGATGGGGCTTTGAGCAATCTGGTCTGGTGGAAGGTGTCCCTGCCCACGGCAGGATGGACGGAACCTGATGATCTTTAAGGTCCTTTCCAGCCCATTTGGTGTTTCAATGAGATTTGGTCACAGGCTGGAGCACGGATTTGCAATCATCCGTGCTGCTTACCATGTCCCTTGGATGCTCTGGCTCCTGACAGTGCTCCTGACAGCGAGCAGTGCAGCTGTACAGAGGCAGGCTGTGCCGTGCTGCTTGCCTCAGGGCCACAGACTTGTTCCCTGGCCTGTTTTGTGGAGTAGTATAGTTGCAGCTTAGGATAACATCCTTCATTTTTGTCTCTCGATTTACATGAAATGTTTATCATTTGTATATGAAAAACAGAGGCTGAATAGGGGCTTTCTGATCTTCTTAACCACTATGATTATTTTGTCAAGCTAATGAAATTTTTCATTTGCATATCTATGTATTATGAATATTTTGAATTCCTAGGAACAATATGAAGAAAGAAAGAGACCAAGAAAAATTCTTAAACTGTAGCATTTAACTCCGGATTTCATTGTGTGTATAACATTTATAACCTGCTAGTTACTGTAGCACTGAATATGTAGTCCACATTCATTTTCATAGCGAAATACTGCCAGAAATCCAGATTTCTGTGTAATGCTATTTTCATTGAAAGAAAATTCTGAAAATAAGTGTTTTGTAGAAGCACACTTACCTACCTGAAATTTCAAGTGTCATATGCTATTTTGGATATCAGAAAGAATTATTTTGATTTTGTATTTTAAAATATTCTCTATAATTCATACAAATATATTCATATGCAAACATGATAGTAATAATAAAAAATGAAGCAAAATATAATTCACTTGGAAACATTTGCTTCAAAGCTGCTTTTCTTTTCATTCCAATGCAAAGTTGAAGTAATTTTGAATTGTGAGATTTTCTCATGGGATAGACTTGCTCAGATTTGACCAGCCATTCTAGAAATTTCAGAATCAGAGGGAAAAACGTTGAAATTACCATTTTAGGGGAAAATTGTATAGGAACTTTTCAAACCTTGATTGTATTCTTAAAATAAAAAAAAAATCCCCAAATTTTCAGGGCTCTCGCCAAGTGACAGTTTTAACAGCCGTAGCCAAGTGTGGTTGCTGACGGACATTTTCTGTTTTTTTCGTCAAGAAATGAGGAGACCAGAATTAACGACTACTTCAGAAAGTGTGATCTCTATCATTAAGAAAGGGTCAGTATTTATCTCAGTGTACTGAGTGTCTCCTCCTCAGCTTCCAGAGGTGTCAAGCTCATCTCCCAAACTGTCAAATCAAACCCTGCTGACTGGTTACTGCGCCAGATATTAGCAGCGTAATTATAGCAACTAAACTTAGTACGTGCCTAGGGAAATACACACTTTCAGACCTTGACATATGCTCCACAGAAAACAATAAATAATGCCAAACACATGCTTTCTATTTGTCAGCAATAAAAGAAATACTTGTTTCAATCCAGACATCAAGTGACAGTGCCAAAACCCCCTTCACTAATATGTATACATTCTCCAAACACTTTAAAACTCTGCTAGCAAACATGCCCAGTGTCACACCAGTATGCAGTTTACTAACTAGATGATGCTTCAATATTCTTTCTATATAAATATTTCTTGTTTCGCGTGTTTGTTTTTTTTTGTTTTGAAAGAAAGGAGATGGAGTTTAAAAATGCAATCAGTGTTTCCTTTAGCATTCTGTTAACAATTAACAAGCCGATTTATTCTTTGGTAGAACTTCATTGACCTTGGTAAATTTGAATTTGGGATCCTGTTGGCCCACCAAGGAGAGTGGAAAATATTTGCAGTAAAACTTAAGAAACACACACACACGCATACCTGATTCACTTACATTGCTGCTCACTGTTTGGTCAATGATCATTGAAAGGTTCCTTGCAATTTGCAGAAAAAAATCTCAGTGGTTAAACCAAATTCCAAACAGACCTGAGCAAATTCATTTTTTCAGCCTGTTTCAGGTGAAGTTAATTTGACATATGGTATTCAAGAATTATGCACTTATTCAAGGAGAATCAAAAGCTCCACATCAACTGTATTAAAAAGAAAACAAAATAAGTGAACTCTTGCAAGCTGAATAGGTTTTTTTTCACTCCATTGTATTTTGAAATCTTTTAATTAAACCAATAATATGTAAAAGAAGTCATAGCCATAAGTACCAAAAAAAAGGCCAGTGAAGTGAAGAGTGTTGAGGTGTCATCAGAATATGCAGGGCCAGACTTCCTTCTTTTATGGTACTGTTTATTAAAGCATACCTTGGCAGGAGTTATGCCACACTTAGCTCAGTAACTCTGAAAACAGAAATCTCGAGAAATCTTGATCAGCAGCCATTCCCAGTGCTTTCCAGCCCAGCTAATTCCTGATTCTTATTTCTGGGAAGATCGTATCATTCTAAATGGCTAAATCAGTCATTGGGAAAGATAGGAATAAATACTTATTAAACACTGTTGCAACAATGAACTGCAGGGCCCTTTTCTCATTTCAACCACAAATACATTAATTAGTAAAGGTGACATTTCCTTAATATTACATAATGACATTTTTTACCCTCTAGCTATGCACTGGCCTGTGTAAGTATTATTGACTTTTCTGTGAAACATGATATTAACTGCATGTCCAAAATGTAAACCCAAGAAAAATGTTTCCAGCTCAGCAGCACAAAATAAGGTGATGAACATGGGCTCAGTCTCTAGGACAGGAAGAAGGAGGGATAGATACCTTTCTGCCTGCATTTAATAAAATAGTTTAGGAATGAAGAGAGAACATATTGGTCCCATCTCTTCCTAAATAAATAGTGGATGTCCTTTTTCCTGTGGTGAGAGATAAAACAGGGGATATTTTCTCCTGCCTTTCTGTAGCCAGATGCATAAGCTCTCCACCTGTAAGAAACTAAGCGCATGAACAATGACATCATGAGAAATCAACCCAGTCTCTCTCTTGAATTTGCATCCTTTGAGTAGAATGGATTATTATGGACTACTCTGTTATGCTAGCTTTCATAAAATGATGTTTCACGTAAGGTGTCGTATATGTGGAGAAAGTAAATGAGTCATGCCCATACTGCCCACTAGTAGCAAACATGGCTGAAAGAATTTGTCTCAGGCCTCAAGTCTGAGCGTGGAAAAATACACATTGATGAGGCTTCGAGTGTGGTGTGAAACAGAGTTTTGAACCACGAAGGACAATTTCTTAGTAGCAAGACAATCCAGCCTTAAATGTATGGGATGGGAGAAGCCCGGGTTTTTTCCTGGATTTATTAGTTTATGTTTTAGTCAAGAGTTGAAACTGTCACAACAATAAAGATGAAAGGAATTTGATGGGCAGGATTAGAGCAGAAGAAAGGGTCCGTGGCTTGGGGTTGATTCATGGAAGGAAGGAGAAAGGGACAAAGTAGCAGAAGTAGAATTGCCTGCAATATATCTGGAAATACCCTTCTTTAGAGGAAATATGATGCTCTTCATTTCTTCGTATCTGATAAAAACCAATACGAGTACAATTAACTTGTGCTTGATAAAGATAATTTGGAATACAACCAAACTTAGTATGACCCTCCGTTAGGAGAATGTATGAAAATATGAGGAAACATTTACAGGTTGCAAAAAAGCCTAAACTGAAAATGCCTAACTGAGGACCAAAATGAGGGATGGGTTCCACCTTGGGAACAGAAGTTTTATTGGACTTGGAATTCCTTAAAAGCCTTGCAGAAAATGAGGTATTTATCATGCAAGCCAGTGACTACAGCTGGAAATAGATTCTGGAAACACTTAATATGTTCAATTCCCATTGACATAAATTAAAATATAAATCAAGTTCTGACTAATCTATTTCATTTAGATCCATTCTTCAACCACATTACAGTTGCTTGAAAGTCCAAAGTGTGTCAAAAATTAACTTTTCAACGCTGACTCTCTACAATAACTGCATTTTGTTGAACTTTATCCTTTACATACATATGTGTGCTCACAAACCCTGTATCTAGAAAAACCCGTATTTTTAGGATATCTTATGAACACTTCTACAAAATGGTGTTTAATTTGTCCCGCTTTTCTCTCACATCAATGTAGTACAATTTGTGGAAAAATAACGTTGTTCTGGGGTATATATATATATATATATATTTGCAGCTGATCTACCAATTTTGATAGAGCCACAAATGCCATTTTTTCAGAATAAGCAGCAAACATCCTTTCTCTGATAGCCAAAAAAATAATGTGTGTTACTGGCTACCCGTGCCATTTTGGTACTGTGTAATAGGGCTGGTGTTTACATAAACAAATCAGTTTTGGTACACAAAACTAGCTAAAACTGCTGATACATGTCTGCATAGATAGCCACCTATAATTAAATGTATGCTTTTAAGCCAACTTCCTAACATGGATCTGCAATTAGAGCTGGCAGTAGTTTTGATAAAGTGACATCACATTTCTGTTCTGAGAATTTTGTCCATTTGGCACTGTAATGTCTCTCAACTCCAATATAATAAATTTTAACATCTTTATGCTCATATTGTATTAGTACTGAGGGTCCTTATCCTATGAACTTTATTAACACATAGAGGTCCAGTGAGAAACTTAAGTTTACTTAAAATGAATAAATATGGGTTGCTTTCTTTCACATTGCTCATGTGAAAGAAAGGACTGCAAAACTGGATCTAGTCAGGGCTTGTCTGCACTGCTTAAGCTCAGAGTGTGCATAATTCACATCAAATGATTAGCAGTAATTTAACAACAAAAGAAATCTATATTTAGTATGAGCTCTTCTGAAGGTTTTAACTCAACACTGATATCCTAGTTTAATGTCCAAGCTCATGTACTTAGTTATCATTATTTTAAATATTCATTAATCTCAAATAACCGATATAAGACCATATGTTGTTATGATTTAAATGGAAGTGTTTTTTTCTCTCTCTTTCTGTCTTTATATAATTTTTCTTAAGGACAGCCTAACCTCAGTGTGGTCACCTTTATTGTTCCTAAGCAGGTGCCTTAGTTACGGATGAAGAAGAGATAATTTAAGGTTATCCAGGTAAAATCACAATAACATATCCTGAACCATGGCAATATTAGCCTGGAACATTTCCTCCTTACTTATCAAAGTAATGCAGGATATAAAGAGTGTGTTTTTCCTATACTCACAGCTCTCAGTGTAATCATTATTATAGATTTATTTGCAAAAATTTATGAATATGAATGAGTAGGTTTTCACAAGTATTATTGTATCACTGCACATTACAGTCATTTAAAACAGATTTTGAATATTAGATATATTCTAAATATTTGTTATGTTTTCTACTGCCTAAGGCAGTCCTTATGAAAGATCATCTTCCTTACAGAAGAGATAAACTTTTCTGTTTCTAAGAGTTCAAAGCAAATCTACTATTGCTCTGTTTATTCTTTTGCTTTTAATGAGTTTTATAGTTCTAAAATACAGTCTACTATTAATGACTGCAAAAACATTATAACATTTTTTATGCAGAAAAATAACAACAAAACCCCCCTCATTTCACATTTAGACAACAACTCGTCTCATAGATCCTGCACTGAACATAAAGCAGAAAAAGATTGTCAATTTTGCAGCCTGACTGGTCTCCTTATTTTTCCTGTTTTAAGTTAAATAGTCATTTGGGATTTTTTGTTCTACCCATCACTGAAACCATAATTGGGATTCAATTAGGAAAGCATGCATCTATTGTCAGTCTATTTTTACATTTCAAAACATCCAGACTAGGCTTCAAATGCTCCTTTTAAATATCTTGGGTCTCTCACTGGCCATGTGTCACATCTGCCTACCCATATGGGTATCTTCTTTTTGGAAAGAAAGAAGTCAGTACAACTGTTTCATCCTTTATGTGCTGCAAAGGTGTTAAAATGGCCTATGGACTTTCACTGGAATTTGATATGTGGGAAATGGATGTTTCCTTATTAATTTCTTTAAACTGCTAACTTTACTTCTGCTCTCGTTTTGTACTTTTTACAAAAAGAAGCATAATAATTTCCAGAAATCTGTACACCTGCAAATTGTTAGGATTGGAACAAGTTATGACTTTTATAAGCTAAGTAGTAGTCAGAAAATTATCTCTGATTTGAGTACAGAGTACTGTAGAATTGCAAAGTCTTACAAAGTCCTAGAACAGCTAAACAAAAGATTTTCTTCACCCATCCTACTAAACTCCAGTAAGTGTTTTCCTCCTTCATAACCTGTGAAGAGTGAATGGTCTAATCAATTAAGATCTGTGTGCAGTCCCTCTCGTTGGAAGGAAAAGGTAAGGTTGCAGAGCAACAACTGAATACAAAATTTATCTTCGTCATCTACACATTTACTTCTATTTATTTACTATTATATTTATGATTTACCAAAGATAGAACACTAGCATTTTTTCACCTATCACTTTATTTTTACCATGTCATTTCTTCATTTCAATACTTAAATAATTGCAGCATACTACCTAATTCTTAGACTATACCCTGTACCTAAGACATGGAATATATATTTGGCTGCACCTAGACTGGCAAATGTTTGGTTTTGTTTTTTTAGTCCAAAAACCTATTTTTTTGTTGTTGTGGTTGATGTCCGCTTACTACTATTTCCAACTCCAATACTCAGTTCAGCAGTGCTAGTCAGGTTTCTGTTTGTTTGCAGCATGGACTATACCATGATCCATAGACCTCCAACCTGGCTTTGGCTGGGACTTACCCAAACTGAAAATTGTACAGTTTTCTCAACACGTGATTTAGCCTAAATCCACCGTTTTGGAAAGCAGAGCTTATTATTTGGGGTTCAGAGATATGCTAATACAGCTATACTACACAGAGGCACAAATCAGCAGCTCAAAATAATTCTTGGACATCTTAGATCAGGTCAGAGGTACTTTTGGAGTCTCTGTCATTGCATAATTTAGGGGAAACCCATGCAATTTAGGAAAAGCCATGCCTGTGCAATCTCAGCCTTTCCACAAGTATAAAACAAAGAGTAAGAACATCTTGTATGTCTTGTCTAATGGCCTGTTAGACTGAAGTGTCTTGATTTTGCCCAGATCATTCTCCAGACACCTTGCCCCTCAGAGAGACATCTTGTCTTAATCTAGACCTATACCCACAGTTGTACAATATTCCCAGAAAACAATAAATATCAGGTTTGTAGTTTTTAGGGATTTTTAATGGATGATTTGCTAACTGTAATTAGAGACTATCTAAAACTTTAAGGCACATATTTTAGTGTTCTACAAAAGCAACCTTAGGACTATCACCTTCTTGCCTGTCTTCTTACAAAACAGGAAACAAAAAAGATTTCTCTTTTTGTTTTGCCTGTGAAAGCTCCTTGCTGAATTGTTAATATTTCAGCCCGCATATATCTCATTCTCTTTTTAACATTCTTTTGAATCACATTTATCACTTCTGGATATAAATGTTCCTAATATAACTCCAGTCTGGGAAGTTATAAAAAAAATAATTTGAAAAAACTTTTTTAAGGAAAGAATGCAAGATTTCTGTCTAGTGATTTAGAGTAGACTTTTTCCTGCTTCTTTAGTCCAACTTTTTCATTAAAAAAAATTCATACATAGATTAAACATCAAATATCAATGAATTGTGTGATGAAGTGGGATGACTTCTGAGTCACCACTAGAACATCTCATGATTCATTTACTAAAACTTGAAGAAAGCTATTAATGGCACAAAGAATAGCTGCAAAATACTGTTCTTCACAGCTACCACACCAGCTCAGTAAAATTCTATGAGCTGAATTTTAAACATGAGATGTTTTTGTTGGTAGATCAGTGATGACCAAGAAGCAGTACAGCTCATGGGAAAGTTTGAGCATGTTGATCACTCACACAGTAGAAAGCAACTGCAGAAATTCCTTCACAAAGAGCAGTGACACAACTAGGAAGTGGGAAAGCCAGCACAAGACTTCAAAGCTTTTATAAAAGTGATCAGAGGGTCAGAAATAACTAGAAATAAAATTTAGGCAGATAAAGATGGGGAGATAGAAAATGAAAGATCCCTAATTTTCCTTATGTCATTAAGCCCAGAGAATGGTTTAAGAAAGTGGGATAGAAGTTTCATTTTCCAGAAATACATTTGGATTTTTTGTGACTTAGGTCATTAATCGTGGCTAATGAAATATTTCTGCATGAAAAAAACAAAAGGTTTTTGTCTGTCTCTGTGTGTGTGTGTAACTACTATTGTGATTTAAAGTGAGAGAGAACAGAATTCCCATGAAGAAACAGAGATATAAATTAGGCTCTGCTGACCTATACCACTGCCATTCTCTAGCACTGTACTCAGAAAAGTGGTAAGAATCTGAAATGTTATAAACCTCTATGCTAGAGGTATGTCCCCCAGATTCTTTTCACCTTCTTTTCACATCTAAATTCATTGCTCAGAAAACAGAAAATCCTTATCCCAGGCAGTTGCCTTTACTGCTGATATGACTAATCGGTGTTAAGTGATCAATGAATGGTTTTGCTCTTGAGTAAAGTTCCCTAACATGGAAAAAATAATTCATGTAGAATTGCGGAGCTTATGAGCTGTTGTTACTGGTCTCATGCTCATATACCAGTTAGATGCTCTTTTAATTTATCTATAAAAAACTATGAAAGAATGTTCCCTTTTCTGCAAGTAATGCCTGTCCAATAGAGAAACACATTCATACTTCTTTTTCAGAACTCTGTCAGTGGAAGTATTTGAACAGGTAGTATCACTTAGGTGCCAGTCGGGGATGGTGATGACATCGTGTCCTCTTGCACCAAGGTGGAAGCTTGTTTGCAGCTCTATTGTGACCGTTGCACAGGTGTTCTGTTCTTTCAGTTAATTTTAAAATCCATCACTTTCATTTAACGTAATCTCTGCTACTGTTTTTCTAAGGAACAAATGAGCTTCATGTGTTGGCAGAGATTACCATTAAAAAACTGAGATCCACAAAAAGAGAAGCAGAGTGAACAGTGAGAATGCAAGAGATATTTTACAAGTTGAAGGCTTTTTCTTCTTCTATAATATTTTGACTGTACTTTGGACATCTGATTTATTGGTTGTCCCATATTTGGAGCATAAGCATTGCTCATGCATCTCATGGCACATACAGAGACATTCTGAATTAGCAAGTGAATATTAGAACATTTTGAAATAGCTTTTAAACATGAATTCTTAATTTTAATACATGTAGAGGAGGTCTTTCATGGCTATCTCTTCAGGTACATATCCATGTAAGAAAGACAAAGTCTAATGATATAAGAATTATCTGCCTGCAAAAGTCAAATTACAAAAGATGAGTTGTGAATAGGAACCACTATTGTTTGAAAAATCTCAGTACTGTATTATGAAGTGTATCTTTATTCAGTTTAATGTATTCCATTTTGAAAGTAATTCAAACAAATAGGAGAAAAATCTCCCTTCTCTTTTAGAGAAAAAAAATCTTTGTAAGACACTGATCGCCACTGCTATATTGACCTAACTACATCCTTTTGCTGTAGTGGAAGAAAATCTCTATGTGAGAAATCCCTATGCTGATTTGTTTATGGAGTTGGAAAGAAAATAAACTATTATATCTATTCTTAAATACTTAACATGTCTTCAGACATCATAACAGCAGTGGCCTTCATAACCATCTAAGTAAACAGAGAACAAAACCAAGAAATGTCTTGCAGGACTTTTGTTTCCCTTTACTCTTTCTCAAATTCCTGATTTACCTGGGCTGTGTTTTATTGGTAACATTTTGAAATCTCAAGAGCCTTTTAATCAACTTTACTTTTCAGACCTTCGAAAGGCTTAGGTTGTTGTTGTAGCTTACATCATTTCAGAGTCAGAGGATCCACCTTAATGTTTTCTATTTGGGAGCTGTCACTGACGGTCGTGTCTTGGTGCTTTCTGTATCATCCTGAGGACTATATCCATCCCAGCGTACGGGTCTACATCCTAATCTCCAGTTCCCTTTTACAATGGCTTTAGATCAGGGTCTGCACTATGTGAAACAGGCTTCTAATCACAGCTATGTGACTGGAAAATGGATCTGTTCTGCCACTGTTTTTTGGAGAATATGACTGCAAACTAATCGGAATCACGTTTTTGTGGCAAGTCAAATAAACAGTGGTGTATAACTCCCCTGTAAGCTCAGTAATTCTTGTGTAAATTCTCAACTTCATTTGGTGCAAAATCTTCTAGAATCTTCAGTGGGGCTAGGATTTTGTACTGATCTTGGTAAAAGACTAAATATGAGAGTCTCAAATGTATAATAAGATCTGAAACACCTTTCATGAATCACAAAAGATTTTGCTAAGAAATTAACATTAACTATAATATTTCATGGTGACAATAACACATATTTGCAGCTTCTGACCTCTCTTACTATTTAAATACAATTATTTCAATATGTAATTTGTAGCATTTTATCAGAAGTTCTACAGAATCAATGCAGTAGATCATAATATAACTTCCAGTGCTATGTTTTCGACACATATTGTAGCTATGTCAATTGATGTCAACGGGATTGGAGTGCAACCAATCAGGTAAAACACTTAGTCTCAAAATATACAAGAGTATAATTTAGCTTTCACTGCTTGAATTGCTCTGTGGTATTTTTATTTCCCCTCAATTTATTAACTCCCCAGACCGTCTGTATTGAATGCAGAAAAGAAGTTGCTTGCAGACTAATGAATAAGCCATGCCAAGCATAAACTTACAGAAGAGTTACTCATTTAACTGGTTCATATTCATCAGGAAACCATGGCTGTGCTCTTATTAGCAGTCAGTTGTTCATACTTTAATAAACTACTCATCAGTGTTGATCTGAAACACAACTTTCCATTCTTATTCTGTCATGCTCTGAGCAATGCTTAGAACATAATTCCAGCCTCTCAATCACGAAGTTGTTTTAATGTACAACAGACAATCAGGATCACCAAAGCCGGAAACAATGGGGTACAATGGAACCCGACTCTGAATTCATATAATAAAACTCTGTCTATGCTTACACATGCCAATTAGAAGTTGTTAAATACTGCAGATCACAGCTCTTATTATAATAGGTTTTCAGTACATGGGAAGCCGTTTGGGAAGACAAGAGAGGATTTTGGTGGGTGGAGCTTTTGCTGCATTTGTTTAATATTAATACAAATAGCTTAACATAGGTAGTTAAAAAAACTTTTTCCTGTGCTGATATTAGCTTTTCTCTGTATGTTAGCTTTCACAGATGTTAAAAAAGAGCTCTACTAATAGCATCCTTTTTGCTTGGGACTCCATTCTTTTCATCATCTCCAACCAAAAGAGGTCCCTTAGCTGCCGTAAACCTGAATGCAGCTCTTGACTTTGAAAACCACTTTTAAGGCATTGCTGCTGTACAGAATTAAAGGCTAATCAGCTTTTTGTAGGCCAGCATGTTTATCTGTGCTTTTCAGCACTCAGAACTCCATATGGTTTTCCTTCACAATATTTTATAGAGCTGTTTTTGAACTCCTCATCTTTAGATTAAAACCAAAGTTTAGCCAAACTATGCTAAATAGGTTTTTTTTTCCCAGCTGTGCCGTGGCTAAATGCTCTGTAGAACTGGTATCTGCTCCTTTCATTTGCACTTAGTACTTCTATGTACTAAACATGCAGAAAATGACCTCATCAAAAGAGGTCTGGCATTCCCACAAGGCTTTTGAAGATTTTCAAAACATAGGCATGTGTTTTTCTGATACATATTTTGTGCCAGAAAGGGTGTAATGAATCATCACCTCTGCAATATTTAATACCTCAATTAATGTAAAGCCTCTTTCAGCCCTTTTTGCTGCTAGTAAACCTGTTACACTTGTAAATATAATATTTATCTGATCAGCATTGCCAAAATATGGTACTTAGTCAGCAATGTGAGTGTATTTCTTCTAACTGGTCACCCTAAAAACACTTATGGTTTTTAGTGACTGACCATTGAAAAGTTCTATGCGTAAGTTTCTCGACCTTAGCATGGAGTAGCAACAACAGTAATAATTAATATGAAATAATTAAATACAGTAATTAAAAATGCAAAAATTCCTTATGTGTACTGATAATGAATTGAAATTAGTGGGAGATTTTCTCCTGACTTCAGTGAGCATTTGGTCAGGCCAAAGGAAAAAGGGGTTTGTTTCTTGAATCTGAGGCTGCCATTATGTATCCCAAAAACGTCACAGCAGCTGTGGCCTCCCAGCCTTAAGGGGAATGCAAGATTCGTAGATGCTTGTGGTCGGAAAGAATGACAGAAGTCAGACAGACTGCAAGAGCTTACAAAGTTTTATTAGTAAATGTCACACTTGACATGGAAATTGGTGTGCTAGCCCTTGACCTCCTAGGATAAGCATGTGGCAGCGGATTTTGGATAAAGGGGTAACGTGAATGGAAAGAGACAAAGAGAGAGATGAATATGAGAGAGAGAGGGAGACAGAGAGAGTGTGAAAGGACAGAAGAAAGGGAGAGAGATCACCAGTCCTGGCTTCAGCATCAGTCCAGCTGGCATGTTCATGGTCTTTTGGCACTCACACACATGGGCTTTGTGGGTTACCTTTTTACAGATAAGTTTTCCCCAACCTGGACATAAGTCTCTTGCTTTCTTTTCAGGGGTCTTTGGTGGTCTTGATCACTCCCTACCCTCCTGCACTGTGTTGTCCTTATCTTCAGGAACTAGAACAGGGATATTTGTCCCAGAAAAGTGATACCCTAGCTCCATATGGATGCCACATCCTCTTTGCCAGTGTGTTATTACTACTGATCCCTGTTGGGGTCCAGCTATCAGTGTTTGAGACATATACAAAAAATTGTTGGTTTCTCAACACTATATTTGTAATCCACCTGCTTGAAACATCTGTCTGAAAGTTAATTTCCATACCCTGATGGAGTCGAAGCCTTGGGTAGTTATTTCTTTCTTCACGATGGGCTGGTTGATGATAACCCCCCCCGTATTAAAGGACTTACCTAACAGATCTCATCATGCAATAAACCAGATTTCAACTGTTCAAATGCTTTTCTGCATGCACTAGGGTTTAAAAGAGAAATTGAAATAATTCATTGCCTTATACTGTTCACAATTCATGGAGTGCCATGGCAATGTGGCTACATAATTACTGATGTGATACAACTTTATGCATAAAAGTCTCTTTCAATTTTTCACTGCATGTTTAATCAGATGCTCAAAATCATCCATGACTTGAACTTGGGGATTCTGAAAGACAAATATCTGGGATAAGAGGATATATAAACATTTCTGGTAACAAAATAACATTGTCTACCACACAAATCTTCTGTTCTTAAATACGCACCCCTTCATTTCTTAGGTGAAAATCATAATGATTTCATAGCCTGTGTAGTGAATTTGAGCACTTTGGGGTGCATCTGGAAATAAACAGTCAAAGTATTACAGTGGCGGTTTCACTGACTCTTTTAAGAGGAATAGGAATACCAAAAGGAAAAGTAATATATATGAGAGTAATACTTGTTATCACTATTTCTATAGGACAAGCTCTTATCTGAAGGACTTGGCATTTCAGCTTTTCACATTTAATTTCTATTATTATTGAATATGTTTATACACTGAGTAATATCTATTTCCCACATTGCATCTACACATTTCCATGAGTACTGCCTTGCTTTCTGTACTATAATGGTGGTCAGTATGGCAGTTATTTTGCTTATGCTGAAACAACATATTCTGCAGCATTTAATAAATTTTTGCATTGTCAAAAGTAGATCTCCAACATTAACTAAACTACTTTTTCTGTCAGGTTTTGAAATGTGTCTGTTCAAAAAGCTTCCAAAACTGATGAGGTGCTGCCTGCCTGTCAGAAAAGCACTTATTCATTCAGTTGCAGATTGATTTGATAAAACCTCTACTTTCTAGTATTCTATTATTATATCAATGTTATTATACCTCTAGTCAGACTTCAAGACCACAACTTGGGAAATAGGTTTTGAACATTATCTACTACTGCATTGAATAAATGAAATTCAGGATGAGCCTTTCTTTTAATTTCTATAAGATTTTCTCTGGTATTTTCATGAGATCTGTAATAATCTAGGCAAACCTAATGAACAGCTGCGATTATGAAGCTTTGTCCTCTTTCTCTAGCTGTGCTGTGTGTGCCATAGCGATGTGCCTGTTGTGAATGCTCTGAAATCACAGCAACAAGTGAAAGCTGAACAGAAAGTACTTTCTGGTGCCAGGATAAGCATTATAATTATTGGGGAAGGAAAATGAGAGTTTTACCTTCTATTGAAGCCGTAACCTACAGTATCCTATTAACCAGTTTATGCATGCCGTGTAGACCGCAGATCCTTACAATATTTACTCCTCAGATGTCAGAAGCAGGAAACCCAGATATTGTCTACAGTCAATTAATTGGAGCTACAACCACGGATGACATGCTGGACACTGTGGGTAATGAATTGCCCTAGAGGGTGTCGATAGAGCACTCGGTATTTGCAGTCCCAGTATCTGAACAGCGACTCTGTTCTGTATTATGCCAGTTTTTCCTGTATTACATGGATGGCAAGTCAATGGAAAAATCAATGCAAATTTGACTCAGTCTGTCGACAATGTGAATTTCTCCTTTTTTCCCCTCTGCTTTCTGTACATACATTTAAAATCTAGGGCAATGATAAGTTTAGTAATTGTTTGGGCTGTGTAATATTATGTACACAGTTTTGAAGACCTACAAGGAAAAGTAAAGCTCTGAGGTCCATTTTCCCCTAGAAATGATCATGACGAAGTGCTCTGTTTCTAAGTTTTGATTTCTGTATTACATTCAGCCACACTGGCTAGCAGATCGTCCTTTTTAAAGACAGATCCACAGTCCTGTAAGAGTTAATTTCTCTCCATTTCATTCACTGTGCACAGAAAACTACCTTCATTACCTGAACTCTGAACTGCTTCGGGGAAAATAATGCACTTTATAGCTAAGGATAAAAAAAAAATTATCATTCCTGCTCAGCCAGTTAATCAGTATTAGAAATAGATAAATACAGGTTGTTAAGATATTCCGAGAAACTATCATATGGTGGAGAAAAGCCAGTGGTTGTTTTTCAATTCTTAAAATATGTTCCAGACAGAACAGTTAATGCTCAGGAGAAAAATAAAGGAATAGGTTAGCAGAGATAAGCAGTGATAGAGAAACTAAATGTTTCCATTACCCGTTGAAGGTGACCCTTTCAAAACACCACACTTCAGCATCAGGGGGTCTTGCACATGTTCCTGCAAGCTCAATCAAAACAATAAAGTTATAATTTTGAAAGGATAACCAATGATTCTGCTTCCAAATCGGAATGATTAATTCCTGATAGCTTGTCCTCAGCCAGAGCACATGTACTGGCTATGGTCAGAACATCTGCCTGTGCTTCCATGGATGTTGTGTAAGATTGTTATGGGGAGTCTGGAAAACAAGGGACGTTTTTGGTCATGCAGCTGTAAAGTCATCACACTGTCCAGCTGACTTCAAATTCGTTTCTCAGCTTCTCTTTTAGGAGATGTATCTTGTGTGCTTGATCATGAACAGGAGGGATGAGTGCAACAGAGGCCAGGAAAGAGCATGAGCATGCAGGAGGTAACAAGTGATTAAAAGAGGTTAAAGAATGCAATTTGGACCAGTCGAGTTTTGACAAAATGTTGAAAACAGGAGGCAGATCATACAAAAATTTCTAATGCCCTATAGAAAGCCCAAACAGAGGCTTGTCTGTATGCCCCAGAACACAGAGCAGCACAACATACAGAAGGAAAGCTCCAGTGATTTGTAGGAATTTACACCTGTTGGGCATTTGGCTTGACATTAGACAAAAGTCGTGTTCTATGACCCAGCTTCCTATTGCCTCATCAGGACACCACTAGACAGCATTGTCTGAGTTCTGGTTTTTTGCAAATTAAAAATCTTCGCTGCATGCAGAACAGACCTTTCTCAGCTGTCCTTTCCTTTCCAAGCCCCACCCTTCTCTTAGTTTCAGCTTGCTTTAAGGGTCAGTGTAAACAGACATTTAAACCAGTAACAGGTGTTCCCAGAGAGGCATGTTTTTGTTTCATTCCAGGAGGATGAGGTTTGTGACCGTCTGCATTTCCTTCCCTTATATGAGCAGGACCTTCCAGGCAAAAAAGTTGTACTGGGCCAGTGTCAGCCAGCAAAGGCAAAATTCACTAAGGGGATTCACAGCATAACCCCCAAGGTCTTTTCAGAGAATAATACTCAGTCAGGTCATGAAAACTATTGGCTTGACATCTGCAGCCTCCCACATGGGCAGTGCATGCTATGTGCTCCACAGGCAAATTCACATATGAAGAGGAACAGGCTAATATTCCCCTAAACCTCCTCTCTCCTGCAGTATTCAACAGCAATTGCACTTCCATCCATCTCTTGACTGTCTGTACAGGACCAACACCAAGGCTATAACAGGCAACTGGTATCCGTGAGGCCAGTTTTCCTTTCTTTTGTGCCAGAAAAAAACCCCAAGGTTCTTACTAAAAACAGGAAGGGGGCATGGGGGCACAGCTAAGAAAAATGTCATGACCAAATATAGCTTGAGTAAAATAAGGGTGAAAAAGAAGTGGTCATCATTAAACTATTGATTCTTCTGAGGTTTTAACATTTCCTTGTTTGTATCATGAGAAATTCCACCTTCGATCTGAGAATACCTGTTGATCTGCAAATCCACATGCTCCACAGGAAAAAAAAAAGAGTAAAAAGCCCATATATTTTGAGACATTTTCACCTTCAGCAAATTCCTCTGTCTCTCCAATATTTTATACAAACAGTCTTGATGAGGTCTTCCTTCCATCATCTTCCTCCAATAGGCCTAATCCTTACCCTGGACCCCTTGGCCATATTCCACCATCACCACTGACCCCAGCGAACTTTATTTAAGTCAACAGGCTTGCTGCTGAAAGGACAATATCTGTGCAATTGCTATTATTTTTGAATTTTCCACTTTCCCTCATCACTTTAAAGATATTTTAATAGCACAATAACTATGTTCCTTTGCAGGAAAACTAGGCTGTCTCCTTCAGTCGGTCCAGATACTTCTGGGAGTTCCTCTCAGAGATCTTCTGCAGATGTGAGCTCAGCTACTAAGAATGGCTGGGCATGGCACCAAGTTTTCAGCTCAGCATATGACCCTTCCCAGAGAGAAGACCTCCAGCCTGTGTCCCAGGCCACATATCTTCCGCTAGCACAAACTAGTACAAATATGCTCTGCCAAGAGCAAATCCACTGGGACTGATTCCCACACGCTGCTGGGGTACAAGACTACCTTGTGTGAACTTTGGCTACCAGCCTTTGAAAATTGACTTGACATGCAGCTTTTACCTAAAAGTCTGACCTAACTTCTTGCTAAACATTTAACGATCCAAACATCTTGAAATAGACCCCAGTCCAAATGGCTTACCAAGTAAGAGGAAAAAAAAAAAAAAAGGAGAAGAGAAGAGAAGAAAAACAATTGAGGAGAAAAAAGAAATTATATCTGTCCAATGTATGATTTGTGCTGAAGCTGGTTTCTTACCCTCAGATAGCAGGGGAAAAAACAAATCTATTATGTCAGAGAAAAGAGAAGCTGATTCTCTTCTTTGATTCAGACCAGATCCAAGTGAGTCTAGAAGTTTCCAGGAAATCTCTTGCTGGCACTGATCTCATGTCTTCAGGTTTTAGTGTATATGGCTCACAAAATCTTCCTCTTGTGGGGAAAGATCATGTTCTTGGGAGAATTACAATAATTCTTGTAATGAAAACAAAGAATGTATTTTTGTTTATTTTTCCTAATGGCCCTGATCCAGCCAGGTTTTGCGTGCTACTAACAGATGTTTCTAGTGAGTGACCCAACATCTGGCACAAAGGTCTTCTGTTGTAATTGTTATAATGAAAACACAAAATACTGTAGCATTACACACCAAGAACTGCATTTTTTTAATGGGTCTTCTACTTTGAAGTCATGAATGTGTACTCTGTATTTGGTCCAAAGCCTTTGGAGGTCAACAGAAACTTTCATCAATTTCAATGGGTTTAGTCTGTCCCTTTATAAAACACTGCATCTAAATGTACAAAGACAAAAAGAAAGCTGCTGAACCCTTTTTTAATTTTTATTTTTTTTAAAACCTGTGATTTTTAATTTATTTTAGTAAGAAATCACTTTATCTTTTTTGATTTAGAACTTGTGTTCTCAAGTTTTGCTACTTCAAAATCTTGCTAGAAAATAACTGAAATCACAAATCACTTTAGATCTGCTCATTAGACAGGCAATGAAGAATTTATGTGAGCAAAAGCATTACAAAATCAAAACAAATTGCAATCTTTATGGAACAGTTTGGAATCAGAGAATAATCTCTGTTGCAGAGGCAGATAAATCTTTCTACCACAGAAGCAAATCCTAATATCTCTCTACTTAAAACATGGATCTTCTCATGAAGATGAGGGTCTACTGCCAGTTGTCCATGAACTTCAGAGGCAGGATGCCTCAGAATTTTGGGATAATATCCAATTAATATCCAAGCCTTTTTTATTTTTTAAGTCAAATATACTATTCTCCTGTACACTGGAGAGAGCCCTACCCTGACTTTCCAGTAGTTATAGATTAATTAATGAATATTAATAGAATATAATCTTGCTAAATGTAGTTAATTTATACTATTTCTTTTTAAAAAGAAGAGAAGAAGGGTAGAAAAGGGAAGGAAGGAAGGAAGGAAGGAAGGAAGGAAGGAAGGAAGGAAGGAAGGAAGGAAGGAAGGAAGGAAGGAAGGAAGGAAGGAAGG
>VWPU01006101.1:135730-371677 GCA_013398955.1 Callaeas wilsoni
AGAAAGAAAGAAAGAAAGAAAGAAAGAAAGAAAGAAAGAAAGAAAGAAAGAAAGAAAGAAAGAAAGAAAGAAAGAAGAGGAAGAGAAGAGATCCATAAAAGGTAGTTTGACTGACAGCCAGGCCATGATTCACTTTACAAGCACTACAGTACAAAATCTTCACTAATATTAACAAGCATTTTGTTTCTAAGAAAATTAACTCTAAGTTCCCATCAAAAGCTGTTACTAAAGCACATTTTTTTCCTTCTTTGCCTTTCAGAAGCTTTTATGAAAAGACTTATATGCACAAATAGTACATTTCCTTACCTAATATAAACACAAAAGACTTTTTGCTTTGGAAACAAATGTAGGGGAACAGCTGTGCTGATGAGCTACTCAGAGCTCCTATTGAATCTGCAGCTGCTTCTCTCTGTCCTCAGACAACTCCTGGCTTGATTGACAGATGGAGAGATAACCACATGAAGAGGAGACCAGATACCAGTCACAGGCTTAAATCAGAGTTGCCTTAAATCTATGAAAATTACAGTTCTTATTTTTAGCTGCTGATGTGGCAGCCATTTAGCCACAAACTGAAACTTCTGCTGAGTAGGTACAAAAAACACTTCCAGACTTTTAAGCCACTTAAAATTTATCCAGGTTCAAACAAGTAGGTTTGCATGGCTGGCTTATCAATCTTAGCAGGTAAGTTTAAAGCAGGAAAGAGCTTTTATTGACACCAATAAATTTTGCAGGAATGAGCTATAACATTTATAAACTTTTCCCAAGGTCTTTTGTTTTCTTTGTGGGGACTGCTTGATCTTGTGGTTTCATTCGAAACTTTAGCCATCCAGGCAGGTATATTTAAATCACATGTACTGATTGCTACCAAAAAAGTGATTTTCACCTGTTCCAGTTTGAAATGTGCATTGCACACGTTGATTAGGATAACTACATGTCTCACTGATGTACTCTGTAATAACTGGGGAGATGCAAGACTCATCAGCTTTCAAGGCACAGTGCCTAAGTCTAGATCCTCTTGTCCTATTACTTCA
Organism: Callaeas wilsoni; assembly: GCA_013398955.1. NCBI lineage: Eukaryota > Metazoa > Chordata > Aves > Passeriformes > Callaeidae > Callaeas > Callaeas wilsoni. Next base: position 136,762 of record VWPU01006101.1, read on the forward strand.
GCAAACAATGTACAGGAAACAGATGCTGTTTGTCATAGAAAATAGTTTTCAAACATTCAGGTCACAGAGTTTGGACCCTAAGTAGCATTTATGTCTTTACACAGAGCATATAGACAGTTTTTTGTCTGGCCTTTAAGGTACTTAACATATATCTAGTGCAAAATGGGTTAGGTTATTTCTACCAAAATTTAGGGTCCTAAGTGCTATATTTGGTGCCAAAATAGTTTACTGAATTGCTCTCCTAAGATATGACTTCCTTTCTAGAAAGGCAAAAGCTTTTTTTTTTTCTTGTTTTAGGAGTTGCAGTCCTATTACTCCACCCTGAAAATTGGTATGATTCTTATTACATAAATTAGCAGATATATAGGAAGTACAGAGGGTACTTGAAAGTTTGGAGCTTCAATCTAAACTGGGAGGTGAACTGGGAACACTTCAGAGCTGATGGGTCTGAATAAGGGCCCTGCCTCCAAACCAGAGCAAGCTTTCTCTCTCTCATGTATTTTCTATGGGATGGTTACCTGGGAGTGCTGTCTGGATGAGAGCCACCACATGCTTCCACCAGATTTCTGATTCAGGGCATGCTGCAGTGCACACCTGCAGTTCAGTTTAGATGCACTCAAAATTGATGTTTTGGCTATGTTTCAGCTCTGCACTGATAGGTATCTGCCTGACCACCCAGGGAGGGATCCTGTCACCAGTGGCTTACCACAGCATTGGCACGTGAACCTTCCATCCCTACCTATGGGATGCAGACCTGGTTTGTCTCTCGCACCTGTTTCAATTTCTCTGCTCTACATTTAAGAGCAGAATACAATATTTCTTTCCTCTGGCAAGACCAAAAGACCACTCCATTTTTTTCCCCCTCTCACATCCTTTTGCATGAATCCCTTGATTAGGTTTGTTTGTTTGAGTGTTAAAGAAGGTATTTTATTATTGCCTTAAGGGATGGAAGGCTGCCAATGAACATTAAATGTGCTGTGGTCCAGTTCTTGCACAAGAAGCCATCATTTGATGCTAACTAACTTACCAATCAGGCCTAGCCTTAGAAGTTCAGTGCTTTAGGCAAGATAGATTTGTTGGGTTTTTTTTAAGTTTTCCTGTCACATGGCCTGTTAAAATATTTTAAAAATTGGTAGACAGATGTAAATATATATGTGTATGCATGTATTGGTATGTGATTGTTTACAAGTGTTATGCACATACATGCAAACACACACACACACATAATGCCACATATTTAATTATCTGAGACAGCTACATTACAACTGGGGTACATGCTTTTATCCATGCTGTATTGCATTAGTCCTTGCTCTATATTCCTGGATCCCTTCGTACAGGTCTTGGAAATTATACACACATGTAGTGACCTCAGACAGCAGCCACTTTTTTTTTTTTCTATGTGACCATAAAATATTTTTGTCTTTCTTCCCCACGGACAGAACACTGTCTGAAAAACTGGGTCTAATATGCAGCTACACGTCACTAGCTATACTTCATTAGTTACAAAAACCCCACTATTATTTTCTAGCTCTGTAGAGCAAAAAGTATCAAGTTTGTCCTTCTAGAAAGAATATGTTCCCAGTTTCAGAAGGGTCATAAGACCAGGTTTTCCAAGCACATTAGTGAGTTAAGTAACTATAACTTTGTCTGTGTGTATATATACCTAAAGTTAGGTAACTTCATAGTCCAATTCATCACGCCTGACTACATATAGGAAAGGATATGCTGGGAATAAGATTTCTGGATTACTTTCTTGTTTTACAGAAAACTGTATTTCTACTGAATATATAACAAGACAGTCTTCATGTGGTCTGAATATTTTCCAACTGTGTTTATTCTGTAAGTAAAAAAGCCCAACATACTCTAGACCAAGCTCTCTGTGATCAGTTTTTGCAAGTTTTATAACTTTCTGAAAGCCCTCTACTATCAGTTTTTTAATAATTTTCAAAGATGGAAACAAAGTAAAATTTGGAATCTGTAAAGGGTATCTGAGGAAGAGTTTTCTGCAAAATCTATAGCATATGGAGGACATCAAGCTGTCTAATCTGACAGAAAGACAAACCATAGTTACCTAACCAGCAAAGCAAGTAGAAGTTTGCAAAACATTTGGAACATGATTACTATCACAGAGACAAGCGCAAAAGTGAGCTCTAGAAGAGTCAGTAGGGCTATTCATGTGTTTAAAGTAAAAAAATATGCTTACCCACTTTTCTTGAGTTCCAAGATTCAGCTATTTTAAATGTATAATTTATATATTTGACTTCACCTGAATTTATGGATGTCTCAGAGTTCAAAATCTTCATCACGGATTCAGATGTATAGGGCTTGAAAATAAATACCAAAATCTACCAAATGCAAGCTAAAGATATCTTCATATCTATCCTGGTAAAATTAGCTTATATTCTACCCTCTACACTTTCAGATGAATATTATTATTTCCCCTTAGACTAGTTTTCTATCGTGACAAGAAGAAAGGGAAATAATTACTCCAATTGTATGGAAGAAAATGCAGATAGCTTTTACTCCAGTTTACATTTTAAGTCTGTTAGGAGTATTTTGAAGCTGAGTACATCTTATAAGTAATTTTGCTTTATAAATATTTTTACTGTTTTCTTTTCAAAAAAGTAACAAAAATATTAATTATTTATATCTTTGTTTATGCATTCAATTAGTTGTATTTTTGTTATATTCTGTGTAAATATCAATCTTCTTTTTAGGAAGGAAACTGTACTTTAATTTTAACATTTTATTTCCTCATTGTCCTAGAGTTTTTTGAGCTAGGGTAACAACACATCTCCTTCTTGGTAGTCTAACTCACTCAGTCTCTACTTAGAGTTTTTTGTTTCATTGATTCAGTCTCCCAATGCCTGTAATATGATAAATATGTGGAAACTTGAAAACCGTATCTTGTTTACATGGCTGTGCAGCTGCCAAAACAGCTGCCATTTCAATTTTTGAAAGGGAAACAAGGGCCTCTTATCTGCTGTGGAGGAAAAATAGACTGATCCTTCCATTCATTTTTAGTATGTCTCAAACGCATCTAATGATATAGAAGAGCCAACATTTGAAGACAATATCGACCTCTACACATAATACTGAAATGCATTTCTAAGGGATAAAATAATTTATTTTTTTATGTTAAAGCATTTTTATGTCTCAAGGCTACAAGGAACTGAAAACTGCAGAAGATAGGAGTGCTTCCAAAGAGTTCAACACTTCCACTAAACAATATAATTTCTGTTCAGCAGATATCAGACAAAGGAAAATAAAACTAGTATTGATGGGTCCTGGTGGATGCTGTCTATTTCCATTGGAAATAAACTTTAATATTTTCAAAAAACAGTTAAAGTGAAAAATTATTTAAGCAAATGAAAAAATATAAATATAAATTTTCTTTCAAAATATTTCTTTTTAATAGCACTCTTATTGATATTGAACATAAAATGGTGTAAAAGCCAAAGCACTCTAATTTATGCTACTCTAGATAGACTCACCATCAAAACAAAAAAATAATCTTTTTCACAGAAAGTGTTGAAAATATATTTTTAGGAAAAAAAATTTGTTCCCAGCGTTCTTGGCTGGGAACAAAATCAGTCATAGCTCCATATCGCACAAAATGATGCAAGACCAGAATTTTAATAGGGAAGTTCCATCTTCTTCTGGAGAACTCTTTGCTGACCCAGAACAGCAGAGTTACCTGATCTTCCATCAACTGCTAGGTTTAGGATCAATATTTGCCAAAACATTTCCATGGGAGCATAGCTTGAGTTACTCATGCTAATAACATAACACACGAGCTGTAGACAGCTTGTTTCTGAGGAATTAATACAGATGGTCACAGCGTATTTTGGAACAACACTCAGTGGCTTTCAAAACCTGTCATATCCTTCCCCATAACCCTTCCAGATCTATGACGAGTTAAGTTTGACCTTGCCAACTAATCTTTAAAAAGCCAGAAATAGAAAATAAATTCCTTTACTAAGAGTTCCCATCATGATGTACCTACATATAAAGTATACATAATTTGTATCTCTAAGGATATAATTTAGCTACCTGTCTCCATCTCATCATGACTATAGCTCCTATAGGACCTGCTGTTGACATCCTTTAGATTTGATATTTCATTTCATTGCAACCTGGAGTAGGGGAAGTCTATTATTTGCACCACTTTCAGATACCTATTTTTTAATAATAACTTATTTGTTAATCTTTGAATTTGCACTCTAATCCAAGTTGCAATAAAAGTTAAGAAAGTAGACAATAATTTCTAATTTTCTTTGTTAATCAATTGTAATAATTTTAAAATCTGACCTATTTAGCTGTACCTTACTTAAATTTTAAATCCTTTAGGGGCAAACCAAGACTTTTTCTCTAATGACCTTTCTCAATGTATTCTGTATACACTGCCAGGAATACAAAGCATAAGTAATATCTTTTTCAGCTACATGACAACATTTTTCTGTAAAGAAGAATTTATTCCTTGAAACAAAATGTTCATGCTATATTTTATGAAACTAGCCACAAAAGAATGATATAGGGAACTGTACACAGTCTCCTGACTCTACATTTTCAAAGATAAGATATATCTTTTAAATAATATAATGCAGCATTCAGATCTATTGTCTGAGGTTTTATTTTTCAAAGTATGACCTAATCTGCTGTCCTGTCATTGTTTTGGCAGAACATGAAACAGCAAATATGTTAAATTTGAGTGGTTTCCTGCAATGTTATTCTATCAAACTGGCAATTTCCGAAAGGATTTGGAAAGGAGTTTGCAATTCCTTAGACACCAGGGAGGTCCAGCAATGGCTGCCAAGATGATCTGCAGCTCAAGCTGGTCCTAATATCTGAGCACATAAAAACATTCCTTTTACTCCAATTTATTTTTAGGCCTAATCTTAAACAGATTTGAGAAACCTTCTGAGTATCCACTGTTATCCACTTCCGAATGTAAAGGACTTGATATTAGTATTTTTATACTTTGTGGCACACGGAAAAATACACATTGCTTTCTCAAAGGGTTTTTAAACAGAGCATTTTAATTGCAAAATTGAAACCATTCCATCTAAAAAGAGAATGCAAGCAATAACCAAAGAGTAGATGTTACAAATAAGGACAGAGTGTACCCTAGGAGTCTTATCTGTGTGAGCATGTACTTAATCTGTAGGCTATGTATTTCACACACTTTTTATTATCGCCAACGAATCATGATGTTTCCAAGATGGTAGCAACATGGAAGAAATCCGTGATTCAGTTGTGGTTTGGAGCCAGCTCAAATTGCAACTTCTGAAAAAGATCTAATTGGAAACCTAATTCTTTAGCTAGCCTTGTTGGTCTCCAGCCTTGGAGCAGGGATCAATGCTATGTGGGATAAGATAAGTCTGCAGACTTAGTCCTAACATGATAGATGAAGCAGAAAAGCTGCAAACCTGAAATCATTTAGTTTACTCTGTCATTGCCATTTGGGATCACCATAGCCCAGCATCAACTTACCAAAACCCCTAAGGGCCTGAAAAAGTCAATTATGTAAAACTCATGAGAACTTACTGTCTGTGAATAATATTAACCTCAGAAAACTCCTCTTGCATCTTTCTGGCAACAGAGATGTGTCTACTTTTATCTTTTAATGACTTGGCATTGACTGTAACTCATTTTGAAATGCTAATGAAAAAATATTTTATTTGTCAGCAAAAATAAGGAAAAGCACCAACTACGGAGACAATCCATAACAAACAGATGCTCCTGAAGACTGCTCGACATTCTTGCTGGAGAGCACAGAAATTAAGTAATATCTTCTACGCCTCCTTGTGCAGAAAAGGAAACTCACAGAGGTGGAAGAAACCTAATGAAGCATATAAAAAACTATAATAATGGAACAAAGCAAAACTGAACAGTACATTTTGGGTTTGGTTTTTTTCCTGTTTTGTTTTGGGGGTTTTTTTGTTGGTTTTTTTTGGTCGGTTGGTTGTTTTTTTCTCTCAGCAAATGATACTGGCCTATTGGTTCTAAGGCAAATTTGTGCAAAAAATTTCTTTCTAAATGCTGTTTCTGCATTCTAAAAATGATATTAGCCTAAGACAGTCACTATTTTAACAGAAGTAATTTAGTCTTTGCCCACATTGCAGGTGCACTAATCAAAATGATTCTTCTACCTGTACTTATAAAAAGTTTCTTATAGATTCCTAAAAGTCAAAATCTTAATCTCTTTGAAGCAAAGAAGATTAAGAAGAAAAAGCTGAAGTTTGGATCAAAGAGCACACTAGTTTGGATTAAATAAAGTTGTGAGACTTTACAAGGCATATTTTGTACATGCTTGGTCTATTTCACATATAACAGGTAAGATAGTTGGAGTACATAAGGTTTGTCATCTCAAACATATAGTCCTTACTGACTTATTGTATGTCAACTTTAGTGACGTAATCCTGACCATCCAGTTTAATTTAAACAGATAATTCTCTCTGTTCTTCCAAGAACAGGTGAGATGTGAAAGAGAAGGACGCCTTCCTCCTGAGACAGAAGTCTTTCTCCTGAGTAGACGACAGAAAGACATGTCCACCTTCTCTCTTGAGCAAAGACCAATGGACAACCAGGCACCAAAAATCCTGCTTCCGGGGGCAAACACAATAGGGATTGTCTCTGTAGTGTCTGTATGTAGTGTACTTAGGTAGAGAGAACATCAAGGTTTTACATAAGGCACATATTCTTACTGGAGAATGTCACGCAATGCACATGGATATGGGGTAGCCACACTTCAAAAAAAAAAAGAGAGAGGGGAGATGAGGCAAGAAGTTCAATAGCATTATCACTTCTCTGTAATGAGACATTGAGAAGTTAGAAACAAGTGTCAAATATTATTCGCAGAGGTTGGTGAACATTTTAGATAAGGTTAGTGGACAGAAATTAGACCTGTAAGTATGCGTTTGAATTATTTGGGGTTTTTTTTCCAAATTTCAGTATTAATTTCTATTGCTTACATATTTGTAGTGGCCAATACAAAGTAACTGAAAGAACTGTAGTTGAGTTAAACGTCTTTATCAGAAATGCTTACTTCTTCATGCATCCTAGTTACATGAAGTTTGATGTAGTTGCAGGTGAAATGGACTGTGGAAAATGCCACAGCATTACTCCACTTGTTTGAGGCCTCTCATCCACAAGCATCCCATGAAATTCTATTCAAAGGAGGAAGATCATAACTTCTACTCAAATTAAGGAGTATGGGATAGATTTAGACAATTTCACATCATTGCATTAAGGTCAACCACATGGTTAATATGTGTCATATTTAACTTATTATTTTTGATAGGATGCCAAATAACTGAAGCTGAAGGGAAGCTGGATTGTGTTGATTTCTGTGAAAGATGAACAGATTCCAGGGGTGTTTAATCAGGCAGTTTCAGATTTTTTTGAAGATTGTGTATTTGAATTGTATATTTCTCTAACTCTTATTGATTTGTCTAAAAACTCTAAGAGACACAGTACATATGGCAAGAAAACAAAGATTTTTCGTGCTTGAGATTTAGTACTGTTAGATAATAAGCACTTTCAGGTCTTAAAGTCTTTAATTGTTGGCAGATTTTTTAAAATCATAGTATCACAAAAAATTTCGTGTGGGAAGGAACTCCAGGAATCTATTATTCTGCCCTTCTGCTCAAAGAAGGGACAGCTCTGAGGTCAGAATTTATTCTGCATTTCTTAAGAACTCAGTGGTTGCGGTGAAGGGCATTTACACAATTTTCACAATTTACACAATTTACACAATTTTCAATTTCCATGGAAAGAAGAATAGAGGGAGGAATAAATGATCAAGAGGAAGTAATGGGAAACACTTTTTTAATCTTTGTTATCTGCAACCAGGAGCAAGGAAAGTGCTGTGTGTTTGTGCCTTTCATAGCTGAGTACAGGGAGCTGTAATACAATAACAAATGATGCAGGTTCGGTGACCCTGCCCTTAACAGAGGTCTTTAAAGTGCCAACAATGTCGTCAATTGGTCTACATCTGTTGGGACAGAATCTCATAATCCATCAAGCTTTATTAATTTCCTAGGATTAAGGGAATAATTACTGTGTAGCTCTGTGCAGAGCACATATCTTTGCCACCAGCTAAAACGCAGGGTTCTGTTAGCTCTTCAGAAAAGTAGCTAACTTTTGAAGATACTGTCATTCACTGTGGACACTAATTTTTCTTTCATTTGCATTTCAGAAAAGAATTGAGTGTCATGCTTTTAAAAGTACATCTTTTTTTTTTCGCTCTAATACTGACTGCTTAGTAAACACATGGGATCTGCTAATGAGTGTTGATTCGGTTTGATCTCAGCTAGGAAATTTCATCTACTGGTTTCTTCACTCAGAAAGAAAAATAATTAGTGATGCTGATGTGAATATAATGACAAATGCATATACAGTAAGAAGGGAAATTTTGGAGACTACAAAATAGAGCATGACCAAATGACATACTAAGGGATGAGGAAGAACATATGATGTATGATGCCTAGGGACCTTAGGATAATACTGCTGCTATGTGGTATCAATTGACATGAAAACTAATTGCAAAATGTTATACAGGTGCATATATATTTGTTAAGTGTGAGTGTGTCTGTCCTTTCCTGTTTGTTATAACTTTAGTGATCCACAAACATTCTAGTTACAACATTCGGAAGGAAATAATATCCAGATAGAAGGTGTATAGCAGAGATAATTAGATGGTCAACAAGAGGACATTGTTGAAGCCTAAGAGTACTTCAGGCAATTCTTACAGCTCCAGTCAGAGAAACTATTTAGCGTGCTAATTTTATGCTTGTGAAACTTGTGTTTTGGGCATGGTCATGTCACATTACGTCATTTAATTCCATGTTTGACTGACAGGAAAGTTGTACTAAAGATGGTCATTTCTATAATGCATTATGCGCTTTCATATGTTTTTATCTATTAAATAGAAGGACCTGATTTTGCTGACATTTTCATTTAAGTCCAGTACATGAAAAAACTCATGACTGTAATTAACAGATAGCACTGTGAGAAACTTTATCATTTTACAAAACCAGATAATTTATCAGCACGTTATTTCATCTTCAGAGACTATAAAAAATATATTAAAATGCCCCCAATCACTTGCCAGTATAGGCTGTGTCCCTGAGATAAAAATTTCTTGTTCGCGTCTAAGAAATATTCTGTGCTTAAAGGAATTTTGAAAATATTTATATGCAAACACATTTAATGATCTTTTATATAAATCAGCACCTGGTGCACAATTTCAGTCAATTTAGGTACAAATGATCCTTAGAAATACCTGCGAAGCTCTTCTTATAACAATGAGATCCCAGGCAAGTGATTGGGTTACAACACCTTAAGAAGGTATTGACTCACAATAAAAATAGGCATAATCTGCACTAAATGCAAATTAATGTAATCCAATTCATAATGGTGCCTCATGATGACTCACCTGTCTTATGGTAATGCTCAACTTTGAATATGCAGGCACTCGAAAGCATCCCCAGTTGGCCTCTCTTGAGACGGTTGGCGTGGCCTCCCGCCTGCGTGTGTCTTGACTGTACAGACCTGTGTGTTTCGGTGGGAGTGGAGCTAAGATCACGAATTCATCTGCTGCAGGCATAATAAGAGCTATCAGATGCTGCACTCTTTTTTTTTTTTTTTTTAATTAAACATTCAGTTTTCAGTTTGGTTAAACATGTCCCACCTTAAAGAAGTAGAAGAAGAATTAGAAGTAAAAATGGGAGGGAAAGGGAAAAAAAAAAAGACATAAAGAAAAGACATGTAATATGTTCCTGTCACTAAAGATAATTATGAAATTATTGCCATTTCATCAGGATGTTAAACAGCAAGCTCTAAAGTTAGATGCTTTAAATCACAAGAGTAGAAAGTTCACACCTTAGATATTTTCAACATCTGGAAGAAGACCTCTCTTTAGAACTTCAGTGAGAAGTTGTTCTTTTTAAAGAAGTCTTGGAAAACTGGAAGTAATTGAGGGCTGCAGAAAGCTATTATTTTTCACTGTGCTAAAAAATGAAAATATTAGATACCAATAGCTAATTTGTCAATACAGGGGAGACTAGATACACGATTTTACTAATAAAAAAATTAAGAGAGGCTACCACTAGTAATGGCAATCCTAACAGATTTATGGGGAATAAAATATTAGACTTATACCATGCTATTTAAATTAAGAAAACAAGTTTGAGGAACCATGAAACCAGCCTCATCTAATTCTACATTGCTGCAGGACCAAATAAAATCTATCTGTAAAAGTTTCTCCTCTAACTTTACATTTCAGAGATACTATAATCCCTAAGTGTTTCCGCTTCTGTAGAACCACGTGCCAGTTCTCGAGTAAGTGGCTCAAATCTTGTTAGCAGTCAAATGGATTTTGTCTGTCATTATGCCAGTAGATTTGTTGAAGTGATCAATGCTGTCTTACAACATGCCGAGACAAGGTTCCTCTTCGTACTTGTTCTTCTTGTGTTAAAGAATACAAGGGCCTTTGCCACTATGTAATTTTTAATTCATTTTTCTCACATTTGATGTTGCTGTCATTGGGACTGTTTTTTCTGGTCTCTGTTCAGGTCAGTAATACCTTTCTTTTAAGAAGGAGGTTGAAAGTCACAGGAATCTCATCTGAATATATTAGGGGAAAGTAGAACTGGAATTATTATTTCTAACACTTTATGCAAAGCACATAAATTATTTTGGTCCATAATGAGCTTGTTTTTCTTCTTATGGATTTCTTTTAAAATTTTCTTTTACTGGTATAACCTGCCAGGCAGTGTTTTAGATTTTTGCTTCCCAAAAGAAAGAATTTGCTTTCTGATTCTTACATATGGCACTGGTCTTTTCAAAATTCCATCTTGTTCAATTTGAACATTTTCTCAGTGTTCACTAATTTATTTTAAATTCTGATCACAGACTCAAATTTATACAGCCTCTGTGGCCTTGCTGTCATCTGTGAATGCCATCAATATAAATTTTATTCTGTAACTGAAGTTGTTATAGCACAGAATTAATAAATCCAGGCTCAGGGCAGACTTTTAGGTAATCCTTTTTGGAATAAATTGCAAATTTGAGATGAATATATTGATAACCGTTCTTTGAAGCAAGATACACAGATTCTCCCTCTCCTAATTGACTGGACTAGATCCAATTTGGAAACAAGCTAGCCTCACTTACATTGCTATGCTTCTTTCAGTATCATGTTGGTACATCGCAGAGGGTGGTACAGGGAGATAAATCTTCCTAGGCTGTTGCCAGTGAAGGCCTGTCCAATGGGCCTGAAAAAAATTGGGGAATGTTGGAGTACGTGATTATCTATTACAAGGTTGTGTAACTTACTGAGCCCTCATAATCACACAGCCTGTATAGAGACTTTCTTTGTGTGCTTGCCTGCCTACAAAATTTGTAATGATTTTAGGGCTATAAGACCAGCCTAGACACATCCTCTATTTTTGTAGGTTTCCACAGTGACCAAAGCATCCGGGAAAACCTCAGATCTCTGTCTGAGCTGACCATACCCTGCATGAATCTTGAGTATTAAGGTGTAAAGTTAATGAGAAGAGTACATCCAAGAAAACCTAGTTCCTATGCAATGTCGTGAAGGTGCTATAGGTTTATTTGGGGAAGAAGGGTAGAATGGAAGCTTCACATTTCATGAAAAAAAGAGTTTTATATCAAATAAAAGAAAAAATAATTTCTCCAGTGTTTGGAAATCACAGTACATTCCTAAAAGACCTTCCTAGTCAGAATAGAAATCCTAACCATAGGTTTTAGATGACCAGGAAATGGATCTCTAAGTCTGTCACATAAATATGAAGCCCTGGAAAGTAAAATATAGTGTTACACAGTACAGGTGCATTGCTGAGATGACTTGCTGATGGTAACTTAGGTGAGGAAGATCTATTCTTTTTTGCAGTTGAAGAAACAATTTTGTCAGTGACAAGAAGGATGGCTTACATACCTCACATTCCTCAGAGCTGAAAATAATGAAGGGAGAGAGGAGAGGAAAAAAATCAAATTTCTACTAAGGAATCAGCAGAGAACTTAATGCAGGTGCAATATTTCTCAAGACAAAGAGTTTTTTTGTTTCACCTCCATCTTATTCCATGAAAATGAACTCATTCTATCTCCCTCTCTTTATCAGCACAAAGTAGATTAAAATGTTGATACCCTTTCCTGACAAAGATATTTTTGCAGTCTTTAGTCAAGGTTTGGAACAGGATTAATTTCCTACAGAACTTAAAATAGTTACATTAAGTTAGCAGAGTTCCACATAGATTCATTAACCTGTCCAGTTTTACTAACTATGCTGAATTACTTTCTGCATCTACTGCTGCACAACTGTAACCTTCTGTACTCTCCAAAAACTATCAAAAAAGCCATATATTTCATTGAGACAGCATATCAATCCAATCACTGAAATGACAACTACAAATATACTTGAACTCCAGAATGAATCAAGACTGCGTTTAACCCCTGTAGTGCTGGAATCCATATTTAGTTCTGAACAACAGAAAATGTAGGTTTCTTGCAGGTAAACATTTAATATTGTTGGAAAAAAACTTTTGTTGCTCTTACCAGGAGTTATTTGATCTGTATTTTGAATCTAGAACATGATTTCACTTATGTAATATAAGTATCTAAAATGGGATTGCCAAGACGATGAATCCAGGCTCTTCTCAGTGGTGCCAAGCAATAGGACAAGGAGTATTGGGCAGAAATTGATGCACAGGAAGTTCCACCTGAATATGAGGAATAACTTCTTTACTGTGCAGGTGACTGAGCACTGCAACAGATTGTCCAGAGAGGCTGTAGAATCTCCCCCACTGGAGATATTCCAGAACAGTCTGGACACAATCCCATGCCATGTGCTCTAGGATGACCCTGCCTGAGCAGGGAGGTTGGGCCAGGTGACCCACTGTAACTCCTTCCAACCTGACCAATCCTGTAATCCTGCAATTCTATGATTCACTGTGCCATGTCTGTAGACTGCTCAGTGGAGGGAATTTTATACTGTACTAACTCCCAGATAATGTGCAGAAGTTGGGAGACTTCTCTTAGCACAATCCAGACTTCAAATATTTAACAGGATAAATGATTTTTAGAACCTGGGGACATTTTCTGGTGCCATTTAAGCAAGTAAGGACAAGGATTTGACTACAAAACTCATACAAAGTGTGGAGAGAAGCAAGTCTCTTGGCAATGGACAGGAGCTCTCCTTGTAGACATCTTGTCAAGCCCTACGGATATTGTAGCAAGGCCTTTACTGTTTGAAAACAACTTCACAGAGTTCTTTAAATGCCAGCACGATAGAAGTCTAAATTGACTATCTGGGTCTTTTCTATTTAGGGCATTAATATTAACAAATGGAGAGAATTCAAAGGTGCCTGTCTTGCTGAACAAAACTGAGATTTGCAACTCCAAAATACATAATGAATTACCTGTGTTAACAGATTCGTAAAGGTAGATTCTTCCATAAATAGAGAGAGTCCTTCAACATGCATATTGATAAAATTTTATCCTCAAAATTACTCACAGATAAAAAAACTAAAAAAGTATAGAACTCCAAGCTGTCAACAAATATTTATAATTTTTTCTATTTTTCCATGAGAATAAACAAAATGACAAAAAACCCCAAGGTTGGAAGCTCACATGGGACAGTAATTTCAATTTATTCTTAGTCACTTGAATCATTATGCAGATATTATTTTGCAGAATTATACATATTCAACATTAATTTTCTGTGTTCACCCAGTGTTGTGTGTGACAGAATACAGAGCAAAACACATTTTATGTGTCTCTGCTTAGGTACATATTTTCTTATTTTGGAAGTGTTCTCAAAATTCAAATGAACAATCAGTAAGTATGATATTATTGCACACGAGTGAGACCTAGGATCCTAGGATATAATCACAACCAACCTGTGAGACTTATATTGACTAAATAAGATATTCATCAGGATAAAATCAGATCTGGAATCTCATGTAAAGAAAAATACTAAATCGAAAGCATTGTTTGAAATATCAATGTGCATTAATATACTCATTAATGTTCCTCCCATAATACATCTTCATGTCCTTAACTGAAGGCAGAACTCATTATGTCATCTATACATGTACAAGTTATAGTTTCTAAACTGACATAGTGATTGATTTACATAGAACATACATAACAAACATAATGTATTGCATATGCAGATACAAAATCACTGAGTGCCCAGGCCAGGAGAAATACTTAATGATCTAAATTCATTTGAATTGTAACACTCCTATCAGAAAATGGGTTTTATTCTATTCTATGCAATCAAATGTTTCTATGTGGAAATCTATGAAGTCATGAATAGAAAAAAAATTGTACAGGACAAGCAGCTTATATTTACTACATCACTCCTCCCGTGATGAGGGTGATTCAGATTTTTTTACCATAAGAAGAAATCATTGAGGAAATGCCATATCCAGATCTCCATATATCACTACTAGGGGACAGAATTTTGTCTAGAATTGTTTGTTTTTCTATCAACCTTTGTTCAGGTATTATAAAGGTGTAATTTGAAGACCAAAAGATTTCTTCTGCCCTCATTTGTCACACCGTAACAGCACATTGGCAAAATAACTGCAGTGCACCTATGAGAAGGTCCACAGAAACACCAACAGAAAATCCATGAAGTACAAACGTATCGGATCTGCAGAAAATATTTATATAGGACTGAGTATACATGTAATCAGGCCTCTGAGACAGTCTGACAAAGTGTGAGTAGCGACTGGATTTTAGTTTAGATTTTGTTTTGTTATCTTGATTCATATCCAGTCTCCTCCCTGTGAAATCAGCAGAACCATTACCAATTCACACCACTGTAATGGTGTGCAGAAGTCAGCCACCTTATTTTTTACTTATTTTGAAAAGAACTCTGAATAATTGAGACACTCTATAAAGAAGGAAAATTTTTATGTGAAATCTGGAGCACTACATCTTCCATCAAACAGGCAGAAAGAACGTCTACTATTCCACTTTGAAAATGCACCAGCGAGAGTTAAGTGAGGTGGGAATGATAGCACATAAACCAGATCACAACAGCTGCACTCCATGTCCGCTGCAGTTCCACAGAAAGAAGGAGAATTAATTTTAATTGTATTTCAGTCATTGGCTTAGATGATCTGGAGGCAATGCAGAGACTTTGGCATAATTTTGCTTCTTGGCTGTGGTCCACCTTGCCTCAACATTAAAATAATGGAATGCAGTCATAATACCAGAAACACCCTGGAAAAGGCTTATGGTCTGTCCAGGAGACGAGGGGATTCTATATGTCTGATTTTAGCTGGAAATGCTATAGCAGCATGTGGAAGTCTTGAAGTGTAAGTGAGAAAAGAAAAGTGTGATTAAAGTGTAGGCAAAGCCTTCCTTCCTGACAGCCCTGCAAAGCTGCAAGGGACAGCCAAGTATTTCCCACAGAATAGTGAGTGCACATATGAAGGAGGAAGGGTGTGTTAAATGGTTAAGACATAATGACCTTGTTTCAGGGAGCCATAGTGAGCCATAGTAAGCCATGATGTGTAACGAAATTGTGAACTTTAATAAAATATTTGAAGAATAAATTTTGTAACTTCACCATAGGCAAAACACTGATCCAGGGCCCATTTCTATAGTGCAAAAACTTTCTGTAAGTATCATTTAAAAATGTCATATCTAACTAATTTTTTGAAGTCTAATGTTTTCTTTGTTCTGATTTCACATTTTTTATACTTTCCTTGCACTAAAGGTTAGTAAATAAACAATGTGTGTTATGCTAATGGAGTCTCCAGGGTTTCTTTTCCTCTTCTCACTGCAGGGAAGTTTTGAATTTATCTCTTTCTATCACATTCAGCTTTAGCTGTGACTCTATCTCAGTGATTTTGTAAAGAACTTCACTGAGAAAATATGGCAGATTCCAATGACTCAAATGTTAATGCTGAATTTCTTATCAGCTATTTTCTTGATGACAAACTGTATTTCCAGAAACAAAGCTGGGTTTGGAAAATAACTTTTTTCCATAGTTATGGTAAACAGAATAGCCACTCCATAGTTTTCTCTTTCAGCTTCCTTTTATAAACCAAATTTTGACCTGTAGTAACGTCACAAAACCTGAGCAAATCCTTCTCCAATGTCACAGGTGCGATCATATGCCAGAATAAAAATTATCTGATCAGATTTGAGGCAAATGAAGCAAAGCACTTCTGTCGATGTGAGGGTTCAAATTGAAGTGATCTCACATTAGGAGCTTTTTTTTCTCTCTTTTCACTTGCCAAAGTTTCAAAATAGTTTGGTCTGAAATCTGCAAATCAGTTTAATGTTGTGGAAAAAAGTAATGGAGTCAAAAGAGCTGTGCCAGCAGGCTGGCCTGAAGGAAAAGCGGACACTGGGAGCCACATGAGAGAGCAGTAAACTGTCTAGCAAGGTGTGTCCTGGGAATAACAGAACATAGCTCTTGTTCCACCAGTTCTGGAAGCTCTTTTAGAAGAAAATACCTCTTAATATAGCTTTTTGTTGTACAAGGAGGATCTCCTTTTGGAAGTATTATCATGAGACTATTCACACATATATTTAAAAGCTTCTGCATAAAATGAACACTGAGCAAAGGGATACTAGCACATCTGAGAGTCAAACAGAAAGAAAAAAAAACCATTCAGGTACTTTTTAGACACATTACCACCCCTTGCAAATTCTCTTACTCCTGTATATTTTATTTGAGTACATGTGAAATTTCACAGCTGAACTTTGCACAAGTATAGTAGTGGAAGAGGGTTGAACTACTTTGAAACCTTCCTCACTAAAGCAGTATCCACTGTTCATCACTGTTGCTTTTCAGATGAAGTTATATTTTTCAGAGCAATTCTTATGATCAATGATATATTGTGTTTTATGATATTGTCTGAAATTGTTTTTGTTCAGGCCCATACTCCTGGTGAATGTCAAACCAGAAAGATAAGCTTGCGGGGTTGCTTCTGCTCTTCATCCTTCTTATATTTGGAAAGTCTCCTTTTTCACATCAAGTAACATACTAGGATTCCCTTAGCTATAGATTTTGCCTCTGGCCCTTATCAGGAATTAGATGTGTCTCATAGAGCAGGCTTTGGTTCATACATCATAATCAGCTGAACATTCTCTGAACAAATATCCTTTCATGGAAAGCAATCTTCATTCCAGATTTTGGAAACCAGTCACCAAGCAAGGAAGGAATTTATTTTTATTTCCAGTACTGTACATGTGGGTGGGTATATTAAAAGAACTAAACCAACACTGGTCCTCCATGTTATCCTTCCTCTGTGCCTGAAGGTAGTTGCGACAGTTTAACGGCCTTCTCTAATGTAAAGAAAACTAAATAAAATTTAGTTTTCACCAGTTTTGTATTTAAGCCTTTTAGTGCTTGATTTCCTAAAGAGCAGCTAATAATAAAAAGTTCCTACCTTAAAAGCCTTGCAAATCAACTAAATTGCATTATACAATAATTTGCACAACTTTTGAACAAGATAGTCACTGTATTCCAGGTAGTCTATATGTCTTGTTAGAAATCAAACATTTATTTCAATCAAATAAATCTCTGTTTTCCCCCACTGAGCAGTGTTATATGTCTGTGCCGAGTCTGAGATTAAAAGATCAGGGACTATGAAAACAATTAAACATTTGTTCTACCATATCCCTTCTTGAAAAAGAAGAGCTTCTCTGTGAAGGAAAAACAACAAATTCATAGTTCTTTTTGAGATAGGATCCAGTGATCTGATACAGATAAGATGCACTCCTTTTGCCCTATTCAAACATTAAGCTATCTAATGCAAATATTATTTTCCAGTAACTGAAATCATTCATTTATCCACACCTCTAGAAAACCCTGAATGCAAATCTCTTTCACATACTGAAGTAGCTTTCACTAACTTATTTTCATGAGACACTAATGGCTTTGTACTGTGACTGTTGTTTTCTCCCTAAGATTATGATACTTTTCAAGGGTTGCATGAAAGCAAAGAGTACTTAGTGGTTTATTATTTCATTTCTACATCTTTTCTATCATATTTATATTAACCATCTGTGTTATAAATTTTAGAGTTGAATTTTTCATTTCAATTTCAATAGCGTTTACAAATATTTTTAATATCTCTATTTTGGATATTATATGTTATGTTATTATTTAGGTGCAGTTTGCCTGTAAAGTCATCCTCTACCTTATACTTACCATGTAATTTATCCCAAGTCTTTTCCGGTTCTCTTTCATGTTGTTTATTTTATTGCTAACTTTTAAAGAGATTTAGTGTAAAATATACGTCATTTACTCTTTGCTTTTCTTTGTAAAAATTAGCAATGATTTAAAGCCTTAAAGCAAACAGTAGTAGCTCTGCCGTATGATAGAGAAACCAGGGAACAAGAACCACTTCACAAACATAAGGCAAACAAGCTGTCCTTAAACTCCCTCCTATTGATCATACAGTGCAGCCCCAAACTGATTGAAGGGATTCAGCCAAAATAGGAAGTTCTTGTGGTGAGACGGCTGATATGGTCAGGCTGGAAAACCTCTCAACTCCTTCCTGTGGTCACCCAAATTCCAAGGCCTTGCCGAACTGGAGGACACTATGAATAAAGGATTTCTTAGAATTTGCTCTGCCGTAGTCACAGGCTCTGCAAATGGCATGTGACTCAGTACTGGATGATTTCAGTACCTTGAGCAAACTAAGATAAAGTAGAAAAATGTTTCCCTGCTTACCCTGGAAAGATTCCCATAAATAAGCAGTACCACAGTCAAGGGAAGTTTTCTGTGTAGCTTTGCAGACATTTTGGTGGTATATGGCAGCCTTCAGCTTCAGTGGGCTTCAGCATAAGAAACAGGAGCTCTACTGACACCTGTTTCTGCATATTCTTAACAAGGATGTGTGAACACTGTGAGTTTGGTGCCTACAATCGCATTCACCACGAAAAGTCTTCTGCAAAAAGGATACAAGTTGTAACTTGCAAATTATCAGATGCTGCCTCAAAGCTCTGCACACCCTCAAGTTTTCCATTCCTGGTAGCAGGAATAGGGGAAAAGAGGATGATCCTCACTTGCCTTGCAGATATAGACTTTGAATAAAGAAATACGTGCTGCTGTATTGACAAGTTTTTGCTGTAAAACTGATTTTCTTTAGAGGACCTGAAACATAGTGCGTTCATCTCTGCACCTTGGTTCACAGGCACTAGACTGTGCTCTAAACAAATGTTCAGAGCAGATAAAGATAACATTATCATCTCCTCTATGCAGGAGAGGAACTAGTCTCTGAATATACTTCCCTGTTGCCAGTCTGCAGAGCTGGAACAAAGCTGGCCTCGGGCCACCGCTGGCAGGACTGTCTCAGTGCTTCAGTTCTGTTTCACTGCTCAATCTCACATCTGTCTTAGTAGATCCCAGGTACAGGGACCTCTCTGGAAACCTTTTCCTTCACAGATCTAGAACACTGATATATCTTCCTCTTTCTCCAGTTTCCTACTGTCCTATATTTAGTGATCCTATACCAATTGCATACAGATCCCTTTTGCCTACTGGTATTTTGTTTTCACTCATGTGTGCTCAGTGTGTAAAATAGAAAATAAGTGCTTAAATCTAGCATCTAGTGTGACAAAAGACAATGCAGGTGTATTTAAACATTTTAGGCATCTAGCTCTGATGAGGCAGAGGTGAACTAATTTTTTTTTAAGTCAGATGCTCACCTGAGCTCTGATAAAAGTCAGTGGAGCATATACACAAATCCTTTAGAGGTGATCTATTTCACTTAAAACAACAGCTTACACTAATCACATCAGCTCTACTGGTAAATAAAAGAGAATGCCAAGGTGCTGGCTTTCTGCCAAGAGCTAGACTCCTTCAGGCAGATAGATATTAAAAAAATCTAGATGGAGCAGTCTAGCACAGAGCCAGAGACAGACAGATAGTAATTAAACATTGCAAAATCAGAGTTTCAGTGATCAACCTTCTCCCTTACCCTCTTTCATTTAGCAATGTAGATACACTCAGTGGGTTTATAATTTGTTCCTAGGGTTCATTTCATGGTTCTGAGAGACAAAGTTTTGCCTCTTTCACATATACGTTCATAGAAAAAAAGGGAGCCAATTGCCTGAAAATCCAAATTTAGATGCTCTGAATTACCTCTTGCAGAATGTTTATTTTTGGTCAGTGTAAACTCTATGAGTTCTTAAAGTTTCCTTCTACAGTTTCAGACACGCCCTTCTACCTATTCCTGCTTATAGAAGAAGATGTCTTACCATTTGAAGAGGTAATCAATCTAGGTCCTACTTCTAGGAGCCTCACTCTCTGCTGATCATGGTTCTTAGTTCAGTGACTTCAGTTCTGTCCTTGAATCTTGTAGGCATCACTATGTTGCTTCTGGCCTTAAATACATACATGGGCACTTAAATATGAGCTGTTTCTTTTTTTAAAAAAAATTTTCTTCCATTTGTGACAGCTTCCAGAGATTTGAACCTTTAAAAGTCTTGATTCTCTCTTACGAACCAGCTTTCAATTGCTCTAGTCTACTTGTAAATACTGTGGCCATCTTTTTTCTTGTCTCTGTAAGCCAATAAATGCGTGAAATATGCACAATCAGATTGTTCACAGGGGAAAAGGTGTCTGGTTTTTGACAATGGTGATAAATGTGTGAAATATGCACAATCAGATTGTTCACAGGGGAAAAGGTGTCTGGTTTTTGACAATGGTGATAAATGTGTGAAATATGCACAATCAGATTGTTCACAGGGGAAAAGGTGTCTGGTTTTTGACAATGGTGATTGATTTCTTTCCAGACCCAATCTTGTTATAATTATTTGTTACCAGATACAGTATTTAAAGAGAATTTTATAAGTATAGTTCTTGGCCCAAATGCTTGGTCTATGGCCCTAATCCTGGCTCTATGGCCCTCACAATACAGAAAGGATGTAATAAGACTTTGTAATGCAGCCTTTGAAGGTATGTTGCGAAGGAGTCAGTTCAGCCTTTATAGGGGAAATTGTGTTCAGAAGGAATGTCAACCAGCTCTGAGCTAGTTCAACTTGAACAATTTAATTTTGAAATGGAGCCTCCTGGGCTACTGTTTTTTCCAGGTTATTGTTCTCACGAGCTACTAATCTTCCATCTGGAAACAGAGAGAATCCAGGAGAGGCAAATGGAAGAATTCCAAAGAAGGTCTGTGAAAACATTGCTTGGAGGATGTTAGAAACTACAGGAAGTTGGTGTGATTGCCATCACACAGCAGGTGCAGTGACTTTATCACTAAGGAATAAAATATTACAAGATCTCTAGTTTTCTTTACGAGAGCATCCCCTGAAGGATGATATGAGGAAATTTGCCCAGAGGGAAATGAGTGGCCGTGCTTGCTCAGCCTCTTCTTCCTGCAAAAATTTTTGAAAAGGGTGTGGTTTTCTGGAAGGCTGACTTGATGCTGATGAAGCAAATGAACTGAGTGAAAAATATCCACTCCAGCTGCAAAATGAGAATCAATTACAGCAGAGTTTTCCCTCTCCATATTGTATCTACTGTACAAGTGATTCATCCTGAACCGCAGCGCAGTCATTCAGAGGGAATACCAAGGTCTCACTTCCAAATTATTACTCAGAATTGAGTAGGAGGAAGTCCCTGTTTAGTAGTGTGATGGATTATAGAACCCCATCTCAGAACTCCTTGGCAGGATGGAAACATTTTCTCTTGGATCTAAATTGAGTCTGAAATGTTTAACGAGTTGAGTCATATCATGAAGTGAAGTAAATAAGGATGAGAAACAGATCGTTTGGGTGAGGTCCAAAATACAGCATGCCTATATCTGGGCTTCCCCATTGTTACTCAGAGTGTGATAGAGTTTGCCCTCAGCAAAGCTATTTTTTTAAGCATCTTTGAAAAACCAAGCTTTCAACAAGGGTAATTAGTGGGGATCAGCTGCAGTCTATTTTTGGTCTTCTTCAGGAAAGAAACTTTTTGTTTGTTTGTTTGTTTGTTTGTTTGTGATTTCTTCGTTTGGAGTTTCTGTTTGATTTCCTTCTTTTGCAGCATCAAAGAAACCCCAGTTGTACAGAATGATGGCAAAGGCTGAAGGACAGCCATAGTTTGACACCAGTACTCCATCCGACTACTGCTGTAACAATAGAATCCAATATTTGTACCTCTAGAAAAGGTATATAAAAACATATATTGTTAGGTGTTTATCTGGAATTAGGTTGCATTCAGTAGTAAGTGATTACTTCACTACTCTGCTTTAGGAAATCTGACAAAAATCTGCTATGCATTTCCCTTCTCTCACTAAACGAAAACTTTGCTTTCTGCACTTCACTTTCCCCACCTATGAAATGGGGGAATCTGAAGGACTACAATGAGTAGCAAATATTCATACCACCATGAAAGAAGCATAAAAGCACAGCTGAAATACTGAATAACATGTAATGACACAGTCAAATAGGATTGCAGCTGAATTATACAAACCACAATATCTTACTGGGCTGCATGAGCCTCATACATTGCTAGAATCAGAGGGCTGATTATATGAATTAAAGAGAAAGTCTAAACTAACCTCCCTCCAAAGAAACAAACACAACTTGCTTTTAATGGTAATGAACTGTCTGGAAAATGAGATTTGAGTAGAATTAGTTATGTTGACTGAATGGGGATAATCATCATAGGAAAAAAGTACCAGTCAGAGGACTCTCATCTCATGAGATAAGAAACTGCATAGGGTAGGTAAGTCATTGAGGAGATTCCAGTATAGCCTGGATGAAAAACATTCTGGTTTTAGTTAAACTGTGGAACTTTCTGTATGCAAAGCAGAATTTTTGGATTTCACATCTGTAATCTGCAAGGGAAACCATATTTACCTCATAGAATCATCACAGAATGGTGTGGATTGTAAGGGACCTTTAAGATCATGAAGTTCTAAACTCCCTGCCATAAGCGGACACCTTTCACTAGACCAAGTTGCTCAGGGGCCCCATCTAACTTGACCTTGAACACTTACAAGTGCAGAGCATCTACAGCTTCACTGGGCAACTTGTTGCAATGCCTCATCATCCTCACAGAAAATAATATCTCCCTTATATCTAATCTAAACCCACTCTCTTTCAGTTTGGATCCATTCCCCCATGTCCTGTCACTACATGCCTGTGAATGTTCTTTCTCCATCTTTTCTGTAGGCTGCCTTCAGGTACCAGAAGGCTGCAATTATGTCACTCCAGAGCTGCCTCTTATCCAAACTGAACAATCCCAATTGTCTCAGCCTTTCCTCATAGTAGAGGTGCTCCACACTCTCTCCAACAGGTCCGTGTCCTTCCTGGGCTGGGCCCCCAGAGCTGGGTGCAGCTCTGCAGGTGGGGTCTCACCAAAGCAGAGCAGAGGGGCAGAATCCCCTCCCTGCCCTGCTGCCCACGCTGCTTTGGATGCAGCCCAGGACACGTTTGGCTTTCTGGGCTGTGAGTGCCCATTGCTGGGTCATGTCCAGCCTCTCACCCACCAGCAACCTCAAGTCTTTCTTGGAAGAACTGTTCATTCCTCCGCTTGTATCAATAATGGGGATTGCCCCAACACAAGTGTAGCACCTTGCACTTGATCTCATTAAACCTCATGACATTCCCAGCTTTCTCGAGCTTGTCCAGGTCCCTCTGGATAGCATCCCCTCCTTCAGGTGTGTCATCTGCACCACTCAGCTTGGTGTCATCTGCAAATTTTCTAAGGGTGCCCTCAATCCCTTTGTCTATGTCATCACTGAAGATATGAAATTGAAATGGTCCCTGAAAGACACCACCATCTAATTTCCTGAAGGGACATGTAAGTCTGATTTTGGAATCCATGCTCAAGAAACTGCTCCTTCATGCTTTAAGACTCTTTATGTTTAATATTTGTGTCTTCATTAGTATATTTATACCTGCTTTTGTGCACTTCTGCAATAGCTGCTGTCTTGGAAGTTGAGAGCTGCAGAGCTTCTATACTTATGCCTATGAGGAACCCTCAGATTAATCCTCAAACTAATAATTTTTTTTACCTAAAGACCTGGAGGACTCACTATGGTGAATTTCACATCAGCAAATAAACCTCATGATATCTGAACAAAGAACTCCTCTATGTTTGACTTTACGCTAAACATGCCAGCTCTAGTGCTAATGTTCTCACAGCACTGAGCAGAAGAGAAGAATGTGTGTTCTTCTCTTTTTTCTTAATTTTTCAGTGAGAAAAAAAATTAATTTCCTATTTTTCCCTATCAGGTTGGAAAAGTGTATCTGTAGTTGGACCAGGCTTGTGAGAGACTTAGCTGCACAATCGTCCTTCTGAGCACAGCTGGCCATCTATCTTTCTTTATACACCAGGTTTCTCCACTCCGGACCTTCTACAAATAATCACACCAAGCACATCTTCTTGGCAGTAAGTGGCAGAGAAAAAGAAAAGTGCAGAAAAACAGTTTTTTAGCCTTCTTTGTGACGGTGTCTCACATGCAGAGAAGTCTTTTTGTCTTGTCACTGTGCAAGCCTATTTCACATTTCCCAATCCTTTCTGTGGTATCACAGTGCCTTCCCCAAATGAACCCTTTTTCTCCCTTCCTTCTCAGTAAGCGTGTTGTAGGAGTTTGATGGAAAGCTAACATAAATCTAAACTATGAAGACAATTTCTCTAAGTCCTTCCTGGACTCTAATGGAGAAAAAAAAAGAAAGGAATAACCAGTCTCCTTTCCAGGTGGGGGAAGGGGAAGGAAGGGGGACAGAGAAGGATTATGCTGAAAGTTCTCTCTGAGTATTCGCCTGAGGTCTCACTGTAAATGTCTTTTCTAAAAACAATTAATGAACTAAAGTAAAGTAGGATTGAGACAATGTCCCTGTGCTATGGTATTTCCTTATTTATATTTTTTTTGACTGAAATTTGCAATACATGTGTCTCATTTTTTTGTTTGCTTTTGTTTTTGTCATAGTAAATGCTCAGCATTTTGTGTCATGATGGGAATTTTAATGAATGCAAAACAAAAGCATTAGTGAGGGGTAATGCCCAGGATATGAATCAGGTAGGTACATGTATTCATTAGCACTGATTACTAACACTCTTTCATGCTATTGTACATCGTAATGCGGGTCAATCAGATGCACCACAAAAAGACTTATAATAGAGTTACTGACACTTTTCATGTGCACTTCCAACTCTGGATTGATCCAAAGTTTGTTCACAAAAATGCTGGTGTAATCTTAGCCCAGAACACCAGAGCTTCCACTCTCTTTTTGAGAAATACGGCCCTCTTGAGGGGTTTAGAAATGTAAGTGCCCAGAAGAAATGGGTCCTGAAAAGAGTCTGCTCCGAACAGCAACCTTTACACATGTCACAAGTGAAGGAATGTTTGTGCCTACCCATGGGGAATTAACTACTTCCCCTTGCAGCCTAGCCACTTCAAAGATAAAGTAGCAGCTTTTTCTCTTTCCTTCTATTTATTTTTTTATCTCCTTCAAGATGCTAAGATAAACAACAGGTACATAGTGCTGATCAATTCAGTTTATTTTATAATAGACACTGGGAATCAGAGAAATTTCAACAGAGCAGTGGAAAAGGTCCCACATTTGGTGTACAGCATGTAATATTGCTGGAGTCACAGTAATCACAGTCAGCAGAAGCAGCACAGTCTTAAAGACAGAGACATTTGTCAGAGGCATAAGAAGATAGAACCTTACCTGGTGCAACCCTTTTGCTTTCAGTCAGGTCATGCATTAGGTGAGTTTGATAATCATGCCTTTGACAGAGTTTCCTTTTGCTGCTGCCTGGATAAAACGTAGCACTAATATTCCCTTTTTTTGTTTGTCTTTTCTCAATTGCCAATTCCTTCAATGAAAATTTGATAATATGTTTTCATTTCAACAGCAGTTTTTTTCCTTAAGAAAATAAGAACCGCTCAATCAAAAAATATCTCTGTATAATAGTGTAATGGGTTAAACCTTCCTCTAGCCAAATGCTTCCTAAATGGTGTTCACAGCACAGACACTGCTAAATCTGAGGCCATCTATGGCTTTTGATGTTGAATTCTGAGATGTAGTTTTAAGAGGAAATAGCCTTTCAGTATCACCAGCTTCTTTTTCCCTTCTGCTTCCGATTTTACCACTGAATTTATCATACTCATTAGAACTGTTTACCACAGAAATGTGCTGCTAACTAACATAACACTTTGGCTTAGAAGACAGTGAACAAAAACATGCTTTAGGAGCACAGAGAGTCACTTTCTTAGCCTATTAAACGGTCTTTTCTGCTGCTCCCAGGGAACAACCAAACTCAACAGCCATTAGCTCATGTCCTAGGGAAGCAAACTCTCCTTTAATATCCTGCCTCCGGCAGTAGGCAGCGTGAGACCAAGCGGGATGGTAATGATGATGGCTTCCACAGGTCTATCATTCATACAAGGTGGTGTATGTGCAGATGCAATTTCTTTCTGGTCTCCAGCTGTTCATTCTTCTATATCTTGATACACAAATAAGATCTTCCTGTATTAAACAGATTTCTTCCAGCTTAAGTCACGGTGACCTCCAGTTGTAAGTTATAGTCTGTTTTTATAAAGTTGTTCTGCAGATTTTACTCATTTCTCACTCAGCTTTTGCTCAGGAAATTTCCAAATTACTTCCTGCTGGGTTTTACTCTACTAACCCAAGTGATAAACTAACAAGGACCTTCATGATCTAATTTCTGTCTGTTAATGCTACTAAAAGTATTATTAATTTCTATTAGAACAAGTAGTGTTTATCCAGTCTTTTTCAGACTATGTTTCATTTGTCTTGGTTTTCTGTAGTAAAGACTGCAACTATGAGTTCTGTAAATTCTCAGTGCTTTCCTTCCTTATGGCTGAACAATTTCATATCTTAGTACCCTTTTGAAGAGAGAAATCTTTCTGGTGGGGTTTTTTTCCCCCCAAATGATTATCTCAAGTAACAGATGCACAGAGATGAGCTCCTTCAAAGCATGTAGACATTTCAATAGCTAAATCTCAAGGGTCCTGCTGTCAGATCTTGGACCTCATTATATTCCCAGGATCCCCCCTAACAGTAGTCGTGAAGGTTAGACAGCTGTTAAGTAGCCCAACAGCAGATAAGCAGGATGAAATGGAGGAGAAGAAAGGGATGTGGGTTTGATGGTTTGGCAGCTGATTGATGGTAAATAGGTGTCAGTGTGTATTTTGAAATGCACACAATGCGGAATATTTAATCCAAACTTGGACAACTGTCCAGCACTTAGAATGGTCTATGTGGGATAAGGTGGAGGTCATATGAGAGCCTTGAGGAGCAGCATGGGTCTGATCCTCAGCCTGCCTTCCTTCCTCATCACAGAAGAAAGCTTAGAAAGCATGCAATGAACCCAAACTGTATCGATCTCTAAGATTTTTAGAAGACTTTGGAATGGTTGCAGTTAATTAAACTTCATTTTTTGTAAGAGGATTGTCTCAGAATCAGTGAGACTTTGCTTAAGGTAGAGTTCTATGCTTTGGGGAGCCCAATTACCCTACTACACCTGCACATCAGTGGAAAAATTACACATCTTATGCAAATATATAGGTAAAGACTACAGGGCAGTTTAATTAGATGCTAAAGTATCTCTGAGGACCTAGTGAACAGTTCTCATTTATACCTGATTTTTTAAAATCATATTTTGTCTTTCAGAGTGTCTCATAATTACATTAATTCTCTAGGTCAAAGCACTCAATTTTCCATTTCTATATTTATGTAATTACCTTGTTATTTCTATTTCTTTTTACACATTTGCTATTCCTAGTTCCTTTGTTTCCTGATCAATGCATGACAGAAACCTTCTCACCTATAATAGCAGGCAAATTAGCCTGAGGATGCAAATGGCACTGGTAATTTTTCAGTAAATTATTCAAAAGACTTGACAGATATTCCCACAGGGTCAGGCTTATCAAATGCCTGAGAAATTTTCCAGTGAACCCAGGATAATTTGAATTGGAGGTTTGATAACCTGTAAACAGAAATGCTATAAAAAGCAGAATAATGACAGATTCTGTGATATAGGTCAGTCCAGGCAGAATGAAAATGAACTGAATCCCAAACCATTTCTTGCAGGAACTTAGAATGATTTCTAGAAATCACAAGAAAGCAGGCTTTGGTCAAATTGGGAGAAACATTCTTGCTTTTAAATGTTTGTCCAAAATGAGACACAGTTCAGAAATTTAAAAATTCAGCTCATTGTTCTTTGGAGGTCTGATTCATGTATCAATGAATGCTACACAAAGACTTCTTTTGATTTTAGCAGACTTCAGATCAATCCCCATGTGAATCGCAGGAGACATCATATCAGCACACAGCAAAATAGAGATAAGCACCCAGATACATTCACCTTATTTGCAGGAAGATAATACGCCTACGTTTGACATATTGAAATTGAATACTGTGACATTTTAGACTTTATGGTTCAAATAATTTTCTCTTATCAGAGTTTCTCTACTGTAAGTTAGCTCTAGATGGTTATTGTTCTTTTCTTCCCTACACCATTTATGAGAGACCAATTCATGGTTCTATGCACTTGATAAGCTCATTCACCCCTCATGGCATCATTCTGTGGGCTGTTGCAAAGAAACCTTCAGGCTTCATTGAATGCAGCTTCACTAAGAAAATTTGCAAAAGCATGTAAAAAGAGTACAAATGAAATGGTCCTTTTCTTTCTCCACGAGTCCAAACACTTATGGACCAAAACAAGATCCCAGTGGTTCTCTCCACTAATGTCAGTGGGTAAGCTGTGTATGGAGTACACCTAGGAATGGCAGGACACAGAGCGGGGGGAAGCAATATAACTGTGCCATGCCTCTCCCAGTCAGGACTGAGGTTTACTAATTGCAAAAGTTTGTATTGAACCAGACTGTGCTTGGAGTAGAGTATAACCGGTAGTATTTTACATCCCAATCTCTAAATCACACTTTAACTGATGCCCATGAGGCTCATTCTGTACATTAGTGCTGCAACAGAGAGCATCTCATAACAGCTCGACTCTCTGAAACAGACAGAGACCTGGAAGATCAGTGGAGAAGGCCCTTATGAGTCCTGGGGGGGCTCCTTGCTTTTGATGAGACCTCCTACACACAGTTTAAGAGACAGTAAGTCTGGGTATATATTTTATGCTGGGGCGCTGGTTGGGTTAAGAAACTGCTGCTTGTCCAGAAATGCCCAATGTGAGAGGAGGACACTCTGTGGCACCTTTGTACTTCGCAAGCTAGTTTCCTCACCTGTGCGATGGAGTGCATGTAGCCATGCGTGCCCGGGGCTTATGGATAGCTCAAGCATAGACAGAGATCAATGAGTGAGGCAGCCCCCGCTGGGAATTCCAAGGATTTATCGCGAAACTCCCACAAAGAGGTCCGAACATGAGACCTCGAACTTCCGTTCGGGACACACTTAAAAGGAGCACAGCAAAGGAGGCGAGGATGATACAGCAACAACCCATGTGAGGAAGGGAAGGGCAGGAAAAAGGGTCTGGTTACATTCTTTTAGGGGATACAAGGGGCGTCTGTCAACTGTCAATCAGATAGACCAAAGCTGCATCAGGTCACAGGAATTCAATGGGAGAAACCTTTTTCACAGGGGGATGTTTAACCTTTGGAGCTGGCCCACCAATAGGTTTCCTCTTTATCTGGGCTTTGTGGCCCCCCGGATATTACTGTGGTTGGTTCAGCCACCACAACATGGATACTGTAAAATTAGTTCCTAATAAAGCACCCTATGCAAATGCGTAAAGCCTGGAAAAATGCCTCCTATCCTTCAATTCACATTACAGTGACAATGTTTTCTTAGAAGAATGAGGTTTGGGAATTATTGTTTTGTTTTAAACTTTAGAAGTAAAATATAATTTCTTACCGAAGTTGCTTGCTCTAGAGTATTTGATTTTATGTAGCTCTGAATAAAAACTAACCGCCAAAACTACCATTTTTCTTTAACAGTAGTTGACTTCAGTTTTCAGAGTTCTTGAAGCACACTGCTGTGTGAGTATCAAAAGAGATCTTAGTACTTTATAGATGTTACCACAAATAGCTTTTCTTTCTCCTTTGTTTTAAATGAGACTCATCAGGGAAGTGTAGTTTAAGACAAGACAATGTACCTGGGTCACTTTTCCATGGCAGTACTCCAAGCCAAGACTGCTATTGCTTTCCAGTTTCTCAGATACTTGCTGGTCACTGACTGTTCATATGCTATTACTGAAATGAGAAAAAAATATAAAGTATAAAATGAAACCTGCATCTGGTTGTCTTTTTAAAATCCTTAGTATTTCTGCTAGACCCAAATTCCATGACTAAATAGCAAGGCAATTTTGATTATAGGAAGTAATTTATTTGTAAAACATTCTAGTCTTTCCTCCGGGTTTTGGTGTGTGTGTGTGTGTGTGTGTATATGTGCTACTGGTTTTGTTCAGGTTTTTTGGGGTTTGTTTGTTTTCAGAAGAGGAAATGTCAAGAATAGACCACTATTTGCTTATTTAAATGTTGCAGACTTCATACATTATAATGCTAATTTGTTTCTCTCATAAATTTTTTTAGAAAAAGACTTTTCACTGTGCACCAGTTAAAAATTCAATTACATAAGCTAGAAAATTAGAGGTTTCCCTTCGGCTGTATACAGATGACCACAATTACAGACCATGTAAACTCTTCCTATCCTTCCTGTACTAACCAAATTTATGTTTACTCCAACTTTCAAAAGAGAAATCTGTCACGGGGTGTAAAAAGAATTATTAAGACTACCATGGGTAGCTTTATATATGTGTGAAATACAAGTCAAACTGAAAAAAAGGGGCAATACTTTTTAGGACTATTGGTAACAAGACAGATGAAGTAATAAAGGAATTTATGTGCAAGATAGCCATGTTCATCTTGATCTAATGGTGATTATTATTGCTCCACTCCTGGAAAGCATCTCTCTGCAGGACAGCACTGAAGCAGATTCTTAATTTGAAGTGTATGCTTCTCCTTGTGAAATCAATGAATATAATAAGCCTGTGCTTGTACTCAGTTATTACATTAGGTGTTAATCTGAAAGGGACAGCTTTCGGTGCAAACCTCAGCATTTTTCTGAATCAAGTCCACTTTAGGTTGTAACAGAAGAAATGTTTTCATGACTGTGAGTAAGATTTGTAGGAAGAAAGAATGGATTTTATTTGATTAATTGTTTGGGCTTCTTTGCCCAAAAGCCAAACCGCTCTTTAATTGATAGTAAACAAACTATTGCTGCAAGTATAAAAAATAGCAAGGGGACCCAATCCTGTTTTTCTTATACAACAACCTTACTTCTTACTGTGCTGCCTGTTGGGACAACACCACACAGAGGCAAGCCTGTTATTTTTCTGCACATATTCCCGATTGACTGCTGGCCAGGTGTTTCTCGGATGACCCAAAAAGCAAGCTTTATATTATTATTTTGTTATACTCCATTAAACTTGATTTCTGAGACAGAGGTAATGTGTGTGGGCTTCATATCTGGTGCTTCTAAATCTCATCACTTAATATGCACACTGAAACTTTCTATTGGAATATTTTACACAATGAACAAAAGAGTGCCATTTGCAAAAAGCATAAGAACCTATTTCTACTGTATGCTATTCCATCCTCTCTTATCTAGCCACTTTATCCACATGGATTTCTTCCAGAAGATAAATCTTTCAATCAGGATTTCTTTATGAGCTGCAGCCCTTGTATTGTGAGGTTTATATCAAAATTTCAAGACAAATTCTGCTCTCTTGATTTTGTTAAACTGTACAAAAGCTTAAAAAACAAGAAACCTTAGATGTCTATTCATTCAATTTAGAAAAACATTTTGTAATTTTTTTTCTACTCAAGACAAGTGAACAAGGCTTTGCTGTGTATTATCCTAAATATATAGAAAGTCTCATATATTAGATCAAATTAAGGAACTAAAAAGAGTTTAGACTGGCCATAAAGATTGTTTTAAATCAATTTCTGATGTATTTGTTAATTTATTCATTCATTACACTGTTATGTGATGCTGCACAAAGGATGCTCTCTTAAAAGCTCTATGAAAAACAGTCATAAAGAATCTTAAATCTCCCTTAATGAAGGTTGAATGTAAGGGCCATTACTGTTTACATTCAGGCATACATACCTCCTTCATCTTTCTTCTCTGAAATTTTCTCCTTCCTTTCTCCCAGACAGATTTTTTCTGCCATTTCCAGAGTTCTGTTTTGTTGTTGTCAATCAAGACTAGCTACTACAGCTGGATAAAAATAATCATTTTCATTCCATTAGAAAATCACATATTTTTATCTTGGAAACTCTTCATTTTCATGTATTTAAAATAAACCAGAAACCTCTAAAAAATCCAAACTACCAAGCCTATCTGGAAATACTTGTACATACCTTATATTTGCATTATATATCTAAACTTAAATATTTAATTTTAACAAAGTCTGATATAAAATGCATCTCTCTACGTTTCTACAGTATTTCATATAAACTGATGTCATTCTCAGTTGTGTCAGACGGGTTGTGTCAACTGTCCAGGCGGTAGCTGCACTCAACAAGCCCACACACCTCATCATGCACTCTTCTATTCAGCATCTCTGCCAAAATCTCATGGGGCAACAAGGTCTTCAGGGATCTGTGTTTCCCTTTGAGTGCTTCACGAAGGTTTGAGTTATTTCAACCCTCATCTCAAAACTAACATGAAACGTGTAACTGGCAGCCAAACCCTCCGAAATGAGGGGCTCAGTACAAAACCAAGGTGTGCACTAAAGTCTGTGTGTCCCACCTGTTGTCCTAGCCGTGGAACAGTGGGAGTCAACTCAGCAATGTTTCTGCAAAGAAAACAACAACCAATCAAACAATAGAGGAAATGGTGAGGAAATCTATTTGACCTATTCTTGAATGAGTTTTGACAAAAATAAATATAATTTATTTTAACTCTCTTTTAGCAACTGAACCTTGAAAAGGAGTATTCGTATTGTATCCTGATATGAAATTAGAGAGCCTTAAGTGAACATGAGGAGTTTGTTTTGCTATTAAGCAAATTCTTTAGCTACCTTAAAATCTTAGGTTTTATAAATCTCGCAGAATTTGGTCTCGGAATAAATCTGACACATGCTGGCAACTCCTCCTTGGAGTTGTGTTTTACTGCAAAATCTTTTGTTTATAACAAAAAACCTAGGAATTACTAAAAATCTAATTCTGTATCTGTCCAAAGTGCAAACATTTTCCCCACGATGTAATTACTTAATTATGACATTTTCATTTTATTAAAAATGGCAAGTTTATTATGGTGCTTACAGGAAGTCACAGCAGAAGGATATGGACTCTTTGAAAGATCTTTCAAAATTATGTAAACATCGCTTTATTTGCAGTGCACAGTCCAATCTTTCCTATTAATGAAAGATTCCTTTACCAATTTCCCATAGTAAAGTAGTTTATAGTATTTTCTAAATGAACTGAGCAACATCAACTTTCAATGCAACAGTGTTACTTTGAAACATTGGGAACTTTTTTTCATATTCCACCTGGGAGCTGATTTAAGAACTGCTCTTTTAAGAGCTATGTCTTTCTTAATATTTTAACAAGTTTACAGACCTCCTAGGATGTTCGGTAATATTGAAGTCGCGTCAAGAAAATGTTCTTGTTTCAGTTTTAGAGTTATTCAGGAGGCTTTTTGAAACCTTACTGAACTGAAACAGGGTGAGCTGGATGACACCATACAGTGTCTGTTTCATTCCATTACACACTTATCTCTGCTAACTAATTTTTTTCTTTCCACTTTTTTTTCCAAAGTTGTATATTTTAGTGCTTATCCTAGTTTTAACAGTTCATTCTTGAGCCTAATATTTTCTTTCCAAATCAGGTCCTGTTGAAATTCTCATCGATGTCAGTGGGCCTAGACAAGTACTTCTGCTTGTGCTCTGAGTTTAGATGTCAAATATCCAACCTCAGCTTTGAAACAACTGGCTACTGTCTTTCTTTTATCCTTTTCCATTTCCAGATTGTGTGAGAAAGTTATTGTGCAGGTGGGAAATTTCAAAATGAGTCATGTAAAATGGAACTTACATGATGGTGACGGAAAAAAAACAAGAAAAATCTCTCACTGATGGTCTTTAATGCAAAAATATTTTAATATCAGGTGCTTGGATCAGTAGAGAAGATACATTAATTGTTGGTTTGCACACCATAGTCACTTATCTTTACACAAAATTCAGTGGAAAATTATTATGAAGGTTTTTTTACAAATATATTGATCAGGTGTATCTGACTGTATGAAAAACAGGGTGTAGTTACTCAGGTGCAATGTGTTCTCAGACTTGAAATCATGTAGAAAAAGTGCTAAGCTACGTACAGAGAACAAGAATCCATTTCTTATATGAACTTTCTAAACTTGGTCCTTTTATATGTTTAAAATAAAATTATATCAGGGCATACCTGGCAGGTTTCCTAATCAGAAAATACATATGAAATGAAAAAGAAAATTTTAATTCTCCTCCTGGAAAATAAAAGGACTGATGCTGTTAAGAAACACTATTCTCACAATTATGAGAACAAACACAGAAAAATAGGAATTACCCATCTCTTATATGGATGGTATTGAGTTTTTCACTCATAGATACAACAGAGAAATGAGTTAACTACTCTGGTAAATATATCTGTTTTCTTCTTCCTAAATATAAACTGGAAGAAATTCTGGAAGCATAGATCCAAGAGGGGCGGGAAATTACTCTGGTATTTAGACAAACTGTATGGAGGTGAATTTCTTTGTTTAAGGCTCCTTGCTGAAAGAACACACCTGCCAGCCCACTCTCATTCAGGTGAGTGCCTGCACTCAGAGAGAAAGTCTGATCCACTATCAGAGTATGTCAGCAGTGTTTGAGCCAAGTGAGTGTCACAAAGGGCTTTAACTGTCAGAAAAAATTCCTTAGGCTTTACTCATAATTCAGTAACCAGCCAGAGTGCATCAGCGTATTGGTGGTATAGCAAGAACTGCCACCTAGTCCTTCGCGAATGCATTCATGTACTGCTCTATGATCACTTTTTGTAGCTATACATAGACTTCCTCTTTTGATGCTTGTCATAGCATATTTTTCGGCATTTCCTACCAGCCATCTTGATTGCCAAACTTCATGGAATGTGTCTCTGCTCCCACCGGAGGCATGTGCTTGAATTTGCTCTGTACAGGACCTGACATACATATGTGAGAGTGGTGGGGTATTTATTTGGTGTGTATATATATTTTATGTATATCTGTCTGTGCATGTACATGAAGATGTGTGTGTGTGATGTTTGATGTGTATAAACTGTGTATATGTATTCATATTGTGCTGGTGCACACCCAGAACTCACTGCTGAATGTAGCTGAGGCCAGTGAGAGCACACATTCAGCCAGGAAGAGACATAACCTGAGGTGATATAACACATAATTCTATGAAAACCAATTAGCAATCAAATATAGAGGCAAATCGCATCAGCGCTTTTTATTTTTCTTCTTTTTTTTTTTTTTTTTTTTCTGGCAGGGGCCATGTGTTGGCAAATGCACAAGAAAATAAAACCTTCTGGTCACTGCTTCTGAATGATTTCCCATCCATTCCTCTATTTTAGCAGAGCTGAACCAGGACATTTCTTGGGCTCCAAATTCTTGAAACAAATAGATGTTATAACATTTCTGTTACTGACAATTTCATGCTTTTCTCTTCAGCTCAGCCCTCCCAATCAACAAAAACCGGCCCCTTCTTGTGCAAGACCAAAGCCCCTGCAAGAAACAACTCAACCACTTGTCCAGCACACTAGCTGAATTCTCTGTACTATATAGAAATTACTTTCAACAGCTCACTGAAAATATTTACAAAGAATGATACAGGACCATAAGTACTGATCTATCCAAAGATATTTCTATGTAGAATTTAATATAATTCTTGATGCTATTTGCCATTGCAGAATAATAACTTGTCTTCACCATCTGGGTCATAATGATACCTGTTTATTGGCTGACAGAGGCTAAGCCAATCCATGCCGACCACCAAAAAGCATGTAAGTGAATCCCAGCAAAGTCTGGAATATTCAGTTCTAGAAAAAGATTGAGCCATTTTTAGACATAAGTGCCTATGCAATTTTTCCTTCCCAGAGATAAAAGTGGAGGAGCAGTCAGGTATACGAGCTCTCCATCATCAACAGCGTTTGGTACCAGTTGCTTCAGTGGTAGAAGCAAAAAACCTCAGAGTGCCCTGTTACAAGGTCTTCTTTGTCCTGGGAAAGTTTTATTTTAATTTCCCATAGTTAGAGGTTGACTATTGCCCTTAAGTATGAATCCATACTTGCCTTCCAAAATGTTTTTAATTGATTTTATTTTTGGACACCTAGTCTTAGAAACTAGTAACTGGCAGTCTAAGCCTAGTGACAGAACCATTGACTGTTGCTTCAAGTAATAGAACTCTTTCTTCCCCACAGGTCATTAGATGCTAGGAATATGTGAATAAGGCATTTAATTAAAGAAAACTCAGTACAAAATTCCAGTATCCACAACTCAGTCAATGAAACCAGGAAATTAGGCCTAGGTCCTGGCCTGCAAAGTGCAAGATTTTGCACATTGACCCTATCCTTCATCCACACGGTATAGATCTAGTTTGAAAAAAATTTACCTTGACAGGATGTCTGCTGTAAAAGTAGAAAAAAATTCCAAAGGAATTGCAAAAAAATCCAGAGCAATTGCATTTGATATCCGAGTCAGGAACAATTCCCATTTGGTGGTGTTTAGGGCTTACAAACAGGAATTTCCAAGTTCCACTTGAGGCAGTAAAGAGGCCAGACCCTTCAGGCAGGACTCTCAACGAGTTAACTGTGGAAAGAGACTTAAAGGATTATGCAGTAAAAAGTCTCTTCTGTCTTTTCACAACCCATAGAAAGATGAGCCATAATCACAAGAAGTTTGCAGAAAGGAATCCACTTCAAGGGGAGACTTAAAAGTCTAAGGAGAAAAAACGTCTAGAAAAAGCAGAGAGACTGGAACACGTGTGGACGCAAAGGTGCAGCAAATCCACCATTTTTATGCTGTCATTGTTGCTGGTTATCAACTTCATATGCAGGTTTCCATTATTATGATCAGCATGAGAGAGTAATAATTTATGGGAGCTTCAGGAGGTTGGAAGAGGCCTCAGATGTATCAAGTGACTGCCCAGTGACTCAAGGGGAAGCTGGCTTCAAGGACACTGTAATTTCTTAGAAGACTCTTGAGGAAGAAAAATCTTCTGTCTGCTGGTAGAGAAGAGTGAGGACATTAATGCCTTAAAAACACTTAGATCGCAGCAAGAATTGATGGGGAAAAAATATGCAAAGAATAAATTGACCCACTCTTCCCTTTTTGACCTGTCCCACCCAGATGTCTGTCCATCTATGCCATTTTCCCTTTCGTTTCCCCGGCCATCTTCACATCCTGGTCTTTGCTATCAATATTTGTGAGGTCAATCTGCATGATTGATAGCTACCATTTGTCCTCTTCCTCTGAGTTTTGAAAAGTCTTAAGAATGAGGCATTGTCCCTACTAAGGTGCAAAGTAGCAATTTAGAAGGGCCCTTAATTAACATTAATCACAAAAAGCTGAAGCAAATGTTCCAGGAGAAACTCACCTCACAATTTCCTGGCCGTGCCAAAAATCTCCAAACTTCTGCTACAGTAAATGGAGCACTTTACCTCTAATATATTATTTTGTGTGCAGGGATGAAAAAAATGCAGGTCATTCTTTATATTATTTTTAAAAAATTCTCAGAGTAAATTCATCTAGCTACTCCAGGGGGAAAAAAAAAAAAAAGGGGGGAAGGCAGGAAGTAATTTATCTTCCTTCTTGATTATTCTTGATTACATATCTTCTATGAAAAGGGAAAGATAGAACTGCAAGTTGACCTAAGTCAAGTACGTCTGTTGTACTCTAGCTCTGGTTTATGTCCAGTTTGGTAAAGTTCCAAAGATCGTTCCAGAGAAAATTTTAGAGAAAATGGAGTTATAATCTGTGTATGTTGATTGTAGGGAGATTGGAGAAAGGCACATTTTATTTTCAGAAATTATAAACTTGCTTTTATTCCTGATGCATGTTTGATATAATGAGAACTTACTTTCTGTGTTAGTATTTTCCCATTCTTTATTTGCTGTTTGAATAGTTGATTATTTGTACTAATTTTATCACCACTTTGCATCAATAAAACACAGCATATGTTCCATAAGATTCCCTGGGGAAGGTGCTCATGATTACACCACTGTCTAGTAAATATGAGTAAAACAAAGAAGAATTGGAGACAACCAATTATTTTAGGGTTTTTTCCTCTTTTTTCTTCTTCTTTTTTTTTTTCTTAATTCATCAGTAAAAAGAGAAAACCAAGAAATTTGGCATTGAAAACTGAGACTTCAAATGTCCTATTTGTTAGGAGGAACCAAAGCTGTCATCAAAATATTAAATCAAGGAGTCGACTTTCTCAGTAAAAACAACTATAAAATTTCAACTAGCTTTAACCATCATCTCTCTACTTTTCAGAATGAAAATATGGAATTTGCTAGTTCATATAGAATACAAGTGAAACATAAGCTTCCATTTATGATAAGTAAAAGATTAATTTTTCTCTTCTGCTTTTAATTCTTCTGTAATTCTGTTCCTCTTGAGCTTGTCCAAGGTCAGTTGTTCACATTCCACAGAATATAACTTCTATATTTCACAAATACAAGAAACTTTTTGCCAAGAGAAAAAGCAAAGGACATGAAGAAAAACTCTGATATTATATATGTCAATCTCAAAAATAAATTTTTCCAAACAATGTATTTCTTTCTCTTTTTGTCTTCTCCTTCCCTCCAAAAAATAGAAGACCTAAAGAAGCCTTGTCTAGAATGCGTGTTCTGTCAAACTCGTGTATATTTTATTAGTCAAAGATCAACAAAATGCTTTTTCAAATGAATCTGAGGCATATCTCAATTTCCTTCATAAGTCTCCTAAGGAAAAAAAAAAACAAAAAGGAGCAGAATTCTTCAAAAGCCAGTCATAGTACTTGCTATGTTGGAAAATGCATTTTTTTTCCTCTCTGTATCAGCATATCCCAGATTATTTTCCGCAAGGTTACAAAAATGAAAGAACTCAGAACTCAACCTGGCATCTCTGCTACTAAAAATTTGTAGGGGTTCTGTCAGCATAATACTGTGCCACAATGTCATCTCTATGCAATGACTAATCATGGTATTTTCTTCAGTTATTCTAGATATTTCTGAACAGATAGTGTTCAGAAATAATCGGTAATTATTACATTATCTTCCAGCATTTTAATGTCCTTTTATCAAAGAAAGTTATATCAGCTTGATATACCCATGTGCTTTTTACTTATCTGTACTCTTTTCCTTAGTGAAATGCCATTCCAAATTCAAGGTTTGAAGCTTCTGGGCAGAAAAATATGAGCTCAGTCAAAGCTCAAACAAAATGGAGTAATCAGACAAAAAAAAGCTAATGGTTGTATCCAAAGCCATTTATTTTGTTCCCCTAAGCAATACTGCAGGCTCGGATGCATTAAGCAAGGTTAAATCAAGTAGTCATGATGTCTGTATGTTCAATTATGCATAGCCCAAGCCAGAGACTCCTTCTGAGCCAATCTTCCACAAAGCTATGCCAGTTTACACCTGGCAGAATCTGGCCATGTCTCAACTTAAATCTACCCAGATCTCTATTTTTTTTTTTTTTTTTTTTTTTTTTTTTTTTTTTTTGCATAGCTGCAGACTATGTTATAAAAAATAATACCTAAATAATATGATGATCCAAAGATAATAATTTTTTCTTAAAATAGCTTGAATGTGATTTTTATAGTATCTTATATCACAGTTTAAACCACTCTTTTGCAAGCCTTTAGTCCTCTCATAGTCTCATGTATATGATGAATGGGTTACTTTACATGTTACATCCCTGGCCATTGTTCTGGTCAATGTCTTTGGGTGTTTGACAAGAGTCTAACTGCCACAACTCTTGGACCAAAAAGGTTCAGATATGGAAATTTTTATAGGGCAGGTATTTTTTTAAAAAACAATTTTAGGTGTTTATTTACATGGGAAATGAAAATATGTCAATAAATTTATTGAAACTGTTTTATAGGTCTCAAATTTATTAAGCTTGCAGACAGGAATGCATTTTATCAGCTGAAGTATTAATAAAAATTGCTATATTAAAGACATTAGAAATGTCGATCACCTAATCACAACTATATAACAATAGCAATATAACATTATTTTAAGATAATGATTTATCTTAAAACCAAATAGATAAACAGGCGTAAGAGGAGAAGCTTTTTATATTATTAAAATTCGAAGGGAGCAAATTATGGAAAGGTGTCTCGTTTACCACCTCTCAGTCTGATGTTCAGATCTCAGCTTTAATCTACCAATGATAGTGTAATCGCTTGAATTGTAATTTAATTGCTCATATAATAAATATTTTAAAATCACCACATATATCAACATAAAATAATCTTCTAGTTACACGTCTTAAAAAGCACTTGTTCAAAATAAAGAACTGAAACTTTTCTTTATGTGTTTATTTTTTCTGCCTTTTGCTTGTTTCTGAATTCCTAATTTGATAAAAGCCGCTTTGTTACAAAATTTTAAAGGTCTTATCAAAATAAACTAAATTCTTTTTCATTTCTTGAGATACCTGATTACAAAGCTGAAGCGAAAAATATTTTATTTGAAATTTTAATTTATATATCCACATATAGCATTTATCCATTCATTCATTTAACTTAGATAATACATTCATATAAAGCCACTCACAGGCTATGCCATGTAGCACTCAAAGGATCACTTGGGCAGTTACTTTAGCAAGGATATATCCCCACTTTGTCTAAAGGATTAATATTCAACATCATGTTTTATTTTCTCTGTTTTTTTCTTCCAAGGGAGACTTGACTATTAACTTCTCCATACATTTCATATACATACCTGGGTAAAAAGAATAGTTGAGGCTTTTTAATTCTACTTCAATACACTACCTATAATTCCAAATGAATACTGTGTATTAATCCAGGAATGGGATGCCTTTTGCTTCTAAAGAAATGAGATCTGATCCTAAGAAACTTTAGACTTTCCCTTGGAACTCCCTTTGTATGGCAAAGGCATTTTACTGCCTCGGGGAAATACTGTTACTAAACTCATAATAGACATTAAAAATTTGAAAACACCTATTTTTTTTTACAATTTGCAACATCTAGTTTGATATGCACTTTTAAGATAAATTTTTTCAACTAAATTTATCATTTGCAATCATGAAACATAATTTGTTACTGTTAATTACTAATGCTACTCAATTTCATTAATATTACTATTAAACTCTCCTCCCAAAAATAATTAATGCTTGAGCTTATTGATGAATCTTACATTATGTTTGCCCTCTTGCAATTTATATTTATGAAGTAACACTTTATAACTGTCAAAATGAAAGATGATTCTGAACTCTGCTCTGTTTTCACTACTCTAATATGATTAAACTTCAAGGCATTGGTTACATATATCCATAGACTGTTTCGAGAGGCTTTTTTTTCCTCAAATTATTGTAAATTTCGGCATCCCAGAACTGGAAGAGATCACAAAAAGTGTAATTCCTGACAGGTGTTTTTCCAACCTGTCTTCATGGACCCTAAAGAGAAAATTTCTTAGCGGTCACCTCCCTCTTTGCCCATCTCTGCTGAAGAGCAGGACACAGTAATGCATAGAAAAGGATTACTAAAATATTACCAATGTATTCTAGCTTTCCTTAGTGTGATGACCCTTTTTAGTTTCCTGGAGCCCATAATATCATGCATCTGGAAGCAAGCTGTTGCCAAAAGCACTCAGTCTCCAAATACTGCCAATGTGCAGTTCATATCTCTCTTCTGTCCCAGACACCAGAATGGCTGAAAACCTTCCTCCCATAAGCATGTGGAAAAAAAGTCTAAGTATTTTGAAACCCATTTTCCTGATAATTTCAAGTTTCTGTTCTTTTTTGATAATGACACAGTCTTCTAAGTACTTCCACAGTCATGATTTTAAAAAAGGGAATTAAAATCTTCTACAGCTGCCAACTGCATATGGCTTCTCACCTGCAAATTCTATTGACTAATATCTTTGTCACTGTACAGGTTATAAGTAGACACGTGAGACAGGAAAAGAGAGAACAAGAAAGAATATTCTTTACTGTTTAAGGAAAATTATTCCAAGACCATAATTATTAATAAAACTCTGGGACCTGTAGACCAGGGGAATATCTTAAATTATGGGTTAATAATGTTGTTTCTATTCCAGGACCAATATAATGACATTTCATTTCTGATAAAATGCAGTTTTAAAAATATCAAGTTTGCATAATCTTTGATAATTCCTCTTGGCTTTGCATTATGATATCTTGTGGCATGTCACCAACATCATTCATTTTCCCTAAGCTCTGCAAAAAACTTAAGCAATCAAGTGGATTTGGAGTACAGTCAAGCCACAGAAGATTGTATTTCCTGGTGGAGTCACACCCAATCAGTCTGCAACACTCAATATTTTAACAACTCTATTAGTGCTACCAATTCAAAGGTACTTCTGTCTATAGCACAACTTAAAGAACATCAAAAAATATTTTGGTAACAGAAAATTAGACATTTATTTAGAGTAACTTCATACACTACCATTTTAATAGTCTTCATTTTAGTTCTTAGCCAATAAATTATCCACTACTATTATTAAAATAATCACATGCATACACTTAGATAAAATAATTAGCACTTTTCTTTTTCTAGAAAGTTGGCTGCTCTAATGAATTGAGTAACAGAAGAGCTGGAATCATAAAAGAGAACCCAGAGATGGAAAGTCTAGCATCAAAATAAAAAAGCAAGTTCCATGCATGCTTCCTTCAAGAATGGTGAGGTGTGCTTAATTTTTATCATAAGGACTTTTCCCCATCTGCTAATTCTTTTCAAATTCAGTACAGACAGCACATGGCAGTGGATTGGTAGAAGTGCTGACATGTAGGACCACAGCAAGTATGGAATGAGTGGTAATGTGCCTGCATCTAGAACACATCAAATGGAAAAAATGTGGGATTTTGAGAACGAATAGGGTGGCTGTGCTTAATCTTTCTCAGGAGAGAGAAGCCTTTGTTCTGCCTCACTGTCCTCTA
This sequence comes from Callaeas wilsoni, assembly GCA_013398955.1. Lineage (NCBI taxonomy): Eukaryota > Metazoa > Chordata > Aves > Passeriformes > Callaeidae > Callaeas > Callaeas wilsoni. The sequence continues at coordinate 179,881 of VWPU01006101.1, forward strand.
GCTGAGACTGACAGGAGGAGGCCTGGTGTCTAATGTGTATCCTGAACCTCTTTCTGAGAACATACATGGAAAAGGTGTCCATGTGTTAAATATCCCTGTTCAGCTTTGCTGATGTGTCTACCATGATAGAACCCAGTTATTTTTCAGAAACACGAGCACAGGCCATATTTATCTTCAGATTATGTGTTGTTACACACTGGCTAGCAATCTGAACATCTTCAATGTTGTGCTGGTTTTGGCTGGGGTAGAGTGGCTGTATTTTGAATTTGTGCTGAACACAGGGTTGATAATGCAGAGCTGTTTTTGTTATTGCTGAGTAGAACTTACACAGAGCCAAGGCATCTTCAGCTTTTCCTACTGCCACAGGAAGCTGGGGTTGCATGGGAGGTTGGGAGGAAACACAGCCAGGACAGATGACCCCAACTGACCAAAGGGATGTTCCAGACAGTATGACATCATGCTAAGTATGTAAAGTGGGGGGAAGAAGGAGGAAAAGAGAGGGGTTTTGGAGTGACAGCATTTGTCTTCCCAAATGCCCAGCTCTTCTGGAGATAGCTGAACACCTGCCTGCCCATGGGAAGTAGTGAATTAATTCCTTCTTTTGCTTTGCTTTTATGCACAGCTTTTGCTTTCCCAATTCAACTGTCTTTATCTCAACCCATGGATTCTCTTGCTTTTATCCTCTGATTCTCTCCTCAGTCCTGCTGGTGGAGGAGTGAGCAAGAGGTAATTGATTGCTGGCTGGGATTAATCCACAACAAATGTAAAACTGAAGTGATAGAAAGTGTGATCTTTAGGTCCCCCCAGAACCCATAGAGAAAGGGCAGTCTATAGATGTACTAGTTAGCTGAGCTCAGTATGTTATTCAGAAGGATACAGAGATGCTGAGGAGGAAAGCTGAAAGACTCTGTTAATGCTGCTACAGGGGAAGTAACAAAGCATAAAATTCATATCCCATGCCTTGATAATCAACAAGAGAGGAAATATATTCTATCAGTCCAACCACTCCTAGCTCTTAGAAGCTTCCACCTTTTCCAGTAGCTTCCTTTATGGCACAGATTACCTTACTTTCCTACATCTCTGCTTGTTCAGCATTTCCAAACTACTGTGTTTCACCAGACAAGCCTTCGTTCCACTTCATACTCAAGCTTTGTCTCATATCTGGAGTCCTGACCCACTCTTAACAGGTGTGTGAAAGTTGAAGTTAGATAAAATAAGGACAGTAGAAAGTTTTGGTAAGCATGCAAATCTTGAACAATCAGTTGTGGATACCAACTAATTTGTACCATATCACAAACAAACTGAAGCCATTATGTAGTCAGATGCTTCCACAGACCCAGTCCTGAATCAGATTTCTCTCCGTTTGGCCTGGTTTCCAGGACAGGCAGTAAATATCCCTAGCTGTACTCAAACCATTCTGCTCTGTGCCCCATACATTGTTACTAGCAGAGACACATTTTTCCACATAAACACCATCCGGCTGCAGCTAGGTCAATTGCTTGTAGTCAACCCCCATTTTCTTTGGAAAAGATCTCTGCCTGCGGGGAGCATGATATGCAGCAACATTATCAAAGTCAGTGAAATTCAAATGATTCTAGTTTGGCTTGGTTTTCCGACAGGCACACTCTGATCGGTAAAAGTTAAAACAGTTTCTTGCCTGTCCCACTGAAACGAGTACTCGAGTGAGCTAAAAAAATCTAATAAACAAAAACAGCAATAATAAATGTTTAATGATAAATATAAAGGAAAAGGAATTGTCTTTGTGTAATGACTTCAGATGCTCGAATCATGTCTTATATACCGAGCCTGAAAAAAGTGTCATTCCAGGAGACCACAGAAGTCTGGAACATTTTCTGTGAACATCTTGCAGGTTTCCTGGAGCCAGGCTGTTGTCAGAAAAGTGGTAATGCTAAGAGAGAACACAGAAACACTGAGGAGAACCTGAAGAGGAAACTATAATGATCCAGAAGTAACTGAAAAAGAAAACTGGGGGATAAGTCAGAATAGTACAAGCATCCAAAATGAAAGTTCTCTGCCTGGTTTTCCAGAGTAATTAGGCTGATAATTTTCAGAATTTTTTAATTTAGAAGTTACACAGAGATATTTTTATATGCAAAGCTCATAATTAGGAAAGCATTATAAATCGTCTAAATAGAACAATGAAAATAAAAGTGAATTTACGTGTATATAATAGTACAATATGATTTATGTGCACAAGTGACCAATGGTAAGAGAGACTCGTAGGCTTTCAGTCTATCTCAAAGAATTGCAACTGTATAAGAAGAAGAAACCATATACAAAGAAGAAACTGCCTTTTAACTGAAGACAAACATGGTGGGAATCATTTTACAGTACGAATCTCTTTCTTAGTAAGGGAAAGAATGGCACGTTGTATTTACTGTCAGTCACACTTCATGCAAAACACTTTGACAAAAAATACAAATTCCATGATTTAGGAGTCTGCCAGTTCATAAGTTGCCATGATGTTAAGATTTTGTGGTTTTGCACTGATGTCCTTCAACAAGTAGCTGTGTCATAAGTGATAATCCGGGAAACCTAGACTGTTTCTGCTTGCTTGTTTATTTTTTATGTTATAAGTTAGGCTCAATATAATCCTGCCTTTGTGTCATCAGACAGTCATAGATCATAACGCAGTATTCACTGCCACAATTTGCACTGAGGATTACTGCTTTTGGCACCCTGGGACAAAACAATGATTGAATGGGACTTCTCTTTTTACATTTTACTTTTTGTCTGAGGGAGGGTGGCTGAAGTCATTTCTGTTTAAAATTCTAAACTAGGCCTTTTAAGTCAAGATAGAAGGGGAAAAATGTTACATCATTTAACCAAATACCATATATTTTACCCCCTAAAAAACTGTTTGGCTTTATCTACTGAACTCTTACTTCTGATAGCAGCTGTTTTCTTGGCATTGTGCCTGTAATAAAGGAAAAGAGATAGAAAGAACAGAAAGTAAAAAAGAGGGGAAAGTAAAAGGGAGAGGGGGGGAGGGGGGAGGGGACAAAGAAAAGAAAAAAATGAAAAAGAAAGAGAAAAAAGGAAAAAGAAAAAGAAAAGGATGAAAAAGAATATATATTTGTAAATGTTTTAGACTAAGTTTATGCATTGGTGAATGGTTCTTTATACATTATATTTATGGGATATTTGGCTTGTTTTGTGATTTTGTTTCAACTTTTAAGGAGTGCCGTTAATGTGATTAATTAACAAGAATTTATTGGCTAAAAAATCTGCAGAGCCAAACATATGTGATTTTTAAAATGTATTTTTTCAGGTGAAACTATAAAATAGGGTCCTAATTAAGCCCTGCTGTTTCCTGAGATTTTGTGTGCACTACGCTGGGAAGGAAAGTTACATGGAACTTTACTTGATCATGGAAGAAAAATCTGGAGAGTAAATTCAAGCATTCTATTCAGTTTTTAAATATAGTCTTCACTTGAGGGCTACAGTGAATTTATGCCCATGTTAAACATTAAAGCTCTGTTACGGGGCCAAATAAAGGGAAAACTCAAATCAGCTCAAACATCATGAGGGTAAAACTTCAGCACCACTGCAGCAGACACCACTAGCACTCCTATATGTGCTCTGAAATGCTGTGATTGATCACAGAGTTTGTTATTGTGACATTCTATTACATGCATTCTCTTCCCATTACTTTGCTAAATGGAGAAGCTTATTTTCTATAATGTAAAACAATTTGTAATAAACATAGTGTATTATAAAAGGGATTTGAAGCTTTGGAATTTGCTTTGCAGGGAACTGAAACTATACTATATTCCACTGAGATCTTAACCCACTTCAAAGGGAAGTTCTTTTTAAAAATTAGGGGGGGGGATATTTAGCATAATCAGTGATTTGCACAAATTTCTGACAGAATCTGGCTTTGTATCTCCTGTGAGGTATCTGCATAGGTAAGACTCAGATGTGCAAGTACAAACATAGGTACTTGAACCCCGTCAAAAAGCACTGCCACTTTTACAAAGTGCCATGAGTTAACATGGAATCCGCAGAAAATGATAAGCAGAGATTCTAGAATTGTACGGGTCATTTTTTTTCAGTAATTCAGGAAGAAATTATTACATTCCCTTTCAGTAAAGGGTTCAAATTCAATTCACATGTATGTGCTTGTAACAAAAATAAGCTCGCCAACAAAATTTTTAAATAGATCTTTTAATGCAAATAGTAAAACATTTGTGTTGACATTTTCAGTTATAAACCCTGTTTCAGTTATTTTTCAGTGAAATACAGAAAAGGAATCTGGATGAAAATAAATTATGTACATGCAAATGTCTTTTTATATAAGTTCTTCTACAGCTGAATTCCTGACTCCTAAATGGTTTCGGTTAAAAAAAGTGATCATGGTATGTGTTATTTGCACATCATTGCCTTTCTCATTACCCTTGCTCCATACATATCATATTTTGGGAAAATATAAATTATTTCCATTTTCTTTCCTGTGTTTATTTCCATTTTATCTCTTCTACATAGAACTTCCAGGTGCAGATTAAGTCCAGGATGCAGCTTTTGTCTTAGAAATGAAAAGTCATAGAATTTCATATAGACATTCATCCCCTTCATTTTAATTTTCTTTTTTTTATACCTTTATACCTGACATGACCTGATATAATCTAGGCAAGTGCCATTCCTCTAAAACGGGCCTTGAAACAAGGCTTCCTTAAGGTATGTCCCATTGTTCATCGTCCTCTTTAGCACCAAGGTAAGTTCCAAAAATCCCACCCCTTGACTTTTCAAGTGTCTCATGCAAAATGCTGCCATCTTCTCTCAGCTTGAAGAATGGGACTCGTACAAGAGCACATCACTGAACAATAGCGCTGTGACAGCCAGACACCCTCCTCCACAATGGCATGCCTTTACAAAAATCTTTGCTGACCCCCTTCAGCACAGTCAAACTTGCCTTGTCATGGTAGCCATGTCAATGAAAGACATATTCCAATGAATAAAACATTAGGATGTACCTAGTCCATCCAGCTGCACTGGAGAAGGACACATAAACTGCTTTTGCTGGAAGTGATACTTGTAGCACATGCAAAAATATTAAAGAAATTATTTTTCGGTGGATTTCTGAAATCTCTTCAGTTATTCATATCAGTAAGTCTTTGAATAGCAAGATTTTGTAAAGAGATTGAAAGGTATTTTGCACAGCAAATGTCCTATAGAAAAAAAATCGAACTTTTAAAATATTTTTTCAGTTGTCTTGTCTACAAAAAGCCTTCAATGACTGTGAAGGATGGTTTTTGCTTAGGGTTTGCCCCCTTTTCAGCAGGTTTTAGGCCTTGGGCTATTGGTATCCAAGTAGTTAAAACTACATCAGCACTAATAGCTATGAGCTCATCTTGTATAAGCACATTTTTAGTTAAACACCACAATCTTGGAAAAAAATGTTAGTGTGCTTAAACAGCCTGGCTCAGAATAGCTCACAATATGACGCATACCACAGGAAATAAAGTGGTATGAGGCACCTACAAAATATTTTTCAAACAAGTCATTGAAGCTGTAAGCCCCATGCCTCAGCTTTAGGAAGTCACTTATTAAGAATCAACACCAGCCGTGCCAAGCTAAGCTCTTGCTCTTGGTGATTTTCCAATTGAATATTCAGGGCCCTGTCTCGGTCTTGTTTTCAGGGAAGTACATGCCTGGAATGTTAGCAAGCTATTTGCTGGAAAAAATGCCCACAACAGGCCCAATGTTGATCACATTAATGCATTTGAGTGGGTATAGAGTGCAAATGATTGAAAGTGCTTCCAGATCTTGGTTGCCGGGGACAAAGCAGGCTCTGTTCTCTGATCTGATGGTCATTTTTTTCAGCGGAGGATGTGGTGCAGGAAGAGGGAACAGTGCCAATCTCTGTCTAATGGCTCCAAACAGGGCCTGGGCCTGGCTCTTTGGATGCTGATGAGTGGGAAATGAAACACAGATGGGTCAGATGGGTAAGGAGAGGGGGGATTACAGGTCAGGCCAAAGAGTTGGAATAAATTAAGTGCTTATGAGGTACAGAATGGCACATTGTTAAAGCAAACGGACAGGGAAAAAACATTTCGGCATTGTTAGGCACAGTGTGCAGAAAAAAACATCCCGTCTTCCCAGACCCCTTTCGCATATCACATCCTCATTGGGATTACCGCCTGCTTGATACATGAATTGCTTTCTTTGACATGGGTACTGCAAGGCTGTGGTGCTCTGCAGTACCTAAGGGGAGGTAATTTTCCAGTAAACTCTTCAGATATCGTTCACTGGGAGGAATACTTTGGCTCATGCTCCTGATCATAAGATAGCCTGCTTCCTAACTCCCTAGAGATTTCCAGCAAAAGGGTAGGTAACCCCATACGTATACTCTGGGGAAATTAGATGACGGAGTATTTCAGGCATTCTCAAAATGCTGAGTCCACGTTTGTGTTTATTGCTTTCAAATCTTTGCATCTATATGAACTAAACTGATTTGGTTTAAAGGAACCATTCTAACGGATTCTGGTTAAGAAATAAAACTGAGGGATTTTTCTGGAAACATGCAACAGGAAATTTTACCTCTTATACCAAAGAAACTCCCTCACCACACTGATATAAAAAATGTTTTTATTAAATACTATGGACAGAGGTTCACTGCACTTATTTTTAGCATCTCTATTCCATACATAATAACCAAAAATGCATTGCAGAACTCCCAAACTCTCTGTTGACTTGCACACATGTAGGGTTACAGATTTGAAAACCATCACATTAATAAAACTTGAAAGACAAAATCGTGCCCATGACTTTAAACTAAGTTTTCACCAGCTATTTTTCTTCAGCCCTCAAGTCCGGATTCTTTCTCGACCTATGAGTATTTACTCCTCCTGCAAAGATGATTAAGTCAGACAGGTAAAATAAATCCTGGTCCTTCCACACAGAAGGAAAGAAGCCATGCTAGAAATCAGGTGAGAGTCATCACAATGTGTTACACGTGTGTATCAAAATTGAGATCAAAGCTATAAAAGTACTAGTAACAGAATGGCTAAAAGAAGTCCTGAACAACAGGCAAGGAACCTCTTAAGTCCTTTTAGTCACAGAAAGCCAGTTATCTCTCGAGCTGCACAAATAGCTGGATTATGCATTTTCCACTTTTCCATCAGCTTTCACACCATGATCCACCTGAGGTGTTGCCCATTACTAACATCTCAGAATTTCCCAGTATCTCTTTTCTTTTCCTGCCTTCCTCCTTCCCAGATGATAGACCCACAGACCTCTATTCTACATGTGCTGATGAGTGAGACAGAAGATATGTATGGAGAGGCCAGCTGGCATACCAGAGAGGAGTGGAGTTCACTTCACAGCTTTTTCATGGGTGGAAGCACTGAGGGGAGGAAAAGATATTAGCCCGTCTGGAGAGTTTGACCCTTAATCATCCATTGATCATTAGAAAACTTGAGTGAAATTTGTATTTTTAAGACAATGCTTTACTGAATTTTTTTGAGGCTGATTGGAAGAAGTACTGTGAGTGGAGCATCAGCAAGTCTAAAGAAACAGATATACTGGTGGTCAGGATTTTGCAGGAAATAATGCTCAAAAGAATTATGGTAATAGAAATGGAAATAATGGAGGAAAAAAAAAGGAGAAACACAACAAGTTCACAAAAGTAAAAGAAGAAACACATCAAGTTCACTAAATTAAAAAAAAGAAACACCGTTATAAGAAATGGTCTTTGTATAGCAAAAAAAAGCAACAATCTTCTGGGGGAGGTGAAAGGGAAGGCAGGGCATGGCAACATTCAGATCAGAAGCTTTCCTGAAAGGTAGCGTGCTAGAGGAGCAAGGTAGATAATTTTTAAAAATTGCTTTCTGAAATTCCCTGCTCCTTCCTGATCAAGAGAGCGGGCTTAGATGTGGTAGGAAGAAGACCAGAGTATGCACCAGACCCGTCTGAAAGACTGGTATTTACACAGTCAGAAAGCAATCAGGAGAGCTCAGGCTGGAATGCAGCGTGCCTTGTGCTCCTATACAGTACCACACTGTCTGAGCTCTGCAGTGTTTCTCACAGCCAATGGGAAAGACTTCCTTTTAGTTACTGTTCTGAGCAAGTGGCAAGACATATAGCAAGACAACATGCAAACCCATGGATGTCTCTGTCTTCCAAATTTCTGTTCAATCTACACAGTTATTTTCTAAATACTTACAGTTGGCCTTTTCTTCACCCAAACTCTCTAATTTAAAGCAGCGTTTCCAGTGGGCTCAGTCCTAGTTCAGTCTGAAAGGAGATTCAATTTAAAAAAAAAAATTGTAGGATGAAGGGAATACATATATTTGCAAAGAATAAAAGTGTAAGGGAGAGTTAATTCAAAGCATGAGCCGTTGCAAATGCACTTTGCCATATCCCATCACTTCTTGAAATATTTAATATAAGCCCTTGTTAGTAAGACACTTATACAACCTGCTTGCCTGAACCTGATCATCTGACATCCCCATAAGTCACCACCTAGGGCAGGGTGAACAGCTTGGCTGAACAACCCTGGTTGTGGTTATGCCCTGTCCATGCAGGACACATCCTCGGCCTCGGGTCATCCTTCAAGGTAGAACGGGCAGAAGTGTCCGTCTAGGTTGTCTTGCAGAAAGCACACTCAGAAATGTAAGTATGGATTGTAAGCAGATTTAACAGAAGTTAAATTATGATCAGAAGAGCCCTAAGGCAGTGTAGACGTAGGTACTGTAGTCTCGGAGAAGGTAAAATATGCCCTTGTGATCCTACGAAAGAAATTTTGGCAATGAGAGCTCCCTGATCATAGCATAGCACTAGGTGGCAGCTGTCAGAATTACAGTGAGGGAAAGTGGGACCATTTTGCATGGCTGAAAAAACAGTCTGGGCATTGTAAAAGGAACACACTTCACCTTTCTTTGATATCTTCAACCTGCCTGTTCTTTCGGCACATAAGGACTTTTCTAGGGTGAAACACGACTGAATTCTTCCTCACCTTTGATGACAAAGTTTTCCTTACAGAGCTGGAAAGTTCAATGTAGAAGGAACCACACATCAGAGCTAAATTTGTCTACTGCTCAGAAGCACCTCTTGGTTTAACAAGAAACGATCTGGTTATTATTAGGCAAAATATTATATCTCATTGGAAAGCTGCTGTTAATGTCACTCTCAGGGTTCTTTATAAAACCTTTCCAGTGGTTTCAAATGCTGTTAAGCAACCTAGACCTCAGAAATTAAAAAAAGCTTTCCGTCTTCCAGAGCAAATGTAGATTTTAGCTCTAATATTTATTCATGATGAATTAATGATATTAAATAGTCAACCCCTAAATGACTCACTAGGATAATGAGAGGTATTAGGTACTTAGGATGATGGAGCCACTTAGGTAATGAAGTGAAAGAACCTAGATGGAAAAATAGATCTGATTCTCAAAACCGGTGGTTTGTGAGGAGTGTTTTTCTAAATAAGAAGGGTAACTCGGTATGTAAAAACAGCAATGGAAAGGGAATCTGATCCAACTTATGCAAAAAGCCTCACTCTTCGGTATTTGCTAATTCTCAACCCTGCCTCTCTGGCCTTTACTTTTAGAACAAGGCTTCTTTAACTCCTGCTGATGCAATAACTAAAAGCAGGGCTCAGCCTTCAATGTCCGGTGTTAAGCTGGTGCTGTGCTGCTAATGTGCTCCATTGTGTGGCACTGCAAAGAGTAAAGCCCTCATGCAGTAAGCACCCTTATAAGAAATTATTCCATTATCTGATACGTGTCACAGAGGATTTCCTCCTATGTAAAACATTGACGCAAATTGCTGAGCTACAAGATTTATCCATTTACTGTGCCACATTTTTCACAGGATTTTACCTTCTTGCACACAGACATTACCATACAAACCCATTTCTGTAGAAAGAAAATTCATTTTAAGATATAAAAAATTCAGTATTGCACTTATTCTGTCAAGCAGTGTTTTTCCTAGAGTGGGAGTTTCTTGAAGCAGATTTGGCTGAATACAGTACGTTATGACCTTTGGAATAAAATGAAAAGCCTGTGGGACAATACCAGATTTTGGCAGGATACAGTTGTCACTTTTCAGTTTTCACTTCAGCCACTGGCCAAATGCCACACCACAGCCTTGTTCTAACAGTATAACTCACACCACAGCCATCACCATCCCATGTCCTGAATGCCCTATACCAACCACCACCTAGTCTGAAATAAAACATTACCTGTCATCTCTTGCTGCATATTCCTCATAGAATAGTAGCAGAGGTATTCTGTGTGTACAAGTTGTAGATGCCTCTGAAATATTCATGTAGTTCCACTTTTGGATCCTGTGCCGAGGATTCCCACTCCCAGTTTGCCTTTTAATTTTTTGATAATGTTTTGCTGGATAGATTGTCTGTTGCAAGGAACTATGAATAAATTAAAAAAAAAAAAAAAGACAGCCAAGAATTTCATACTTTTAAGGATCAATTTGACTTCTTTTACATGTTCCTCTGGGTAACTGGCAATTTATGAGAATATCACCCCAAGGTTCTGAATCTAGCATTCACTACAGAAGCACAGAAAACTCATCCTTAGAAATTCCTAACAATCTTCGATCTCAAAATTATACAACTATTCCACAGAACATAGTCTGTCGCTGCCTGCAACTTTTCCCAAAAATGTTTGGCTAATAACTTTTAGGGAATTCTGAGTTAGTGTGAGGATCTTGCTCAGATTTTACTCAGATACAACTCAGATAATTTCCCTTGGAAGGACAAGCACTAGCCAGCTTATGTTAAACAAGAATGAAAATAATTTCATTTTCCTGGAGTTATTAACTTATTTTTCCCTTCCTCATTGTGGTACTTTGCTCTAGGTACATAGAAGAGGTTAGAAATTTTCAGGTATATGCAGTTTTGATGAAAGGCACTCAGTAAGCAAGTTCAAAAACTTGTTTTCAGTATCTCAGGCTTTCCGCAAGTGGAGTTTTGTTTACCTTCTGGTAGATATGTGAGTATCAGGAACCCAGAGGGCTGCAGGCAGCTCATCAAGACCTGCAGCTTGAGAAAAAAGCAGCTGCCAGTTGCTGACTTCAGGATTTGCTAGGCATACCAGAAGATCCGTTATTTTCCTCACCAGACAAAATCTATCATCCAAATTGAGAAACGGTGAGAAAAAGGTGGAGTTTGTTCTTCCAATGTCACATTTAGTATATTTGGTCTTTTTTTTGCACTTTGCTGAAGATATGTGTAATTGTTGGCTTGCAGACATTTTCTAACTTCAATTAATTCCAGAAAAACAATCAATTGATGAATGACTTAAGGAAGTAGCAGGTAAGACTCCAGCATGTGGCTGGTGTACAAGTGTCACATCAGAAAGATGTGCAAGCAGATGAGGATTAAGATGATGAAGAAAAAAAAAAGAAAAAGGTTTTAGTCTTAATAGTGCAGAATAAAATTATGAACTCAAAACCTTTACATCTGGCAGAAGGGATTGATGGAAATCATTGGAGAGATATCAGCAGGCAGGAAGGCTGAAGCTCAAGGTGCAAAATAAATTCAAGTCAAAGATATGATCAGATAACAAGGGATTTTCTCCCTATGATATATTTTCAGAAATGTTAATTACTTATATTGGAGAATAATAATGGGTTGTTACACCTTGTGTTTTTGAGTTTGCAGTAATAGATGGATCAGGAGTCCATGAAAGATGACTTATCATATTCTAAAATGTGGCAAAGTTAGTAGTGGTTTCTCATATGGCCAAAAAAAGAGTAGTAGCAGCAGCAGCAGTGAGCCACACTGTCAGTTGTGTAGCACCAGTTCTATGCCAGCAAAGTTTCAGTAAAGTTCAGTTGCACTGGTATAAAAGTTGTGTAAAGTGTTGAAAGCCATGCCTGATATATCTACCCCTCTTGCTTGAAAATCAATATTAGCAAGGTTTTCCAGACGTTGTAGTGCCTGTACAAGCTGCTTTTCTTGGACCACTCTTGGGCTGCACAGGATCACTGCAGAGGAGGAGGGGAGCGACTGTTCAGATCTGCCCTGAGGCCTGAACCCTGTTCCCCAGTCAGCACCATGCTCTGATTTACAACCTGATCCAAGAATCTTACCTACAATGCAGCTATATCAACACCTGCATCCTGCGAAAACAAATGCTTTTTAAGGTGAGATGGTTGGGTACAAATAAGCTGCAAAGCATAAAACTGGCTCAGAGCCAAGCCCAGCAAAGGGAATCAGGCACTGCAATGCTCAGTGTTGCTGGTTTCAGAATTAACTATTAAAGGGATCATTAAAATGACATGTAAAATCAGCCTGTTACTGTGAGGTGCTAAGTGCTTCCATTGGAATGCTTTAAGGGAGCTGAGCCTTCTCTGCACCTTAAAAGATTGGACCCATATTTTCCAAAACTGTGATGAAATGATGCATTTTTTTTTTACATCTTGACAAATCAATTTCCTGAATGAGTGTTGAGTTCACGGAAGGGGCAGCACACGTTGCATTCCATTAAAAAAATTTACTAACCATTTTCCTTTTTCTTTTTTAGCTGATGTACATGGTGTGCTGTGAACACTGAAAATTAATGTTAATTTCTTTATCATTAAAAATAAGGAAATGTGGCTAGCAACAAGAAGCAAAAGTCTGGAAAGTGTGAAAGTATGTTCTGTATTCATTACTTACTATAGAAAGAAAGATATAGAAAGGTATTATTTTTGTTTCACTCGATAATCTCTAAGGGACACCAAATAAATTGAGGGTGACTGAACTATTAAAATTGCTTATTTAATGGCTTCTCTCTTACTAGGGGAAAAACTTTTCAGTCTGTTTAGACTGAAACAATCTAGGTGGAAAAAATCTGGTGCCATAGATTTGTTTTGGCGCCAGTTATAAACCCCTCTTTTGAGGGGTTTTTGATCTTAAATAGTTACATTTCCATCAAGATGAACATGACAACATCAGTGGAGACCATCTCTAGATATAGCAGAGATTAAAAGGTAATTGTCCTCATGTGTAAAACTATTTCAGGCTCAATGGTTGTCTATCAGATAGGTCTCAAACTATGTTTGGCTTCTACCATAATCCAAGTAGTGATCATACCCCTAAAGTAGACATTCACTTAAATATTTCTCTCCTTAGGGAAATACTTTGGTCTCTTTGTACAAACAAAATGCCTCAGATGGCTTGGGAAAAGGATCCGGAGAAGCCCTTTACAGAGATGCTAGTACAGGGTGGAAGGAAGGTTGCTGTGGAGTGAGGAAAGACAAGGAGGAGACAATCTGGATTTTTAGAACAGGGGAAGGCAGTGAAAGGAGCCCTAGGAAACAAGAGGCTGCTTTTCTGTTACCTGAAGGGAGGTTTTTCTTCTGGCTAAATTGGTGTATAATTGTTCCCTGTATTTGGGGAATAGGTGGCTCCTAGCTCAGGTTACGTTTTATAAATGTACTGTAATCTCAGCAGTTATTATATCTTGTATTTATTTTATGCTTAGAAAAATTAGATCAGTTGTTTCAGATAATCCCAAACATGACCACTAGACCAAAGAACATGGATTTTACTAGGTCCTAACTAATAAGATGACTGAGTAGTTCCACTGAAAGATCAACCAAGACCAAATATTTAGTATGCTTCTATTCAAATGCTGGTTTTCCCAATCTGCAAAAACAGAAAGTGAAAGAGTTTTTCATATTGCTGCAATTACTATAATCACTGTTAGAATTTATCTTTTCAAGTACAGCCAGATTATCTCTTCAATTATAACCATTAATTTGAATACAATATATAGTGTCAGCTTTCCAAACTAAAGTGAATGGAATTGTAAACTTCAGGAAATTTCCAAACCAGAAAGACAGGATGGAATACAACATCAAAATCTGAGAAATTTGATAAGGTTTAGCTTAGTAGGAAATATTTTATTACCAGAGCGAGGATTAAAATTGCTTCAGAAAAATAGAAGTACAGGAGCCATTTCTCTTTTAAAAAATATGTCACAGTCATTAGTCATGAAAAAGATGATTTATTGCAGGATTCTATGACTAAGTTTTAGGTGTTTAACTGCAAGTGTGTGCTTATGTGTTTTTCCAAATAGAAGTGCATTTAAGCAAGTGCTTAAGTTCAGTTTTGAACTAGTGCCTTGAAGGTCTAAGAGGACATCCCTCAATCTGGGATTTATCTACCTATTTTCAACCACTTAGCAGAGACATACCTAAAATAGGAGCCTTGTCATCCTACTCTCTCTCTACTGGGAGATTTATTGAATATAGATAGAGTTTAGGGCAAAGTAGCCTCCACAGTCAAATTCTTAGGTTCAGTGGGACGAATCCAGCCCAATCCTGAACTGAATCTAATCTAAATAAATGGTCCTTTTGCTTTCAAGCCACCTCATTAGGAAATGTGAGAGAAGAAAGACCGAGTCTGCAGAACGAGATGAAATCACCTAAAAAATATGAAACAGCAGAAAGAGAATGCGGTCAACAACAGTTAAAAGTTTGTCTGGAAAATGAGAAAACAGGAATAAAAAATTCTACTTGACAGGATTCAAAACTTCCTGCTTTTTGTTTCTCAGATTATGGTCTCAGCCACTGCAATAAAGGCCATGGCAAGCCAGGATAAGACCACAACACATTCTTCCTCATGAAGTTATGTCCTTGTTCAAAGAAGAATTCAATGTTTATAGGTCAAAGAGAAAATGAGGAGACATCTTGTTATTGTGTTGCTCTGTGATTATGACAGTCATCTATAAAGTTGTAAGAAGTTTTAAGTTCTCATCCTTGCTGGCCATGCTCATTATGCTTTTTAAAACTTAGTGAGACTTTAATGGAAAATAAGTCTGTCTCTAGTAGGAATGGAAATGACAATGTCCTGACTTGTGCATTCATTGCAATTGTTGCTCACTTGCTGTACCTTTTTTAAATAGCAACATGTAACAAAAAAGTTTGTACCTAAGCGTGACTTTACCTACATACAAAATTAAGAAATTAAAATTCCTGTGAGCTGCAAATGGAATTTTTCATGTGTGACTTGGACTTGAGTGAAATGTTACATCCCTTGTAAATCTGCTTACTGATTATCATATGGTTATCACATGTTAAAAAAATAAGAAATTATCAGAATGGACCATGTGAATGCTGGCATAGTGCAGCAGTCAGAACCTGTGTCAAACCTGTAGCTCTCAGGAAAACTGAGATGTAGTTGGATCAAGTTGAAACAGACCACTCATTCTGTGTCTCTGAGATACAAGTGACAGACAAGACAATGAAATTCAGAAAACAACTTATTTTTACAACAGATGGTTCTGAATGGTTTTCAGTCAGCTAATGTAATTAGAAACCTAAGATTTACAGAAACATGTATCTCATCTAAGAGATGATGCAGGAGGAGGGCAAAAACAATGTAGCAATTTGTGACTGATGTGAGCTAAAAAGCTTGCAATATTAGCTGGCGACTCCTCAACAGAAAACAGGTCACAGGAACATTGAGGTAAGGAAGGGGATAAAAAACCCCTGGTCCATAGGATGAACCTAGAAATCATCATTAGCAAAACAAGTGGTGTTTAACAGGCAGCAAAAGCTTTACCTTAAGAACGAAATTTCCCAAAGACATTGTCTGACACTTTAGCGAGAGGTGTCAAACCATTGTAAGAAAAGGGAGTAAGAATAGGAAAATTGCTTGCTGAATGACCCAAAAAAATCAGCAACTCATATGCAGAAGATAGGTCCTCTTACTCTAAAACAGACTATGATGTTTATTGCTCTGGGAGTCATGTAACAAAAAAGGGCTACTAGTGTGTATTCATTTGCTAGCCATTAAGATTAAAAAAGAGACAAATCTCTGCCTATTTTAAGTTCTATCTATATATCTATAGATATATAGAGATATATATGTATATAAAATGTGACAACTTTCCTCTGCCTATAAGAGGAGACATATTGGGGAACATGGATAATGCCAAATAGCTTTCAACAGGGTGCCCTAAGAGAAACAGAAGGTATTTGTTCACACTCAACAGTCCCTTTGAGAAATATTGTTTCTGCAGACTACCATTTGGGTTCTTTCCAGCCCCTGAGGGGTTTGACTGCAAAATATAACATTTTTGTTGGTAGGGAGGATACAAAAGACTATAAACATCATGTTTAACTAGGAGAAGAAAAAGTTGTATTGCATAACAAGAAGCTTTGGAAACCATGGATCAGCTAAGATAAATCTGAACAAGCAGAAATGTAGCTTCTATGTGAAGACAATAATTTTTTTGTGTAAGACAGTAAGTGGTAGGTCACACTAGGCATGTTAAAATGGATGTGAACTTGATACAAATTTATTTGAAAATATGATTCATGTACATACTCTAGCGGCCTAAACTGACTACCTGGGAATGTTACAGTGCAAAGTTATTCAACAGACATGAGAAACTGAAGAAGCTCTGATTCTGAAATATAATGACATGAGGAGCAACATCAAATTCTTAGAAGATGCTGCAAATGGGCTGTTGACTTGGTCTTCATGTAACAACACAGCTGAAACTGGCAACCAGTTTTTTATTCATCAGAAATTCTAACAAAGAACAAAGAGCAATTTTTCATCTGCTCTAATCTTTGGCCTTGATCAATAGTTTAAAAATTTTCATGCTTTGGTTCATGTGAGGGTTCTAGTAGCATAAACTGCCCGTAAAGTTTTTCTCAAGGCTGGAAAGTGGCCCAGAAATACCCACACCAAAGGGAATATTCCTTCAGTTAGAAATGGCTGACTTAAAGAACAATCTGACAGTCACCAGCACCCTTTCTAGAGGACTCAGCAGAAGTGATGGGATCAACATTCATCAAAAAAATTGTTTATCCATCTCTTTATTTGAAAGTGTGCAATCTCAATTTGAAACTGAAAGAAGGTCACTGGTGCCTTGACAGTATAGAAAAGGTAATTATGGCAAAAGACACATATCCTGTATCACAAAATATGGTTTGGAGTCTGGCCACACTTTGTGACAATAGTGCTGTTACTGGTGGGAAAACAAACATGAACAGAAGTAGTGAGCAGCACAATGTCTGACAATCTTAAGAAGCTGGCACCTTAAGAGAGCCTCACAAAAACAGTGACATATTTTCCACGTGTCTGAAGGGGGAAAACTAAGATATCTGGCAGGTAATGATTTCAAAAGTTGAGGCACAAGACACGAAAGTAAAAATCTAAGAATAGTGTTATCTTCTGAAGGCAATGATCTTTATTACTTGGAGAGCCTCAGTGAGCCCTGACTGCCTCACAGACCAGCTGAACATCCTAAGTAATTTTAATTATTTGATCACTTACTCATATGTGCAATGGTGTATTAAGTAATGCTGTTTTTCAGGTGATCTTATTCCACACCTTGACTTCAGACACCAGGCCTTTAAAAGAGTGTGAGTAAGGTACTGTGAAGTTTTCGACATTGTTTGGCAAAGGCAGTTAGACCCAAGTACAGAAAAAATGGGTTTTATGAAAGCTTCAAGTCAGAAATTCCAAACAGTGTTCACTGCGTGTGAGTGTATAAAAAAAAAAATCTTTCTATTTGGATCCTCTGGGGGTGGTAAAAAAGAGTTTATCTACCTTTCAATCCCTGTAACATCAGCAACATATACATATGAAATATAACATTTCCTGATTTTTAGGCTTGGGGTGCAGTACCTGACCAAACACCCTCTGAAGAAATTGAATGGCCACTAGAAAGACTTAGTACAATGCCCTCTTTTCCATTAAAACAAATATATAGCCCCAAAATACCCAGGTTGTCCTGTGAATTATGCAGGGATGGTCTGAGGAGTTTGCCTCTCTGATCTGGTTCTTTTAAAGATTGAGCACTACTCTCTGTTTTGCTTGGGTCCTCTATATGTGAGGGATATGTGGGCAATGGGAACACATCCCAATAAAGGAAGTGCATACATCAGTCAGTAAAGAAGGAATATGATCTGTAAGGGGAAACTTTACCGAAAGCACAGAAGTACCAAATCCTTATTCAACTGCTTTCTTCTCCTTAACTATCACTGCATCAGAGCTGAGTGGAAGCTGGCAAATGCAAACAGTTGTTTTGGTATAAATATAATTTCAGCTATAACCATTTTCATTTACTTGATATCCATCACATTACGGCAATACGTGTTCTTCGTGAACCAGGTGTTCACACAGGGAAAAGAAGGCAGAAAGTCTTGCAATTCTTAAGGCTGCAGGCACTTTCAGAATAAAAGACATAGCTTTACAGATTTTATATATTCTAAAACCCTACACAAACAAACATAGCTAACGCTATAGCACAAATACTTTTACTTCCTCTCAGCATCATTTTACAGCTTTCAGTTTATGGAAATATTTATCTAAGTTCGGTTCAAATAGTCCTTCAGAAACTTTTTAATAGTCTAATGAAATCTTAAGAGGAGGGGGTGGGCAGGCTATTACTCCAATCCCTGTTGTTAAAAAACACCTTCTGTGTGGAATTTGCGTGAATCTCTCCCCAGAGGTGCAGAATGCAATAAAGATAAGAAGGACTACACCTTGCAGCACGGATCCGTGGGGCTGTATGAATGGGGCTGCACAGTTACCAGCTGTCTGCTCTGGTCCCTTTCTGGAGAACAGCTGGAAATGCATTCTCCAGAGATTGCATCTGGCTGGATTCCTCTACACTCAAATCCCATTGATCTGGTTCCGTCCTAGCCCTCTGTACTTGCAGTTCAAAGAACAGCGAGGTCTGTAAAGAAATTATTGCCATATTGTTCAGTTGGCCACAGTGAGCAATATATAGGATTATAATTAGGAACACATTAAGGAAAACAGCTCAGTGGAGATAAGCTGTTTGACTGCATACGCTTTTTGATGAGGGCTTAGCGCCAATCCCAGAATAAAAAAGATTAAATGTTTGTTACCAATTCTTTTGAACTGCTGGCAGAACATGTGGTAAAGCATTTTTGATTCAAATTAAAAGCATCCTAGGATAAAAATAACCCTGTTCTGTTAGACCTTTCCAAGTGAAACCATTTGTAAGCTGATTTATCGTCTTTTCCTTCACCTCCTTCCACCAGCATGATTAACATACGCATTTCTGAATCACATGTAAGCCTGGACAGGTATTTGTCTTGTTACACATCTGTGGAACAAATGGCAATACAAATTGTATACAGAACAGATGTAGATTTTCAAAGTCTCGGCAAATTGTATTTGACCAAGCACATAGATAAAAGCTTTATTTATCAAACAAGTTTTATTGTTTCTTTCCGGTGGAGACAGTTCTATGAGGAGTCAGCAGTCTGCAGGTGACAATATTGATGCAGAGACCATTGCAGATAAAGCAGACAGGTTTATAATCAGAGAAAAGCCTGTAGGAAGTGAAACATTACCAAAGAAGAAAGCAGATATCCACTAATATCCTCAGTAAATGCTTATCGCTACATTTTGTGGTGTCTATTTTTTATATCTGGGAGATATTATTTTTAGAATTCTTTTTTCAGTCTGTAGAAGATTTTAAACTGGCACCAAGTATACCAGAGACTGGAATTTGACAGATTCATGCTATGTTCATGGAGCCTCCCACACTGAGACAGGTTTATGATGTTGCTCCATGTAAATCACCAGGGCTGAGGGAAAGAGCTACGTTCTCACTGACATCCTCCTACACAGAGAAATACCATTTTTTACATCTTTTTTGAGCTTCATTTTTAGTAAGCTGCCTAAAGATATGCAATTGGATAGGTACTGATTGCCTGGACTGGAAAATATATGTAATAACATTAACAGAAATATCCACAACAGACTGTTCATCTTTGTTGTAGAAACAGAGGTTGAAAAAAAGTCAGGAAATTTGTAACAAGAAGATGGATTTAGGAGGCTAAAAACATAAAGTGATCTTACATTCAGAACATATTTCTTCTTTTGGGAAATCCAGTCTAATACTACTAAATGCTTTTAAGCAGTACTATTTTTACAACATGTAGAACTTCATGGAATTGCTTCAGTTCCCATCTACTTGGGATTTTGAGAATTTGTGCTAGGTCTAACATACCATAGGAACACATTTGTACCAAGTGAGGAACAGTCATTTCACATATGATGTAGTCAGGAGACGGCAGCCTGTTGTGAGGACAGACTTCCAGAAGGTTGCTGACCAAAATTGCTGACTGCTTTTGGCCAGGGGCATTCCCAGGCAGCATCTTTGTACACAGACAGAAAGGCCCTTCTGCTTAAGACAGGCTTCAAATCCTCCATAACGAGCCCTCAGTTGTTTGCCGCATCTCAGAGATGTCTGTAAAGCTTCTGCCTCCTTGTTTTGCCTCTGCCACTTTGCATTCTGCCCTTGCGCTTTCCTCAAAGGTGACTCATTTTTAGTTTTGACTGTAGCAACATCGACTCTGACAGAATCAACTCCTACTCATTACTTTCTCGAGGAAAATCCAATTGAATTCATTATGAGATTTCACTGAAAGGATGCAGTCAAAGGACTGCAGAAATTGGCATGTATTTTCTGAAGTCTGCCAATTTATTTGAGATCATTGGTTGAAAGTCGCAGAAGGTGACATGAAATTATTTTAAGATGTGAAATAAAATATATGAGACTTAAATTGAACAGGAGACATTGACATTAGTGAAATATTTACTAATATTACTAGTAGATGCTTATGGTAATCATACTCAAGCTTTAGGCCAAAGATTTTGTTAATTACTGGCAGAGCAGTGTCAAACTTGGTAAGGAACTCAAGAGCAACAAAACAAGGTTTATCAGCCTGGGGTCTGGTCTGGGTCCCAAACACAGAGAAGGACTGCTTTGGTAGCAGAATTCAGGAATCAAGACCCATCCCACCAGGAGCATCTGTAGTTCCTTGACCAAGAGGCATTCTTTTGCCTGGAGGTGGGATCCTGATTCTCCATTGCCTGCTTCTGTCGTTTTGAAATCAAGCCTTAGTTACATGCTCCTCAGGTTTACTCACATGCTTCCTCTGAAGGTACAGTCAACCCATGCTGCAGCTCTTATCAAAAGCCTGTGTCTCCTGGGAAGTGTTAAGAGAAAAAGTCACCCAGACTCAGTGATGCCGATTTGATTTACCTGGCAAACTAGTGTTACTCATGTTTTAGCAGATAGAAAGAGAGGTAATATGATTAGAAAGAAATGCAACATTAAAAGGCATTCAATATGTAATATTGAAAATATTCATGTCATATATCCAGTAGGACAGTAAAAGGAATCATGAAAATCAAATTCAATGTCCTCTGGTATTGTGGCTGCAATGATAACATTGCCGCAAAACGATGATAGCAAAATTTTAGATGTGACTCTTGCAAAAAGGATTAAAAAATAGAAAAAAAAGAGGCGATTGATTCTGAAAGAAGGAAAAGAAGAACAGAGAAGAGAGCTAGCACTTACTCAGTGAAGACTTTCTGAAAATTACAATTTTAGAATTATTATTTAGAATGGAACTTTTTATTTAAGAATTTTTTTAAAGCAAGAGGGGGTAGCTTTAGAACGGAGAGTCGAATACTTTTTTTTATTTAAAAATGGCAAAATGTTATTTAAAAATTAAAAATAATTTATAATCTCCAATGCTAAAGCACCAAAAAGAAACCTGTAAGTTAATTTTCTTCTTAGATACACAGCAGAAGGCACACATTGAATGCATTGCACAGGGAAAGTTAAATAATTATTCTTTTTTATGAAAAAAACCTATCTGAAAGATTAATATATCTTTGCCTCCTCTCATTCTTTTTTGCACCTCTGAAACCCTTTCTTTCTGTCCTCATCACCAAGCAAAATATCCTGAAATAAGATGTATTTCTTCATTCTCAATTTTAGAAGACTTGGCACTACTCCTATTTTTCAGAGAACCAGCTAAAAAGTAAAATAAAACGCCTTCAAAGCAACCACATCACACAATTTTTTTCTCTTGGCTTCTAAAGTGGAAGATACATACCTGCCTACCTGAGGAGCCTGATTATCCATTGCTTTGCTTGTATACATGCTCACCCAAAATTATCCAAAGGAATTGCAAGATGAGAGCCAGACACCGCTAGTTGGGGTTTCCATTTGGCACCCAATTTGCACCCGCCTTTCCAAAGGAACAAAGAACTGTAGATTTGCAACAATAAAGGCGTATCTTCACAAGGGTTTTCTTCACAAACATTACTCTCTCCCAGACTTTCCCTATGTCTCCATCTTTCCTTCTGCATAACGCTCCTTTGGCCATGAGTGAGCACACCCCACTCCCCAAGGGACTCTTCCCACAGACCCACAAACCAGACCACCTGCGAGGCCAGTACAGGCATAAAGTGCAGCAGCTGGGTCTGGGATGGAGAATGAGGGTGTATTAAGACTGGTGCTGGCTATCCTGATTCTGGATGCAAGCTGACTTCTATTCACATTAAAAGAGCTTTTGTATTGGGATCTGCTGTTCTTCCAGTGAAAAACTCTAGCCAAAGGACAGCTTTCATGAGTGGCAATCTCCCCAAAGGCCAGTAACAGTAAAAGAGAGCTATGGAAAATGTCTCCCATCCCCATATGTATTGTCCCACAATGCCGATATAACTTGCCAACTGAGAATGAATTGCATTTAGATGGCTGTTATGGAAGTTTTGGGCAAGACTGCTGGTTGATAAAGCAGATGGTAGGCTTCTTGGACATGTCTTTTATCATATAACACATATTAGACTTCAGTAAGTGAGCAAACAGTCCTAACCAGATGAAGAACAAATGCTGGAAAAATCTAGACTACTTGGAAAGCATACTTAGAAGGTTCTGTGAACAATGACATGTGGCCAGTGTTTGCCTGGAGACGTCTCACACTGTGTTGTCATAGCTTGATTTGCAATTTTTCTCACCAACATTTTCTACCCTTTCTCTTTCTTAAGAGAATCTGTAATTTTTTTCCAAATGCCCTTAGAGATGTCACTGTGCATGCCACAGTAACTGCATCTCTTACTCGGGAAAGTTTCTGCTCTTTTTCATTGCTGCACAAATTATGTGTTCTCCACAAGATTCCATTAACCTTATAGGAGTCAACTATAAAGTTGTTCAGACCCTAAAATAGATGCAGCCATAAAAAGGTGTTTAATCTAAGAAAATTCCCGAGCCGAGTTTGTACTATGCTTATTGTTCCTTTGTGTGTTTAGGATAGCATGACTGTGGAAGGACATGTTTACAGCCAAGGCAAAGGACCTCAGGAGTCCAAGGGAGGGGTTATTTGCATATCCATACACACAAATTTACTAGATCTGTGCTATGCAAAGGGCCACAGTTTCAGAACTCTCCTCAAAAAAGAGCTTCCATGAAAACCATGGGAACACAAGCATGCCTTTGGCCTGGCCTTCCTGCAGCTTCTGCCTGCCCGAGGCTGGCAGGACTCAGCAAAAGCCAGGGTTTAGCTTAGCTCCCCTCCAAAGAAAAGAATGGCATCTCCAGTGGCATATATCCAAGAAAAGTCTTGAGAGGCAGAGCATTTCTGGAATGGTGTGGCACAATTTCCTTCCTGTTTCCTTTTTGCTTCCAAATGCTAATTTTAGTAAATTCAGTAAATAATACTAATTTACTGCAGGCTTTCGTCAACATTGAGCTACTTCCCTGTCATCTCCAGCCCAGATGCTCTAGCCAGTCAGTAAGAAAGTAAAGGCCATGGCCCCTCTTCCTTCCCAGTCCACCATATCCCATTTACTCTCTGTCCACCTGGTCTCAGCAGATCACTGACTGAGGAGCATCAGTTCTGCTGCACCTGACTCTTTCCCTTGGGTAATCCAAACCATTGTCCAGCATCAAGTTCATGAAGGAGATTATGGCAAACTTTTTTTTCGTCTTAAGTGCTCGTGGAAAATCAGTGGAATATGGTTTATACTGTGCAGTGTAACTGTAGGAATTTACTAAAACATGAAGTCCTGAAATAAACTTTGTACTACATGGAACCCAGATCCAATTATCTGAGTTTTTTCAAAAACAACCTCAAGACAGTGTTGCTAAGAGAAGATATCCCGAATACAATAAATAAATAACTTCTGAAAATTGTTTGAACAAAAAAAGCCCAACGCATCTGCAGGAAATGGTTCAGATCACTTGGAGAAGCCCCAGCCGTGCTGAGGAGAAGTCTTGGCAAGTTCCAGGATCTTTTCATATTATTGTTGGCAGGCCACTGCCTACAACCATGATACCTTCCATTGCTGAGGTACTACACTTCAGAAAGTTTTGTTATGGCTAATTAAGCAACAGGCACAGCAAAGTCTGTTTATTCTTTATTTTACAGTAGCATTAATAGGGAAATAAGCATGTGAATTGAAATTACCAATTCGCTCAGCAGTTTCTCATATCTCAGAAAATTGCAAACAGCCTGTTCTCATTTCTCATTGACTTCATAATTTTTCATTTGAATCAGAGAGCATAGTATCTATTCCATATAAGGAATTCAATACATTTAAAGAAATTATTTACTTGATATAAGTTTCATGTTAAAGTATGCTTTGCAGATGTCATTTTCATGTATAATTTACCCCAGAATTCAAATCAACTATTAGACATTCTGTCTTTCAGAAGACATTCCATATGTTATTCATATTGTTGATAGTAGCACAATTATAAAGATCTAGAACAGAGTGGGAACCTGTGTGATTACTCTGTACTGGTGACTATGCAAATACACATATGTATGTAGCTTCCAAGCAGATAATTCCATATTACATATGAAAGTCTTGGTTATATCAGGAGTAACTTATGCCTAGTCTAAAATACTGTTTTGCTGTAATGGGAATGGTAAGTTGTTATTAAAGTCTGCAAAGTGAAACAAGTTTTTGTAGTGGAGGGTGGATATTATGGTAGCTGTTTAATTAAAATAGATCCCATGGGGCTCATGAATTTTCTATATTATTATTTGGACAAGGAAAAGAGGCAGATAGAGTACAGCAAATTGACTGCACCAAAAAATGTGTTGGTTGTTCTTATAATTTTGCTTATATGAGGACCCTCATGCACAAGCTGTACTGGAGCAATTGATGTATTCACAGATACAGCAGGCCATATTATGTTTTTCCAGTGTATCAACATTATTCAGGAAGATGTTTCACTGTAATTTACACTGTGTACTGTGGAAATCCTCTAAGACTTCTCATCCTGATTTCATTTGCCTATAGATTTGCCATTACAAGAAAAACTAATATGCTGTAGTCAAAAAGTTGATTAAAATATGTGAAATATTGCATTATGAAGGCTTACTGTGCCCTACCCTTACCCTCAAATTTAGATGTTTCAGATATATATATAGTAGAAAATGAAATATCTCTTGTAGAGTTTTTTGCATTTGTAGTTTTAAAATCTTTTCTCTTTAAAGACAAGGTGTCTACATTCACATTACCTGCTAGGAATGGCTGTGTGTGCTCCCAGACTATGACAAGAAATTGTTTAGTGCCGTCCTAAGTGGAATAGACCAAAATCACACCATGGACTGTTTAAATAATAATGTTACAGTTGACTGAATTCCAGTAGCCAGGATCATTCCTTGGCATTACTTAATTTACCATTAGACACAAAACCAGCAAAGAATAATTCACCTAACCTAGATGTACCTGTCATCAGTGCAGATGCCTTTACTTGAGCTAACGCCACCATGTTGCTTTCATAGCCAAAGAGTAAAGTACATACTCCTAAAGAATAATTAATTTCACATAATTTAGCTGTCTGCATTAGAGTGAGATTAATCATTCTTTTCCCCTCCCTACTGTTAAAGAGGACTCAGGTGACTAGTCCAAATATAGATGTCCACCACAATGCTTTTTCTCCATTGGATCCTCCAGAGAATCAATTTTTACTGCATGGACGTAGCGACAATTCTTTCTCAGCCTCTCCTTTTCTCTCAGGAACTTATGCTTGTGTTTTGTTTTGGAGCAGCAGTATGACAAAAAGCACTGCATGAAAGTATTTTTGTTTGTTTTGCTATGCAATTACTAATAATTAAATCTGTCTGGATGTTACACAAAAGCTCTCTATCCCTGGATTTCCAGTCAGTCTATGCCACTAGATGAGAAAACAGACACACTAATAGAGCAACTCAAATCCTTCCAAAGCTGTCAACTTTCCTGAAAAATACATCACAGGCAATTAGGAAAAAGATTAAAGCTCAGGGGATGCCATTCAATCAATTTCCAACGGATAACGCAAAATCACAAAGCATTCAATAGCATATGACTGCTGGGAATCAATCTGATTCTATTGTTGGGAATATACTTTGACTGATCAAACTATAAAGTCTGCCTTGTCAGCTCACTTCTTGCAAGGCTCCTTAGACTTGTTCAAACAGCATGAGTAGACTTTATTCATTATTTATCTTGCAGTAAAGAGTGTAGTTTATGTAAACTTACAAAAAGAAATAGTGATATTTTCTTTCCCCAAAAGCTTCCAAATTAAAGGCAGACAAAAACAAAGTGTCTGGCAAGGAGTAGGAGAATGTAACTGTAGAGATATTTGGACAAATACTTCACTAGACGTATTTATGGTTTTTAATGTGCTGGATTTAATACTGTGTTTTTTCAACTGTACATCTCTGTAAATCTGGTAAAATCCATACAATTCAATGAAATAAAAAGAAAAAGAGTTACAGTAATCAACCTGTACCTTTACACATAAAAATCTGTGCTTTCATGTGTGATCTGTGAGACTATCTGCTCTTTCAGAGATATACTTAGAGGAGTTGTTCATTCTTGATTTTAAAGTGTCAAGCATACACCTGTTAGCATGCACCATAAGACGTCCAAAAAAATACTCAGGCAGTGTTTTTCCATTCATAAGATTTTTTGAAAGAAGGTCATTAAAGCACAAGGCAAAAATATGAGCGGTAGTATGATAGCAAAGGAAAAACAAAAGCAGAAAATAACCCCATTTTCTCACTGTATAAACTCCAAATCAGCTTTCCACCAAACATATAAATGAGATTCATTTCCCCTTGTATTTTTTTCTCACAAGAATGTCATAATACATTTTTTCAGTTAAGTTTATAACTATGGGACAAAAAACGTATGTTTAAAACTGCCTATTGGTTTGGGCTTTACCTCACAGAACTACTTAAGAGTGCTTAATTTTAAGGGATCAAATCCTTAATGTCCTCTGAAAGCCAGGAATATTGCTGACAGTTTCAAAAGAATTAAGAAAGGGATCACATAGACTGGATTTCTCCTTGCAATTCTACCTCCAGAGAAAATGCAATATCTTTCTGAAAAAGAGCCGTGTAAGAGGACTACGGTGCATTAAGATCTATTTCATTCTCAACTGTCTAAAAGACATGTGCAAAAGGTAAGAAAGGCAGCTTGCTCACTGAAAAGGTGGAGTGACAGGCATAAAATTATGGAAAGTTTACTTTGTTTTGGTCTTTATAAAGCACTTTCCAGAAGTATGTAGACAATACCCAGCTAAACATAACAGAACCTGAAGTTCAGTGAGAATGTCATTCATAATGTTGAGTTAGGTTCTCACCTGTAT
Organism: Callaeas wilsoni; assembly: GCA_013398955.1. Lineage (NCBI taxonomy): Eukaryota > Metazoa > Chordata > Aves > Passeriformes > Callaeidae > Callaeas > Callaeas wilsoni. The sequence continues at coordinate 207,285 of VWPU01006101.1, forward strand.
TAAACTCTTGACTTGAGGGATACCCATACCCTTAAGAAGGAGACAGGAAGCCTCAAGCCAAGTAGCAGCACTACTTTGGAATGAAGCATGTTTGAAGTCTTGTGTCATATTCATAGATGAACCTTTTTACAATTGAGATAAAAACATGCACCTGGGATTTACAGCTTGAAATCTCCCAGACTTGGAGGTAAGAATGAGGTTGTCCTCATTATGCATCTGGAAAGTTTCTTTTTAAGCACGTGGGTAGAGGAGCAAGTTGTGTTCAGACTTCTGCACAGTTGTTTAGTAGTTAGAGAACCAGATGTGTAAGACCTTTCCCCTCATTTTCAGAAAAAACAATCCCACAGCTCCCGCTTCCTTGGAAAATACCTTCACCACCACAGAGCCTTAAGCTGAAAGTTTTCCACTCTGCAGAGCAAAATGGGGCCATTGGGAAAATAAGCAAGAAAAAAGCTGATTCTCTTATTTAATGATGAGCACAGTGCTTTCTAAAAGAATCTAAAAGAAAAAGCTTTTAGATTCTCTTTATCTACACCATGTGTGTTCAGTATTCATTAAGATATTATTGACCAAAACACAAAGTCAAAGCAAAAGTCAGAACTTCAGACAGTCCAACTATCCTCATCAGAAGACTATGGAGTCATTTGCTCCTGGGTAATCTTATTCTCTGTCCTGAGTCTGAGGAATTTAAAGTGGATTCATCACTCCTTACAGTGCAGCAGCTTAAAGACAGTTGAGAAGGAATGTAATAACCTCTAGCTGGTGGGTGGGCCCAGGTAATGTTGCCCAGAGCTCAGTATGGGGGCCAATTCTGTTTAATATCTGTGTCCAGTTCTGGGTCCCTGAATTTAGGAAGGACTTTGAGGTGCTGGAGCATATCCAGAGAAGAGCATCACAGCTGGTGTAGAGTCTGGAGTACAAGTCGTATGAGGAATGGCTGAGGGAGCTGAGATTGTTTAGCCTGGAGAAGACGACTCTCAGAGGAGCCTTTATCACTCTCTACAGCTACCTGAAAGGAGGCTGTAGCCAGGTGGGGGTCAGTCTTTTCCCCCGGAACAAGTGACAGGATGAGAGGAAGTGGTCTCAAGTTGTGTCAGAGGAGGTTTAGATTGGATATTAGCTAAAATTTCTTCACAGAAAGACTTATCAAGCACAGGAAGAGACTGAGCAGGAAAATGGTGGAGTCACCATCCTGAGAGGCATCTGAAAGATGCATAGACATGGCACCTGGGGACATGGTTGAGTGGCGGGCTTTGCAGTGTTGGGTTAATGGTTGGACCCGATCTTAGAGGTCTTCTCCAACTCAAGCAATTCCACAATTCTAAGATTCTGTGACATTTCTGTGCTTTAAGTTTACTAAGCTGCTTCACCACTTGATGAATTAATGCGTCCAATTCGCCATTAGTCCTACCTACAAGATCTTGCAAGTGCATAGGTTAACTTCAACAACATGAGATGAAGACTATCTGAATCTCTGCTGAACACATTTGGCCTATATTTTGCCTGCCTTCATCTCAATTGCTACAGATATTTCTTAATTTACCTAGTTTACCTTAATTTCTTGGCCATAATGCCAGTGTCACTGCTTCTGGATGACAAAAAGCATTATTCCCTTTCTGTCACATTCATTTTTTGTTCCATCTAAATCTTGTTCTCACCATTTAGAGTACACATCTAACTTTGCTTTTGCTAAATCTTAGGGAATAATTTTCATAAGGTTCTCCAGGCATGTTTTTTTGAAACAGAGACTGTCTAGACTGTGTTTGCTCTCATATTTAATTTGAAATAAATCATATCTAGATTCAAAGATATCTGTTGCAGTTAGAACTTCCATTATCTCTTTACCGTGTGCCAAAAGAAAACTGATAAAAGCATTACCTCCTGTTGTTTCTGTGACTTGGAAAGAAAAGTTTGAGCCTTCCAATCCAGCTATATCAGGATGTTATCAATATAAAATATAAATATTTTTCAGACTAAGTGAAACTCAGTTTCTCATAATAACAAAATTATGATGATATTTCTATCTCTTAAATCATTAAGGAAACTTGTATCCATGTATAAATCCAGTCTGGAGTCACATCAGATTTCTGACATAAATTATCACTACCAATAACTATTTTTAGGTTTTTTTGGCAGGTGGGAAGTTGGGTTTAAATTGGTTTAAACTTGGATTTGCAAAATTTGGTGTTAGTTGCAAAATCAGAAATTCTTGAGAGATTTATATATATATGTGTATACGTATATATGTGTGTGTGTGTGTGTATATATTTTTTTTTTTTTGGTAGAAAATTCCATAGGAAAGGTAGGTCTGTAGCATTTTCTGTTTCTTCTTACTGGCCTGGCTTGAGTGAGGAACTTTAAAAGTGACTACAGAACAAAAACCAGACAAGAAAGTTTATGTCAGCTTTTTTCAAAACCAAAGTACTGATTCACTGGAAACAGACTTGAGTTTTGCACAGTTGTTTATGTCAGCTCTTCTTTTCTCTGCACTTGTTTGCCCTTTCCAGATTTGACAACAACTCTGTCAGTAGTGCCATCAAGGAAAGGGATCTCTGGCAGGTTCAACTTTGGTGGTAAGACTAGTAGATCGAGTTTGCTAACAAAATCTGGCACTCACCAACCTACACTGACCACATGTGATGAATTTTCAGCAAATACCCTTCAGCATGATGAATACAGACTGACTAGGTTTTTTCCACTATTGTGAAGGGAAGAGGAAAATGCTTAGTGACGAGTGACACAGAAATCTTTGGGACAGATTCACCCACAGTTGTGATTAGAGAATTTAAAAGCTCTAGAATTTAGGACATCATAACAAAACCCGTTGTTCTCTTATGTAACTAGACAATAGCATTTTTTAGTACATTATGCCTTTAAAGCCATGCTTAAGATTATTTTAAGTGTCCCTTCATTTTGCATATAAAATAACTTGCAAGACTGAGGTTGGTATTACATCTATTATCGTAGTGCTGCTTTCCAATATTGCAATATTGTATCCATACAAACTAAACATGGAACTCTATGTTTGAATACTTTGAGAGGTCAACTATAAAAATACAAAAATACATTCAAACAGTGTCTAGATTTTCATGGCAATAGAGATATTAATAATTTTTAACTTGGCTCTAACGCCAGAAGAATGACTGCATTAGAGAAATGAGGCATTCAGCCTCCATGGTGACTATATTTAGACCGACTCTTGCTTCTCTACATGAGAAACAAGAGTCCAGCAGAATTTTTCACCAATACCATTGTATGTTCAGATAACAATTTTGTCTCCAGACTGCTCATTTTGAATGCAATTAGAAGTTCCTACTCACTTGGTCAAAGGTAAAATTATTATAACTTGACTGTGAAATATTACAGGAAATATGAATTGCAGACTTCTTTGTAATCATGATGTTCTTGAAGAAGCTGAAGCCATAAATAAATCCTAAAGCTCACAAATGCTATATTCTTTTTCCTGCCTATTTTCCATAATAACAGATTTTTGCTGATTCTCCATCCTATGATTTGGTCAATTTTTGCATGCATTTTTACCCCAGCTTCCAGGTAAATGCTTGCCAAACCTAAACTCCTGCAAAATAGCTGGGCCACCTGCATCCAAATAGCACAACTCCTAGAGGTGATGATTGAGGGGTGTGGAAGGACTGCTATCTGTCTCCAACTCCATCCTTAGTTTGGAGTGCCTGCATAAATTCTGTTGCACATGGGATTATTCAGAGTTTAAAATCAAACAAATGCTTAAGTACTTTGGCAAATCATAGTATCATCCATGGAACTCACCCATATATTAACAGCAGGCCTGAAAATATGCAGTTGGACAGTTTTTTAAAGTTTTAGTGTGCGAAAATATATTGATTCTGTCTGATCTTTTTTTCAATTTGAGTTTGCAGGCAAAAATTTTATAGTTCATCGCTTGATGGCAGTTCTAAGGATGAGATACTGGGTATTTCCAGCTGCTGGAAAGAGTTAAGTGTTTTGGATTAATCAGTCAAGTGTCAGTGTGAAGCGCACAATAAAAATAATCAAATGTGCCTCCAGCTGTCTCTTCTTAGCCATCTCTAGCACCTGTGCTGCACCTTAAGATTTCATTGACTGAGGTCAGATCACTGGCATGTTTTTCTGTGGAGAAATACAAATATAATTTTTCTAGCATGGACAGAGAAGAATCCAGCCACAGCAGTCTCCTAGTGGATTAGAGATTTTGTTCCACAGCAGACAACCTCTCTATTTTCGTTCATTCGATGTTATTCAGCCTTTTGAAACACTGAGAAAAAATCTGTTGAAACAAGTGGTTTGTATTTATGAAAAAAAAAAATTAGTAATGGAAGTCTATGCACAAATTGGAGAGGGTTTTCATCAACTATTGAGAAGATAAACATCTGAAACAACATATTTGTCAGCAGGCTTTTATTTTATTTTTGCAAAGAGTGCAATATAACCTTTAGAGTACAATACAAAACACAATCTGCAAACGCAAAGAGAAAGAAAAAGGAAATCCATGTCCAGCTAGCAGATATCCTTTCTTCCGTCCACCAATCCATAACTTTAAAAAAACCACAGAAAACTTCCTTGTGAAGGGAAGAGGGGAGACAGACATTAGTCTCTTCTCTCTTCTTACCAGTGACAGGACCAGAGGGAATGGCCTGAAATTGTGTCAGGGAAGGTTTAGGGTTTTAGATCGTGTAGGGTTGTTGAGCACTGGGATGAGCTCCACAAGGAAGTGGCCACAACATGAAGCCTGTCTGAATTAAAGTTTTTGGACAATACACTCATGCACATGGGGATGGTCCTGTGCAGGGCAAGGAGTTGGATTCGAAGATTCTTGCGCGTCCCTTCCAATGCAGAAAATTCTGTGATTCTGTGATTTTGTGACACTGTACCTGCAGTTCATGCACTTGTGACTCTGCTTACATGTCCAAAATTTTTTTCTTTTCCTCCCCTCCCCTCTCCTCCCCTCCTCTTATCTCCCCTCTCTACCACTTCCCTTCCCAACCTCCAACTTTGTCCTTTCTAGAGGGAAAATGCAGTTAGAAGAGTTAGAGAGGTTGGAATGCCAGTCTATGGCATAGGTGGTGAATATTTGTGGTTGCTGTCTGCTACTAGTGACTTAATGTTACTTTTCTGACGTCTCCATGTTTCTGTCAGGTATCTGTGAAGAAATTTCACCCAACTGACAGTTAAGGATGCATGGACTTTTGGTATAACATTTTTTGGTGTCATCACACATGCCAGAAATTATCAAAACTGCATAGGAGGAGATCCCCCTGTCTTTCCACAGTTATTTATATCTAGGGATCAAGTTAGCTCCTTTCAATTTGGTAGACTGCATTTCTGAGCTCGAGTTTTAGACTTTGTATCGAGCACAGTGTGAAAATACATCTTGCAGCCAAATCTTCAAATAAGCTGAAGTCATAAAGAAAATATCAGACATAGCAGTTGTGAGGCACAGGAGCACTACACATAAAATGAATGCGCGGTGCCCCGGCCGGGGGGGAGCGGTGGTAGGGTGTTCTCAGCGGAGGGCTCGCGCCGCTGAAACCTGCTTCCTTTGGCCCCACGCCAGGGCCCCGGTTTGGCCAAACTCGGAGCGCGATGTAAGGCCTGTCTGTTCGCCGGGGCGGCTGAAATGCCGTTGGATTATTCTTAGCAATAGGATACGGTTCGGGGAGTTATGGGGTTTGTATTTTTTTTTTTTTAAATTTTGTTGTTTGTTTTACGAGATCCTTGATTATAAAGAGTTCTGTCTTTTTCTGATGTTTAGGATTGTCATTCAGGAAGTGCAGGGCAGATGCACGATAATGAGAGGCCAATATTAATTAATTAGATTTGCTTCCTTTTCAATCAGGCACTGCATACTTGAATGAGAGTACAATAAAATCGTGCTCTAAATCATAGATTAAGGATGACTATTTCCTTCTTAGTAGAGAGCACAATTTTTAATCAACTGTCCTTGATTTCAAATGCAGACCATCCTCTCAGACATGTCACCTTGCATTTAGCAAGTTAATTGCACATTTTCCAATTTGAACTTATCTGAGTTCTTGCCAGTTTGTGCTGGGATTACTTCCTGAGCTATAGACAGTTTAGGAGGTTGTTGTTGTTGTTTTAAAACCTGCTGTGCTGGCGGGAAATGAAGTCTTGACTTTGATGTTCTCAGGGCCTTTACAGCTGTAGAGTTGGACCATCTGTGCCTGCTCAGGTTTCCTCAGAGAAGAGCAGTGGGATACAGCTAGAAGCCTCTGGGGATGAGATGTGTCTGGGTGAAAAGCACGGCTGAGGATTCTCACAGCCATCAGATCCTGGCTGCCAAAGCATTGCATATAAGGGGTACTGGAATTATCTCAAATTGTCCTGGGCTAATTTATAGCTTGCTTTGTTGCCTTGATTGCAAGAACAACTAGATGGTTAAAAGGAGGATTTCCCCAGTTTTGCTCTCAGGGTAAGATACTCAGCCTCTTTTGAACTTAATTAATGGCTGTATGAGAAGATGTCTCCTCTGTTTTGTGAATTGTCTTCGCTACTGAAAAGAGCAACTAGTGAAGCCTGGTTTCCTGCAGTTTTGTGTCTTGTGTTCCATTCACTGGAATATCCCTATTTACTTTGCAAATCCTCCACTTTCAGACCTGCTGGAAAGGAAGGGGCATCATTTGTTATGGTTGAATCACATATGTGTTGGTTGTCTGGTTATTGATGCAAGTGCTTCTCAGTCAGATAGTAGTTGCATCTTGACTTTTGCACATCCATAAGGGAAAGAAAAGAGATCTGTCTGTAAATTCTCCATAAATGGGACCCTGGCAGGCTCTCCTTTCCAAACAGTTGGTTACTGCTGGTTAAACTCATAGGAATTATATCAAAAAGTGGCCAACAAATTTTTACAGTTTTAGGGGTCTGACAATAAATGGAAATGGAAGGCTATTCAGACAATGTAATAATGCACACGTAAGTTTTTTTGGAAACAAGGGGGAAAACAGTTCTAAAGTCAGACATTCACATAGTCTGGCCAAAAGCTTTTGACGAAAATTTTTAATGGATAAAAGGTACTTCAGATTTAAAAAACAAAAAAGAAGCAGTTTACTTATCATTGTGTCTCCTGACAAAGACAATAAAAGTGGAAAATTTTAATCTTTTTTTCTTTATACATGATATATCCATTATTTATATATGGAAATAAAAATTCTGAATCACACTTTGTGCAAGTCTATCATAGAATTATTCATAGCATTCAAAATTGAGGTTGGGTTTTTTTCTTAATTCAAGGATTCAACTATTTGCAAGCACAAACTTATGCTATTCAAACTTATAGTGCTTTCTCTTTAGAAAACAACTTTTTAAAATTTAAAATTAAACTTAATTCATAAAGTGATTGATTTAAAATGTATATTTTAAGAAATATGCTATTATATTTAATGTTTAGGGGGTTTTCCTAATAAATTACTTTAGTAACACCCCAGTACTTGATTTGGTGCTCACCAAAGGGACACAGTGGCCCTTTTAAATTAAAAGAGCAGAACTTTGTAAGGCCAGAAGGGATCATTAAGCTGATTTATGTTGCACAACTGCATAACACAGAGTATGGAATTTTAACAAGTACTTTTGTCATGAAGTCCATGACTATAATCTGAAAGTGTACCTTTTAGACCTAAACTTGATTTAAGCACTATAACTGCCACAGGATCCAGAACTTCCTAGAAATGATGTAGCAGAGGTTATTTTCTTCAGCGTCTATTTTGCAACCATGAAAAATCTTTTTCTGGTGAGATATGTACACATTCTACTGTTTAAATTACCTGCTTCACCGACATTTTCAAAGCAGATGGCCAAGAAAAGAGGAGGATAAGGTAGGTTTTGCAAGAAGGAGTGGAAAACAAGCCAGAAAATGTAGAGCATGAGAAAGGGAGAGACTGTCAAAGATAGTGTAGGTTAAGACACATGAAGATAAGGGAATCTGCAGCAAGAAGGAAGAATATGACCATTTCAGTTACTTTCCACTGTTCTGGGGAAGAACAACTCTTGTAAATCCAATTCAGCAAGCCAATCTTTTCCACAGGCTTTGAACTACTGATAAGTAAACACTTCAAGAAGTCCACAACATCTGAACAACTACATCACCCAGGCAACACCAGGAGTGGGTGAGGCAAATAAGAAATGAGCCATTGTTAAAGAATCAGCCTAGTTTAATCTGGAACAACAAACTCTGGAATGCACAAGTCATACTTTCTTTCCATGATATAACTTGTGAGGGGAAGTAAAGCAATTTAAAAATTATTCACCTCCAAAGATTAAAATAAGTTTGTATTTCTTGAAAATTTCATGTTAATTGTCATGATTTCTAGCTTTAGTACCCTTACTTTCAGGATCACCTGGCCACAATTTTATCAGTCAAAGGTTCCTCAATTCAAAAATGGCATTTTTTAAAACTAAAATATTCCCGGCAAGTATGTTAATTGCCTAAATAACTGGGTTGGCTCTGTGGCAGCTCATCCACTCTCTGCTTCCTGGACTGTTGGTGTAAGTGCCCATTTGGGTGCAAATCAACGCCGTGCCCCGAGATGTAATGTTCTGTAGTTCATCTACGATGTGTGGTTATCAAACCAGCATATCTTAGGTGTGCAACTGGAATTTTTTGAAAAAGGTCATTTCTATTTGTCTACATTTTATTTATCAAATAATTTCAAATATTATAATATTTCAAACTTATAGCTCTGAATGTTTTTACTCATGACAATAATTTTGTGTCCAGTCCGTTCCTAAGACTAATAAAGTAAATTGAATATTACTGGTTTGGGAGTTTTTGGCCTTAAAATGCTGCTATAAATTGTAAAGTTCCGTTCCATTTTAACCTGACTTTTGATAAAGAAATAGAAATATGAGAAACTAGAGAGATGAAAGCCAGAGAAAGTGATCTACATATTAGCTGAGTGCAAAATATACTTCTTTTTTAATGCCAAAGATTGATGTTCTAGGATAAATTCAAGCTGAAGTGACATAGTCCAAGCACTGAAAATGGCTATTAATTTACCAACCCTATATCCTTTTACAAACAATTAAAATTTTGCTTCTCAGTCTGGATCTATTTCTGTTATAGCTCTGAAGCACTGAGCTCCCTCTTGTGACGAGCACCTGAACACTATTCTGATTTTGGCACTACACATCCTGCATACCCTTTAGAGAAGCAGAACTCTTCAGATACTGGATTCCATCAGATCAACTCTACTTGCATCTAATAATGTTCTTTAAAAATGGCAACAGTGGCTATCTGGAAAGAATACAGACTTAATCTTCCCTATTTTTGGTAGCTCACCCTTTGAATAGATGCTTTTTCAAAGTGAGAGAAAGTGTGTCTCAAAAGTCTTCATTTCTAATGCTTCTTTCTGGTTCTTCATAAAAATTATTTGATCACTCCTTAGTGACTGATGATGCAATAAACACAGTATAGTGACCAGTAAACAAATGAAGACTAAATATAAATTTACCAACCATAGAGCCAGGAAATACAATCAATCATATCTGACAGCAATTTCCTTTCAGAGTTGTAAGGTTGTATTTCTTTATTTACACTTGGTGATGAAGGTATAATGGTTCATTAGCATAGACACAGTCGTTTCTGTATGATCTCTGTTGCCTTTGTACAGCTTATTCCAAGGTGGTATTAAGGAACAACATTCACAGCTGCATAACTATGAATACAGTATGTTCAATAACTGTGAACTTTCATTTGATACAGACATATTTGTAGAAACGTTTCATATAGAAATGACACTCAGTATAAGACTGAATATGAGAAAAAGTCTGAAATGTACAGAACGAGAGAAGTCCAAGTCAATACGCTCTTCTTTAGGACTATTCCCTGGTAGATGAGAAAGTATAAGTAACATGCCCCCTTCACACATAACCTCCAAATTATGTGGTCATAGCTGGGGAAAAAAATCTATTAATAATCCAATCTAATTGTTTCCAATAGTTTCCACTTCCTTGCACATAGAAGAAAGCTATAAAGGGTTACACTTTTAATACTTTAGGTAAAAAGGGAAACAAAAGAACAATTAAAAGATATCTTGCTTAATAGAATTATTTGTAAGAACATTCATTTTCACCTCTTTTAAGTTCTAATTTTGACTAGTTCCAAAACCTTCAGACTGCCATTTTTGACATACTCAGTTATGCAGTTCCCATCATCTGACAGTGTAAAAATAGGATTAGGCTTACAATTCCTACCACTGCAAAGAGCGTCAAGTTTAACATTGGATATAAACCTCCTATTTTCTCAGACTATTGCAAAATCAATTTTATTACATCTAATGCACAGGTAGGCACATGTCTCTGTGACAAAGCAAATGTCTTTGCAAATCTTGTTATCCACAGGTGCTGTAATATATTTTTCCAGGCTATAGAAAAACACATACCCTGAACTCTATAGTCCTTACTCATACTAGTCTACTGCTGAAGTGGACTGGAGCTTTGAACAGTGTAGAGTTACAGCTTAATGAATGCTAGTTCTTCTGTATAGGAGAAATTCATATGCTTTCATACTCTCTCAGCTTCATTTCCTTCCAAGGCTCATTAATTTTTAAAAGAGCCAGCTTTCTTACACTTGCCTCCTGGTAGGTGGTGTTGCACTAGCATAAATATAAGGGTATTTATAATTTTAGCTGGAAGAAGAGTATGATAAAGCTCAGTTGCGCAGCCAAAGAGGTTTGGCTAAGTATCCACATCAACTCTAAGGGAAAGCTTCAATAGATTTCATGGTGGTCACCGAGTTGCCTAATTTGGCCATATAATGTTTCTTTCATTGGGCAGAAAGCAGCATGACTGTTATTTCTAGTACCCTAGCAAGTTGTCTGGACTCAGATGCTGTGCCTGTCACAACCCAATCATACAGTGAAGAGAGAAATGGTCTTTTTCAGAATTCTAGATTTATCCCACTGCAACTTAGGGACACTTTCAGCAAACTGGAGCATGTAATAAATTATGCATTCATTCTGAGGTGTTCAAATTATTGAATGTGGAGAGGTAGAATGTTGTTGCTAAAGCAGTCGAAGGAGACAAGTGGAAAGAGTTGCAAACAGTCATGAATAACCCAAAAGTGCAGGTCCACAAGAGAAATCTTAAATATCACTTAATCACCTTTCTCTTCAGTTCCTCATCCTCACAGCAATGTTCTCAGTCTTCAGACTTGATATTGTTGTCACTCCCTTTAAGTCAGTAAAAAGTATTTTCCCTTCCCTTCAGTTATTATCCTCTATTTCTTGAGTAGTTCTATGACCTGCTGTCTAAATGACATATTATATTACTTTATATTTACAGAGTGAGATACAGCTCCCATTATGTGGTGTATTTCCACCACTCACTTTCTTTGATTTTTCTGTTCATTCTTTACCTTCTTAAAGAGACCAAACAAAATTTCAGAGTGAAAATGAGAATGTAATGATCTGACTGATGAGTGGAAGGCCCTTTGAAACTTGCCAAAATCCTGGAAAAACTTTCCTCTTTCCTTTTCTATCCTACTGCCATGTAGCCATCTGAGAAATATTTCACAGGCTCTTTGATTCAGTGTACTTTGTCAAAAGCCTGAATTCCGCAAATGCAACTGGTATTACCAATCACAAGGTCCTCATTAAATAGACTAGCATACTAAGCTGAGTTTTGCTTGAGCAAAATTAGGGAAGGATTGCAGCCTTAGCAAGTTTTTCTGCGCTCCTTTGTGAGAATGGTGCTGTGAGTGCTTCGGTGTGACACAATACATGGTCGACAATAATCCTTGTGTTGGTTAGGCGACCAACCCAAATTTCGCTCACTGAAGAGACTCTCAAAAAACTTTTCGTGAGCATACTTAAGCCAAAAAATGTATTTACCAGAGGTTACTACTTCTTAAAAGATGCCTACCAGCTTGCATGAAGTCAAAGCAATTTTGATTCAAATTTGAATCCTCATAGCATGGATCATTGCAACTCTAGGCAACCTTTATGCTGATAAAAGGAGGAAGGGAGGGAGGAAGGAAAGTTCTTTGCTTCCCACTGCATTCATACATATGTTACAAGCACAAGACCTATTCTTGTGCCAACAGAGTGGCCTCGAACCTTTCAAAATATTAGATATAGAACAATTTATTTTTGGGCCTTTTGAAAGTTCTGAAAAGCTTCAGTCATGGATGGATTCACTAATATGAGTCATAAAACTTATTCCTATCAAAGACCCTGAAAAACAATTGATCATTTGATAGCTAATCCTAAAAGCACCTCCAGTCCATAATTGCTGATTTCTTACCTTGAAGGCCCCATTTACTGACATTTACCATCTTGATTTTATACATAGTATTCAAACTCCTGGCACTGCACAGCTGTATGGTGGATATTTGCTATCAAGGAGGTCCAGAAGGCAATCTCTCACTGTGGTTAATCAAAGTAGAAGAGAATAAAGAGGAATTGGTTGTGTCCCTGATCCATGTCAAGTTCATATCACTCAGATATTGGAACCTAAAATTCCTATTCTCAAGGTGAAAGTTTCTGAAAGATGCTTGTGTAGACCCCTTTCACTTCCAGTTTGTTTATGCTGCTCCATTCTACATAAAGGACTTAAATGTCAGTTGAGTGAGAGAGAGATAATTGCACTAATTTAACACATGTAAGATTCTTGGATGCAGTCTTTTCAATAAGAAATAGCATTGGATTCAATGAAAATCAAAATATTTCTCACTTTGCTTGGAAGGCTTTGTCTTAGGCTATCTCTGATGGCTGCCTCAGAATATCTTACAGTTTAGTAGATAGAGACCGCACCAGGGAGCAGTGGAGGAACAAGCAAGCTGCAGACTGAACAGAAGATCAGAATTTGAATACTTCAATGGACGTGTGTGAGTGTTCACTGTTAGCAAAAGGCAACTAAGAACATCAGTGTTTTTCCTCAAAGAATGTCAAACTCTACAGCTGTGACATCCAGGCACATCGTTCCCTGTTTCACCTAAGCAATATCACCTCAGATGGACCACCTCTTTTTGACAGGGTTACAGAGTTAGGAGCTCACAGGCTTTTTTTTTCTTTCTGGGCCCAAATCATCCTGTTTGTTTTTGAGGAGCATCTCAGCTCCAGAAATGTCCCCCTCCCCAGGCTTCACCTGCTTGGCTGGGCAGCAGAAAAACAAGTTCAATCATACCAGCATTGAGGAAGGCATGGTGCTCAGGTCTCTTGCTCCCAAGCACTCCTACTTCTGGGTTATTACACAGAGAGTGGGCAGCGTCACTTGCAGAGCCTCATTTGCCTCTATTTTAGAAGGAGACACTAAGCTCTGCTTTACTTTTTCAAAGACAGGCAGCTGCTCTCAAGAAAGGGCCTAGTGTTTGGCTGGATACAGGCAGCTGTTGAATACCATGGCAAAGACATCTTAGCTGCGGAAAGGGCTGCAATAATTTGAAGTCAGTGAGCTTAGACAATTCTTCCTGCAAATGCTATTTTGAAGCATCTATCCCTTACCCCAGACTGTTTAGGAAGCCTGACTCAATGAGTGATCATTTTATTTTCATTCAGAAACCAGGACAAAATTCAGAGAGGTTTTAAAGCTCATTCTCTAATGATACTGAGACTAAGTCCTTAAATACCTGTCTTTATTGAATGTACCCCTTAACCCCAAGGGATGAAGGAGCACAAATTCCCCTGGGCCTTTTTTTTTAAAATTCCCTTCCCTTTCCTGTCTGAACGGGATCTGTTCTCTTAAAGGGGGACTAGCTTTTTGAAAATCTCATCCATAAAACGCTCATTATTGTGGAAAACTTTGCACAGCCATCGGAGAGAGTTTTCAGTCGTGTAAGCCAAGCCAAACTGAATGTGGCAGGGTTCATTCGGAGCACTACCCCTGAGTATATTTTTCAGTAAGTAGGTAAATTAGCCGCGCATGCATGCACGACACAACTTCCTTCCGAACATTCAGCTGTCATTAAAACCTCTGCTGCTATTTAAAAACGTCTAAGCTCATACGATGGGCAGCTTTCAAGGACTCATAATTCAACCAAATCAAAACCAGTTTTCACAAAAATGCTCCGAGGCTTCTTGAAGGAAAAGGTTTCCTTACTGAGTGCCATTGTTTCCAGTTGTTTCTTCCTGATAGGTATCTAAAAGAGAAAGTCACAAGAATTTGTATTTGTATAAGAACTTTCACTCTCTCATTCAAAAATATAGCACTGAGGATAAGCTTAGCAGGAATAAGAAGGATTAGGCATTTATGTGGATAATGAGAACATCCATGATTACATCAGTGGGGTGAATAGGATGAAAACACTGTGGCGACCAGCCCTCTCCTGGAATCTTTTAACATTTGTTTAAAAATTTTATAGGAGAAAAACTCCTATAATGGTGTAAACAAAGGGAGTGGGTTAATCAGACATGGATTAAATTAAAGTCACCCACCTAAACACATTGATTGTGGAGATTAAAAGCACCATCACCTTTCATCTATCTTGTTTACCTCCCAAGCACCCTCTGGCTTTTGTGTGGCATTTTGGTTTCCATGGCCACTGAAGGTTCCTTCCTATAATCAAAAACGACCTCCTGTTATAAAAGACTCAGAGTCTTTGCTCAGCAGGCCATTTCCCCCTTTTATTATTCTTTTCTCTTGCCTTCAGGGAAAGCTTTGTGTGAGCAGGACAGAGCACTTGGTTGGTTGGCGGTTGACCTCAGTCGCACACAATGAGCTCTGAGTGCTACCTGAAATGTGTGACAAAGAGGGAAGGGTCACTGGCTTAGAGCATTACAAGGGCATGGGCAAGCAACTGTGATGACACTTGCCAAATGTTAGCATTCACCTAATTCAGGAGGGTCCCTGCTGATTGACAGTTCCTCACTCTTCAGCAGCTAAAGACGGAAAATACACAAGTTCATTAATTAATAGCCCTGCTAGACTCCAAAGATATAAAGGCTAAAAGAAAAAAAAAACAAACCCTAACAAAAAAAAACCCAAAATTCACAAAGAAAGCAGCTTGGTAGGAGGGAGCTAGCTCAGGATAAAATATCCACAAAGTATATATATATATATATTTTAAGAGCACGCCTCACTAGTTTAAAGTCATTTTAATAGCCTACAGGCAAAATTTGTCATGGTATGTAGCTGAGTGCTGTGCTTGCTTAAAATGCTTTTGACAATGTGAGGAAAGCCTTTAAGCATTTGATGAAGGTAAGTTAGTTAGCAGGGCTTGGAAGCCAGTTTGCAGGTTCCAAGATAATTCCTCGGGATCCAATTAAACTGTTGAATTTTACATTCATTCCATTTTTCTAATGCTTTTAGTTAAGGGGATTTCTCCCATACATAACCCACTCACACACACCCCAAACCCATGATTTTAAATACAGTTCTATGTAACCTTTTAGCTGGTTTCACCCTTTGATTGTTGAAGTGTGTTACTCTTTAAAAAAAAAAAAGACGAAAAACCTTTGAGCACATTTTTCTTTCCTGGTTACAGCAACAGGGAGATTTAACGCTGTATATCACAGCTGACTGCAGAGGTTATATGAGAGTAGCGCCTGTGGATTGTTGCTAAAGACAGCAAAATTTTGACAATTTCTTGTACCAGCTACTTACTGTGCTGTTCAGATGCCAGCTGTGGGATACCACAAAACAGGATGCGAGAGCAACAAAATTTCTCTTGCATATGTGTAGTCACACTGAGGGAAATCCATCATTATCAGAACTATCAAATTTTCAACAAATACTATTCAAAGATTAGTTTAGCTGGTATTCTAGTGTAAGAGTTCTTATGATTTAAAAAAAGAAGCAAATGTGGAAGTTCAAGGCATTTCAATAAGTACTATTTTTACATTTGAGCACAACAGATCCTGTAGTGTAACTTTTATGCTTCCTAGTGCAGGAACGGAAATATTTTCTGACATTTTCCATCACATTTGTATCTTTCTTTGACATGAGAATTGGTCCTCTTGTCATAACAAAGAATATATTCAGCAGTCGGACTTAAAAGAAATTGAAATCTGTCTTGCAAAATGATCTTGAAATCATGCAATATGTCAAAAACCGTGATGTAACATTGTATTATATGTTTTATGCTACTTTTCACTCAGTCTGATTTAATAGCTTTTAGCAGAGTGAATTCTATCAAAAATCATGACAGAATTAAGACATTTATATGCACTAATCCATCAAAGAACATTTGAAACTCAACACTGTAACTTGTCTTCGTGATTGAAACTTTTGTAGAGTAAATATACAATACCAACATGACCAGTGAATCTTTCTGCAGTGAATGATGCAGTTCATCTGGGAGCAGGCACTTTCACTCCTCACTTGTGATGAGCATAAATTGGTCTTGTAGCTGAAAACATTTCTCCTGACAGAGGATATTGAGGACAGAGGTTTCTGCCAGGAACTCCACGCTGCTGTTCATGCAGCTTTCATCTTTGGAATGTTATGTTCAGATCTGCTTTAGATCATAAAAGAGCTATGAATTTCTCCACACTAGTAGGAATCAGGTCACAGTATGGCATAAGCAGAATTTGAAGAAGAAAGGATTTCTGTTGTTGAAAAAGATTTCATTTCCAAAAGAGAGTTATTTTTTGTTTGACTTTTTTTTTTGCAGGATTGAATGACAGTATACAGAAATATGTGACAAGAATAAGTGAATGGATTAAATTTAAGCATACTGCAATGTGTACTTTCTTTGCCCTACAGAGCAAAGAAAAGACAGAAGGAAGTGAGGCCAAAGAGATATCTTGTTCTAACATGGTTAAAATAGCCTAATCTTAATTTTTACATACTATAACTGTGATGAAGTTCATAAGAGAAATACAGAGTATGTCATAATATAAAGGGCATAGATGAGGTTTGTCATAAACAGTGTAATGACTTAGAAGTCCACTACCTTAAATAGCATCCGATGACATTTTCAAAATGATCCCCACACAGTGGGGATGATGTTAACCAAAGACCCAGTTAAATTTCTCCTGAAAAGCTACCACTGACATCAGTGGACTCAGAATGCTCTTTAAATGACAATCAGTTACCTATCACCAATAAACATTAGCTAAGTTCTGCTTCTTGGACCTTATTTCTGGATTCCCTTGTAGTTACATTTACAAGTATCAGACAGGTATTTTTCATGCTAAATAAATACTCTTGTGAATCCTTTGCTCCAAATTAGCTTCCCACAGGCAGGCACTCCACTTCCAGTGCCTTCAAAATCAGCTAAGCTAAAGCACCTGAATGTAAATTCAACTTTAAAAGAATAACGTTATGCATATCTGGAGGAAAGGTCATGTAACAGATTGATTTGGTCACTGAACATTTTCCCTGCTGCCATCTTAAGACTTATACCTCTAATCGATTGCACTCCCTGCTCCATGACCCCCGGCAATACTGTTCTTCATTCCAACGGCAACAGTTCCCAGTCGGCTTCTGAGGCCATGTATTGTATGCATTGTGAACAAAGCTCCTGCCAAGGGGCAGTATTCTTCTTCTATCTCATCTCTATCATCTTCAAGTCATCTCTTTAAAGGAAATAAACTGCAGGTGTGTATGCTTCCCCATCCCCTCTTCCCCTTCATTTCTCAGAAAGGTCAATAAATGGGATTAAAATTCTCTCATTGTGCATCAGACTCTCAAAGCGAGGGCAAAGTGCACATGTGAAAGGGCAAGTGTGCATGCACACACATCCACATGCATAGGAATAGCCCTACACTTGTGCAATGTACCTCTTTACATTTGTGCATATAATAGATGTTGGGAGGGGCCATGAAATCTCCTCTCTGCTCCACTGAAAGCAGGGTTTAGCAAACACAGCACAGTGGGATTGCCATCTTGATCCAGGCTTTTGGATCCTATAAATTAAATATATCAAACAATATATAACACAAAGCAGATAAGAATATAACTTTAACTGAATTCAACAGAATAAGTCAAACATTTCGACTTAGCTTCCTACAGTAATTATAATTCAAAAACAGAACAAAACAAAACAACAGACAAAAAAAAAACCACATTAAAAAATCTTTTATTTCAAAAAAAGAGGAAAGAGAAGAAACCCAAAAATGTACTGGCATTTCATTTTTCTGATGAGATGCTCTTTCTCCTCTGTTGGGTAGAATATATGTAGACAAGCATATAAAGTCTCAGAGAAAAAAACGAGTCCAGAATCAGAGATATATCTTTCAAATTCAATCAACAGTACCCCATATCAAGATTTCCACCAACATTTAATTAAAAGTTGACCTCAGAGAAAATTTGCTTATTTCACTAAGTCTTGTAATTCTATTAAAATCAATGGTACCACATGTATTACTAAAATAGAGTCTGATTAACAATTTCATTCTAACATCTTTGGCCTATTCTAGCTTAAGAGCATTATAAGAAATATCTTTTAAATAAATACTTCCTTTCTGAATCATGATAATGTAGTTTTCATGAAGAAATTTTATGAGCAGATTTTGAGCTAGGGAACAGAAGATTAAAATAGTTTTACAGAACCAAGACTGGCAAAAATGTAGTTTACTTATATGCTTGACAAACCTCCTGGTTTATTGACAGAGCAGCCATTTGACAATGTCCAAGTCATGCAGCTGAGGTTCTTGGATTGGTTTGAAAAATAAACCAAGAGGAACGTTGTAGAGGAGATTGAAATCAGGCTATTACCAAAGAAATACACCTTCCAGAAAAGTCCAGGGTAGCATCAAAGCTTTTTCCTGAGTTTCAGAAAACACCGTACTGAGTGGTCCCTCAAGCAGGAAGCTGTTGAGCTGCAGTGTGAATACAACAGATTGTGGTACAGAATCTGGCAGCATGGGCTTGGATAGGTTTGGAGGACTGAAAGAGGTGATCTAAATCCACCCTTGACTGTATACACAGAGGTATTTGTCACAGAGCCACAAGGTTCTAGAACTACAGTTCAGTTCATGTGGAAACCTTGCTTAACACTCCCAGTACCTAAGAAGTGCAAGCTAAGGTAAGGAGCTATCATGCATTACGTCTTCCTTTCCTCAAGAAGGGGATCAATATACAACCATCTCTCAAGTAGTTATCACCTTCATCTCATTTCTCATCAGCAGATGGGAAATGAAAGCCTGGTCTGTCAGCATGTGGGTAATTTTTTTCCCTTTGGAGCTTTCCTTCCAAGCCTGACATATCTCGTAGGTATTGATAGGCAGAGATTTAGCTTTCAAGCATTCATTGTCTCTGTAGCAGTGGGATTTGTATATTGCATCACTCAGCATCCCTTTGAGATGGCATGCAAAGCGCTGGAAGTGGAAACACCTTCATTTTCTTCCAGCCAAAAAGTGCAATGGAAAGATTACTGAAGAGGTTGATTATTACTCATATAAGAGGCCTATGTCTTGTATAGTATTTGTCCAGTTTAAAAGATATCATTTATTCTTTTTCAGAGTATGCTCCTCTCTTGCCACAGTCCCCTCTGTTTTGCACTGGAGAGACACATATGAAGTGTCTCAAAAGAGCCTCAAACTTTCTTTGATTCTAGGTGATTCCATTTTCTACTTGCTTGGGTACAATGGGCTTTTTCTCAACATCTTCTCCATCACATATGGGCAAAAGGCATTTGTTAGCCTCCCTAATCTCCTAAAGTTTGAGTTCTTTTTCTGGTATAATTTTTTCTCACTACAAATGAAACTTGAAAATGAGAAGGTGAAGTGTATCCTACCAGGCAATCACCCTCATTTCCATTTTTAGTTTACCATATGAGTTGTTTAGTTTCATGTGGCTCAGTCTGTCTAGAGGCCACGGGCTCTGCCTGTACTTCATTTGCTCCCCAAACTAGCTGGCTACTAATGTGGGCAGTCCTGCCACAAAATGAACCTCACAGCCAGCTGCATGTGTGTGAAAGCAAACAGTTGCAAAATGTTTTCTGGGCAGCGAGCAAGTTGTCCCAAAAGAGACTATAGCTTCATTTTGAGGCAGCCAGTTGTTTTCACTTCTATCCAGTATCCTAGGTGCTGTTGAAGGACTGGTACCAGGGGCAGAACTATCCTCTGCATGGGATTTACTTGTGGTATTTTAAAACTAGGCAGCAAGATGGAAATCAGCATCACAGGACATAGCGGAAAGATCTGGTTCCCTTCCAAACTCATTGGATGATTCTTTATTTACTACAAAAACTTCCTGCTCCCACACTCTTCATGCTTTTGACTCCCTGATAATTTTTGGGGGGGATGCAGGTAATTTGATATTAAACTTTGTATAAAGAATATTAAAAAGGTTAAATACATTAAATTCAAATATGGTAAGGAATTTAAATCCTTGTGCTATATTTTTTAATTAAATTTTTGTTGAAATTCCTTGTGGTAAAATTAACATATCTTACAGACAAGAATCTCTGATGACTGTATAAACTAATTAAGTCCCTTGTAAGTGTTTAAATATTGTTATAGCAATTTTTCTGGAAGATAATCTGACTTTGATTATGCTAAAGCCAAAGAAAACTCAAACCCCTGATATATGGTAATATCTAAATCCCACTTGTAATTAGTAGTTTACAGGTGAATTTGAAATAGCAGACTTGCAACACATTTTAAAGCAATATTTCATATTTTCAGGAGCTCTGGGAAAAAACTTGTGAGTATCAGGGACTGGCGATTCAGATTTCATTGGGAACATCCTAATAACTGGTTTTATTAGCCGCATGCTTTCTTGCTTGTATTAGACTATGCAACAGCTTTTATTCTGTGAACAGCACCTTTGATTGTTCTGTTATAAATCTGAAATTAAAAAACAAAATCCATCATAAGGAAATGTCTCTTTCTCCAGTTCCAGTGTACTGTATAGAAAAGGACGTTCATATTCCTTTAAATAAAGGACATTTTGTTCTTAAGCAACTGCATTTAAAGGAAAACAGCAGTAATCCAGTCATTCGAATCCAAAGGCAACTTCTGGCTCTAGATCTTCATTGCAGAGGCACCTGTCTCAAGGGTGTAGTAATTTTTATTTTTTCTTTTTTTTTCTGGGCAACAGTCACAATCTCAGATAAATCTTTCTCACGGCTTTTACTTTTGTGTTGTTTAGCTGCAACTCTGTTCAGTGTGCTATGTGCTGCAAATCCTAGTGTTTGGCATTACTGCTTCCTCTTCATGGACCACAAAACTTAGGTTCCTAACTTAGGGTTGTGTGCACCCCTCTCATTTAACCAATGACACTATTGTACTGAGAGACACCACTTTTGAGTTTTTCCTGGCTCCATGTTAATAAATTCTGTTGATATAATGATTCAGGCTACTTTTGGAAATGCCAACTAGTCTCCAGAAACACTTACATGCTCTTGAATACTCCATCTTTAGATCATGGATCCCATGGAAGTGAAGTCAAAAGTTCTGAAAAGCAAAAAAATAAGCCAGAAACACCTAACATTTTGGAAATAAAAAGAAAAAAAAATAATGCTGCTAATTCTAAAAAGTTGTTTATAAGAAGAATAATAACAAACTTCTGTATTGTTTGTATTGCAATAGAAAATAAAATATCATGTGCTACATTTGCAATTTAAGCATCTGTTAAAAAAAAACCTCTTATGAATCAACAGGAAAATCAATCACCTGATAATGGTGAAGACATTCTTGTGTGTCAGCATGAAAGTATGATATGTTTCCAGATGCATTTTCCTTGGGTAAAAGAGAAAAATACAACCATTTCACAGCACTTTGCCTCACTGGACCAAATTTATCTCTGTTGTAGCCTGGTGATGTCAACAGAGTTACAGTGTGGATGAATACAGGTCATTGTTTGTGAAGTTGGCAGCGAGTGCATGTGTGGGAGGAGAAAAATGAGATCTTCTAACCCATATTTGCAGAAAAAACATGAGTATGAGTTTAGACACATACTCCTATTAAAACTGCACCATAATTTTGCCACTGGAAGTTTCAGAACAAATGGGCTCCAAATGAAACAGAATGAGGGCGTTTCTCCAAGCTATTTCCTGCGCTGCTGTCAGTGCTACTGCATGACAGTGTGACCACGTGTTGTTGGGGTTGGGATGTAGAACACGGGAACAAGGCCTTTCTTAGTGGTTTCCAGACCATGAATTCCAGCTAAGCTAGGTGTCCGCTTTCTGCCCAGAACTTACCTGGCACTAGTTAAAGTTAAGCAAAAAAAAAATTAAAAAAAAAAAAATTTCCACGTAGATCTCTTGATTATGTTTGATGCGTGGTACCCTGGGGAGAAGCTTAAGTGCCATGCTGGTTATCAGGTTTTCTTCAGTATAAAGACTATTCTAAGTCCTAAGTACTATTGTCTGGAAAAGGATCCAAGTGCAATGCAGAAAGCTACAGCACAAGTAGTGTCTTCATGTTCCAAAACCCTGTAACCTATGCATTTGGTGTGTATCTCAGTGGGTCAAGCCTCCAGGGACTGACCCCAGGTGTGCTAAAGGGCTGTGCCTTCTGTGGGAGATCCCACTACTGGGCTACGGAGATATTCCTTACGACCCGCTTGACCTGTAGACACACTGGGATATGCACTGGTTTTTGCTTTGGGTCTTCACTGCCAAGTCAGAAACCAATGTATTTAGCTTAGCAGCAGCAGCTGTGGGAAGCAGCAAAGATTTCTGGATGGATACCTGCAATACACGGCAGACTACAGCAGAATGAGTGCCCAACTGACACGGAGTCAGACCAAAACTGGTTCCTTCAAGACAACTGAAGGGCTGCTCTGTTATTACCTCCATCCAAGCTTTGTTCCCCACTTTGCTGACTACCACAGTGCTTTGCAGAACTCCTCACCATGAGCAGCAAACCAGAGCAGAGAGTCCTGGAAAAGGCAAGAACACCTACAGCTTAGACGTGAGACCATTGTCTGAACCCATCTCTGTACACAGGACTGGAAAGAACCACTGAGCCTGGCATTTTGGAAGAAGTTTAGTTTCTCTGTCAATCATTCCTCCAAAATTGAGTCACTTGTATAAAGCTGCTGTGTTTTTTGGACCATATCTAACGCTTCATAATAGCCTTTGGCATCAAAAATAAGCATATTTTCCTTACTGCTAGAAAGGGTGAATGAAAATGAAAAATATGCAAATTGGAGGTGGACCTTGATGTGCATAGGAGTATACTGATACATGCCAGGACAGTTTAAAACTACTCTTCCATTTCTGAATTTATATAAAGAACAAACAAAACAAAACAAAAAAGCTCCAGGAATCCAAACATATCTGTTTTATGTATGCTGCGCAAGCTTCTGCCAAGGCAGTTTGGGACTTCGGGTAGTATGAAATTCCTGTCCACAGCCCAGTAGGAGGAAATGTAAAGGAAAACATTTCCAGCAGGCAGATTTACTTTTCATAGCACATACGTACCTTACCTGCACTCTTACCCTGTGTAGCACACCAGCCTCCTTCACTCCCAGGGAAGCATCCCCTGCTTCCTGCTCCCCCACTTAAGAAACAGTGCACAGTAAATTTGTTTATGGCCTCCATTTTATTAATAGTGGCAATCAGAGGAACTTTTACGGATATGCTTTGTTTGCTTCAGCTCTTGCTTTGTCTTCCAAGTTAGGAACCCCCACAGGACACTCATAAATGGACAAATTTACAATCTAGCCTGTGTAAAGTGCCCACAGCAGCATCTACATCGAAGTTGTCTTTGTGCTCATGCACCAGCTGTGATGCCAGAGGGCACGGGGTCAGAGCAGAGGGCTTCCTCTGGCTTTCTACAAACTGGGATCAGCCAACCTTCATTTATCTGTGGTTAAGGACTTGTTTTGGTTTCTCAGATCATGACTCCACAGAGCTGTTTGGATATTTTTAATCGAAAGACAAAGCACTTCCTCTTCCAAACTTGGTGCCTGCAAGGAGCATAACAAACTAATCATTCAGAATAATTAATTCTGTCAGAAAAATCTCTACAATTCTTACTAACGCTGAGTGTTTTGTAATCCTAATGAAAGGAAAAACCTATCACTGTGATAATTTTCGATTGACCCATTTTCTTCAGTGGTTGAGGAGAGGGGAATATTGTTTGTTTTTATCTCTAAGGACCATAAGCATGAAAATGATATCCGTAAATCTTACATTTCAGCCTTGCATTCCCAACTCAGCCTTCAAAGGAAACATTAGCTAGTCTAAAGAGCCAAGTAAGATTGTCAGATTGGTCATTTGTATATGCATAGCAGAGTGTCTTTCAGTTACCTGTGACTTACGTTTCAAAATATTCTCAGGATAGGGAAACATTAGTTTTCTCCATTTGTAAATGGAAATCTGAGATGGAGAAAATATGAGCAGCTTGCCAAGGCCATGGAGGTAGTCTTTGCAAAGCCAAGGACTGGAATCCAAATCGTGAGTGCTTTAGCCTAGCACATAAAAGCACACCCTCCCTGTGGGTTTTTATGTAATACAAGAAGCTTAGGATTGAAAAACCATTTCTAAAGCCAGGTTTTATTAGAAAGTGTGGAAAACAAAATATTAGTTTCCTACATTTGCCTAATATTGTAAACACATAATTGCCAACTTCGGTGAAGAAGATGCCAAACAAACACAAACAAAACAAAAGAAAAAGCACTTAACAGGAAAAATGCCTGAAGTTTTAGAGTTCTTTTTCATATTGTCATGCTTTGAGGTCATCTATTCTTTTGAATTTGACAGCTGAAAGTTAAATGCGGCAGACAGTTGCATTTCTCGTTACCAAAGACAGAACAGTATAGGAAATTTGTTCTTTAATATGCAGCCTTTTATTTCTAGGTCACTAATTTGAATCGATTCCTGATCAATGGTGACTGAAAGGCATTCATATCCGGCAGCTGTTCCGTGGTCTGTGTTAAATGAGGGAACATCTTAGTTATTTCCCAGCAGTAGCCCCTCTCTCTCAGTACCAGAACAAGCTGGCAGTTTTCACAGAGATGCTATGGCCTGATTGCACATGGCACTTGCAAATATCCGAAAAGTGATTAACCTATTTCTTTTTTGTAAGGACGGTATTTGTTTTTTCAAGTAAGCCATATTCTTTTATGGTAAGCTTTTTAAATATTAAATGGGATCATCTTGCTGCTTTTGTACAAATGCATTCTCCCTGCATTCAACACCATGACTGTTGTTGTGATGCTACTGGCAGTGGTCAGAGGTTGAGTCTTTACATGCACAATGACGAGTGCCAAAACAAGCGTAGGTAGTTTCTGTGAGTGGGATTCATAGCCTTTACCTTCAACTATCTACATGTCGTCTTTTTGGCCTAAATGAATCATGCCACTGTACTCCAAATCTCTCTATTAAAAAATACATCCGCAGAGGCTTCGTCCATACCAAGCAGAGGTGTTAGTTTCTTTCAGAATTTCACCTTAAATATTTTTTACACTCCCTTCTGTAACAGCTGCAGAAGTCCTCTATCACTGTACAGAATAAATCAGCTTTATTTTTAAGGATCCATATATATTGTCTAGCAGATATTATGGTTGAGAAAGACAAGTTTAATTGCTAAGTTCGTATTTTCCAGGTACCACATTCCTGGTGAGTTATTGAAGATAATGAGATGCAATGAGGATTGTGGTTGTTTGTTTTATTTTTTTCCAAAACTTCTCCCACCACTCTGACATAACCTCTCAAAAGACTGACATAACATATAAAATGCACAGTACTTTTGCTCCTAAAATATCTTTGCTTTGAACAATGCCTTCCACAAATTACCTTCTGTCTTTGGCAGTGTGTAGAAGAATAATCATTCACCCACCCACAGAAAAAATTCTAGCCTTTATTACCATCCTTTTTCTCCTTTCTCCTAACATGTTAATACCTGCTGAACAGAAACAACACTAAAAGTCATAATAACTGTCTACTGACACTAGTTCTCCAATATAATGAGTTGTTGAGTTTTCCTTTTAGCATTTTGATAACAATACCGTGTAGCCAAATTGTCTGGTAGCATTAAAACTTGTCATAGGAAGTGTATAATTTGGCTGTAAAAATTCACTGAAACTAGGCATAAAGGATTGTAGACCAGAACCAATTTTTCTTTACAAAATATAAAATTCTTCTTTCAGATTGCTTCCATGATCTAAAAAGCAACTTTAAATGTTTTCAAAAAGACAAGCTGCAAGCCAGTAAACTATGACATATCTAACTATGCTTGTGAGAAGAAAAAAGAGGGAATGAAAAAAGAAACTTACAGTGCCTTCAAGATTTCATGTACAAACAAGTTTATGTTTAAGTAGCATTTTAAGGAATTTCACAGACATTTAGCTCACAGCCTCAAAGTTTCTTCAAGATATTGCACATGAAATACATTTCATTAAATGTTTTGGGTTTTCTATTTCTCTTAAAGCCACATTTTCTACAATATTAGGGGGTGTAAGGGGAGGTGTATGGTGATTATTAGTCTCTGCAGATGAACAGAAAAACTAAAATACAGAGAAACATTTTCTGTTATCCATTATACCCATATAAACATGGGTGCTCTATGCCTAGAGTCAATGGACTTACTCTTTATTTAGCTTTATTTGACCAAGAAGGTTATTACAAATAATTATTACTTGTATTACAGAAGCAGACTGGAAAACATAGTCAGGAATGAGGACCACATTGCTTTAGGCATTGTACAATGAGAAAAAAAAAGTTAGATTTTAGGGGTCTGAGTGCTTGCACTAGATGGAATCAGGCAGTCTGATGGGAGAGCTGAAAGAAATTGCAATAGCATTTTTTGAGGTCAGGAAGCAAAGTAGGTTTGCATGAGTTTATGGGGATTTCCTCCCACACTAGCGGGAGGGAAAGATGAAAAACTGAAAATGCATGGCTGAAAATTGCAGATGATGGAAATTGATAACACAATCCTCATGGAGGTAGCAGTCGGGAACAGGGAAAGGCCGTGCATTTGTTGTAGCAGAGAAGGAGGAGACAGTGCAAAGAGACAAACAGGATAATGACAGACTCAGGGCAAGAGATGGGGATAACGATCTTGGCAGTAGCAGTCCAAATAGATATGATGAGACCATGGGTGCAGTTGTCAGAAACAAAAGCAGAGGATACTGCAGTGAGATAGGTGACTGCAACACCAAAACTAGTCTGGATAGCAGTTTTAGTTATATGGATGAGAAAAAAAGGCCTGTGCTTGTGACAAAATGCAAAAAAGAATTAGCAAGACATAAATATATTCTGGAAATGAGGACCCTTGGAGACACTCTACAGAAGATGTCATTCTCTAGAGCTAAGTGTCAGGCCAGGAGGTTTGGTTGTTCTCTGGGATCAAAAAAGAAGACACTGTGGGGCACACTGGAGATGTAGGTGTAATTACTGTAGTCCTGGAGGTTGTGGACTGACTGATGAAAAGGAGAGGGAGAGAGAAGGAGACAATGCAAAGGAAGGGGGAAGAGTAACAGAGAGGTGGGAGTCCCAGCTGGAAGCCAGCTTTTAACGCCCTGTTCATACTGAGCAGCATTTCAGCCTCGTGCCCCTCAAGTAGTATTTATGTACAGACTGGATGCAGTAGCCCTTATCTCATCCACAGCAGTTACATATGCACGCAGGTGGCAAAATCTGTTTCTCCGTGCTCTGAAAGACAGATCCTGAAATGTTTAATTCACTTTGAGACTTTTTTAAAAATTTAAGTGTTTCTGGGAGCATCTATATATCCTGAGTATTACTACCTAGAATAGCTTTGGACTTTGTTCAATTTCTTGTGCTCTAGCTCCACTTATTTCTATCTCATTGTTGAGACAGCTCAGAATTAGCATATTAACCCTCAAAATTCTTTGGATTTGGTTCAGCATATGGCACTCCATTAAAAATCCAGCATTTTAAACCATCTGATTTTAACCAGCTGTATCTTTATTGATGGACCACATTATGTCAAGAAATGAAAAAACCCAATGCATATTAACCATGCCGAACATGCTGAAATTTCGTGTTACATTTGCTAAGTTCATTTGGAATCTCCAGTTCCAGACAGAGCCCTACCAGTTGTACCCTTTTTCTCTCTACTTATCCAGAGATGTTTCCTTTCTTCAAACGGATTTTAAGTATCTGGGTTTTGCATATGCATATAAATGCAGGGCGATTATGCATATAGAGCTATGAGCTTGGCGCTCAAACACGTGTCAAACCAAAATATTTTTAAGCCAGATGCTCATATATGTGTACATTTTTCCTGACTTATACAGGAAGAATATTCTTTTAACATGCCTCCTGGTATCCTTCATGTACACTGATATATACACTGGTGTTCTTAAGATATGCTTGTTCCTAAAGAATCAAAAATCTTACTCTGCTTCATATCTATAAAAGGGCTTTTATTGATTAAAGTCACATTTATTCTGAAGTTTTAAGGATTTGCGCATTTTTGTCTTTCACTGTTTTTTTAGTTATTCCCTTAGTATAATCCCTCCTCTTTTTTTTTTTTTCCCTTTGCATGTGATAAATCAAGTTACTTTTTCACTCTGGACTCCATTATGGGATCACAGTGGCTATACAAACCACACGGAGTTAAGCAAACAAAGGAATTTTTTCATTTTCTCTTTCATTCAATAAAGTTCCATTTTCTGTCACCCTGCAACCTTTTGACCTGCGTCCTAATGGCACTGGTCACTCAAGGGCAAAAGTTCAGCTGTAGGTTAAGTCTGTGTGTGTTTGCACCGCGCAGGGAGACAGTGGGTTCCTGCTTCCTGTTGTCTCCCCCGCAGCCCCACCATCACTCCCCAAACGCCAGCCTCACCCCTGCTGAGCTATCCCTGCTCCAGACCTCCCTCTGCGAAGAAGGTAAGGAGGGCTGGGAGTGAGTTTTTCCCCAGCCTTTTGTTTTTCTTGCAGCTGTCAACAAAAAACCACTTATCTTATTTTCTTGCTCTGAGGGTAGAGAAGGCAAGAGAGAGCTATCCAGCAGGGACACTGCAGTCAGTGCTAACTGCCTGCAGCCACTCATGTGGATCACTGTTTCATTCTTCTTTGCCTCTATAAGTTGCCTCTGTTTCTGAGAGAGAATATGGACCCCTTGCTTTTTCTCAGCACTGCTGGCACAAATTGTCTCAGGATATTGGCTCCTGCTGTGAATGGGGAGCTCTCTATTATGCACTTTAAGATGTGATTTTTCAAGGCACTCTGAAAGTAAATGACACCTCAGGTGTACACACCTCTCCCAACACCCTCCAGTGGGCTTTTCCAGGTGGCCTGGGAATGACCTACTGACGCATTTCTACAGGTCACTAGAATCATGTATGAGCTGGAGACTCACACTGCTGGACACAGTATTCCCCTCCAAATCAGTGACTCTGGTACAACATGTTGCCCTCTCTTTCTTAAGAATATGGCATTGCCCAGTTCCATAGTTCCTTCAAGGCAGTTCCTCTCAACCTCCTCTTGGTTGCCAGACCCTGAGCTCTTCAGGGAGCCCCTGCTTCATCACCAGACACCAGGCCACCAGCCATCCAGTGAAGTCATGCATACCTAATACACCTTTTTGAACAGGTGAACTGCCTGAGAGATGCGGTGTAGAAGAAGTTTACACCACTTTTGAAGGAGTTTCCTCCCTCCCTGGCTAAAGAGACTGGTGAATAGGGTATCACTGAGTCAATTTCTGGCTCTGTAGACAAGCAGGAGCAGGGCAAACAGTGTGCTGAGTGGCTAAAACAGCTGCTCCTCTGCAAGAGGGACAGAAGAAGTCTTGGGTATACTCGGCATTGACTAAAACCTCATCCTTTCCTTGAGGAAATCTTTGGCTTAAAGGTCTGACAGTCTTAAAAGTATGACAGACTGCTGTAGTATGAGCTCTTGACTTAAAGGACCAAATTATGTTTACCCTGTAACAGTCTGTGAATTTGAAATTACACAATCTCAGAATGCCTCAGAATGAGGGCTGGTAGCAGTGCAGATGGTGCAGTTCCCCCTTTCATCTCTCCTGTGAATGACTACATTTCACCACTTCCAGAGCATCCCACAGCTCCTAAGAGCGGCAGAGAGGGCACAGGTTGTGGAGGAGCTTTGCTGGAAGTTGGGCAGTTGAACAGCTCACGACCAAAAGATAGTCCAGATGGCCCTGTAAGCAGGGGAGCTGGGATGTCTCTGCTTCACTGTGGGACTGTGCCTAATCTGAGAGGCCTCAGAGAACATGGTGGTTCCTATCAAAACACTTTTGAGCTGCAATTTCTGCATGCTGCAAACTAGGCTTGGAGGAAAAATGGCCAATAGGTAAATGTTTCCTTTTTAAGTGTCCCAGCAAGAATGGCTAAGGGCCCAGCCCTGAGGAAAGTGAGGTTTGACTCAGTCCAGCTATGCAGTCTGAGTTTTAGCATAGGTGCACCAGTTCCAGTACAGCCCTTCATGTGCTGAAGCTAAGCTCAGACATAAATGCTTGCTGCATAAGATAAACCAAGCAGAGCTCTCTCTCAGTGCCCAGAGAAATGTTACATAAGCATTAAAACTTAGGTGAGATTCAGATTGCTCTATTTTACTCTGGTTTAAAGTGATTAGTAAAGGCCTGTACACAAAATTATTAGAATACCCTGAAAAGTTCAGACAGTTGTCTGGGTACAAAATTAATAGCAACAAGCTTGAGCTGTGAGAAGTAACTGAAGAAACATACAAAGCATTATTAGTTGGTGGATTTTCAGTGGTCCTCAACAGCATTAAAACATCCAGGTATTCTAATCCCCAGGGATTTAGAACAAACAGTTAAAATCAACTTAAATTTGATTATCAGACAAATAATTAATGACCTGGTAAATGGCAAAGTGGTTTCACTGATGAGAAAAATTGGCATAATTAACAATAATGTACTTATTAGATTTGCATACAAACACAGAAGCCTCATTTTCTGAGGTTCACCATACTGTTTAGAGACTGGCACTGATCCCGAGATTGCCTGGCTTTGGGATCCAAGGGCTAGCGACATCTAGAACAAGATAACCATGCCCACCCTACATAGCAGTTTGTCCAGAGTGGTCCTCAGTACCATGAGTCCTGGAGATGTTCTTACGACTCATTTCAAGTTTTGTTCCTGTTAAAAGTGCCCCAAATAGCAAAGAGAGTGTGTTAGAGGTGCCAGGGAGGGCTGAAGTTATTTATTGCCTTCCTGAGTGAGTGCCATGAAGACCTATATGGGTGTTTGAAGCTTGGGATGCTGTCAGAGGATTGTTTAGGATAGACTGAGGCCAGATCGATACACTCATGTTATCTGAAATGAACCCTATTTAGCCACTCTTGAGCGTTGTCACAGTGGCAGCTAACTGGGGCAGTTCAAAATTGAGCCAGGGAATGAAATAGTAGTTACGCAATAAGGAAAATCAGGGATCCAGGGCTTGAGGAGATGATCGTGGCCTCTCTATTGTTTATTGTGGTAGTCGTACAATCAGAGAATGCCTCTGCATTGTGGGGAGACATTCAGTTACCCAAATATTGAGAAGATGTTCTTTCAGCTTCTGCAAATATGCCTCTCAGGGTCCAGGTAACTACAAAAATCAAACAGATTTAGTCAATACTTTTGTACAAGCTGTCAGATAGGAGAAAATGTTAAGATTTTTCAAGAAAGCCAAGGTTCCTTCTTAGTCCACTTACTCTGACAATTAAAGCTTTTGGGTAAAAAGCAAACATACGTGTATCACAAGACTTAGAAACATTAATGTTGTAAGGCACCTTATATGAAGATTGTATCTGGCAGACATTAGTATAGGTGCTTCTGGGAGAAGGAGTGGTGTTTATGTGTCTTGTATAGCTCTATTCTCTTTTTTCAATATACATTAATATAGATGTAGGTGATATAGATGTAGAGATACATAGATAGATAAAGATATATATCTAGTTCTGCTAGACTCAGGTTAAACTGCATCTTTACTTATTGCAATCCATTTATTCTTGATCTATTTAGTAGATGCTCTAAAGAACACTAAAATGTTTTCCAACAATAATAGATTTTAATAGATTTCCATAGCATTTAAAAATGTTATTTATAATTAATATTTCATATTATTGAAACAAAAACAGCAAAAGATTAAGCAAGACCACAAAGTCATAGATGTTTTAAAAAAATATTTTTTGTATGTGAGCTCTTTCACAGAAAAGTATTTCTGTAGCAAAATCCTATTTTCCATTTTATAAAGGATTTACAATCTGATGATAAAATGGGATTAAATACAGAAAGCTGTTATTTATAAATCATTAAATTATTTAGAAATTCTTTGAAGTATATATAATTGACCCTGAATATTCATCTAGTTGCAACTTCTTTTATGTTCATATATCCTTGAATTCCAGCATCTTTAAAAGATGGGTTTATGCAACAGCAGACAAAGAAGGAAAGCTACTCATAGAATCCTTTGCCAGAATTTAAAGTAGATTGGATGCAATAGTTACCAGTAATTAATTGCACAAATGTCATTCTCAAGACTAGAGATAATCCTAGCTCACAGGCTGCAAACTCTGCATGGATGATCTTTTTGCCTTACAGGGGAAAAGCAAGGTAAAGCATCAATGTTCTCTTCAGCACCAAGGAAGATGCCATTACTTGCCTTTCGGTGGTAGAGGTAATGCTGAAATCTCTGCAGAGGACAGTGGTGAAGTGTGTGCTCTGCCTCCACCTCCCTCAAGGCCTCATGGTTCATTATCTTGCCTGGACCCCAGCAGCAGCACACAGCTCTGTTTGAGTGTGCTTCTCTGGACTTGCTGCAGCTATAGCCCTGAATCTTGTCCGAACTCTGACATTAAAAGCTAACTTGCACCATGCCTACCCAAACTGCAGATACCATTCTAATCACAACATAAACCTACCCTGGAACTGACCTAGAAGACCAGACACTAACTCGAGGTCTAAGGAGACCTGGTTTTCATCACTAAGGAAAATGCATCTTTAAATGATGGGAAGATTTTACTAATCAGCTATTAGCTCTCAACTAATGTGTTTTTTGGAGAGCTGTCTGACTGTATCATTGTCTCTTCGCTTTTCATTGTTAATCTGCCAGACCAAGCTGAAGGGAGATGTCTCCAAAGCAGGTTGATTTATGCCAGGGAGACTTTCTGGACAGCTGAAACCAGGGAAGCAATTTGGCACTCAGTTTATACTATTTACAAAGAAAAATGTAAGGCAGTGGGGAGGGAAGGGAGGAGGATGTGTCTGAAGAAAGCTAAGAATTGCTAATGATAACTTGGCAGGACCATTGATAGCTTTTCTTCTTGTTCTCATATTCCATGTTGATAGCCCAGTGGCTTGTTAATTGATTTTTTTTAAAAGAAATTTGCACAGGTTTTTTTTCATGATTTGCCATGGTTTTGGCTGTTTTCATTACCCCATCACCATTAGATTCTGATTACTTACTGTCAGTGACACACATGTGGTTAACACATGAGTATGTATGAACTGTCTCTTTAACAGTACCCATGGGATAATTCTTAAAACTGTCTGTCTAAAGCTGTCTCATTTTTACTAGGAAAGGAGGGGTAGTTTGAAGAAGGACACTTGTAAATTGAATATATCGAAGTATGTGATCCAGACTGATTGTAGTCAAGCAGGTTTCCTTCAGACCAGAGTTTAGCATGACCCTATGGTGGGAAGCTAAAACATACACGAAATGATGTTCCAATGACCGTGAAAAGAGAGGGATTTTCCAACAGTCATCCTCAAAACCAAACCTTTCAAAAGTGTATATTCTATGATCCTTTCCTGTCTCATCTGCATCACAAGAACTGTGTTTAAACTGAAGGGAGATGCAAACCTACATCCTGATTTCCCTGCGCTCTGATGGATGTACTGGAAGATTTAAAGGCTCATTCCTCACCTCTGCAAACACTTTTCCCTCAAAATGTGAGGATAGAACATGGCCACTTCTGACCCTAATGTGCATCCCAGAGGTACTGGGGTTCATGAATATGGGGCACACTGCCCACCTTGCTTAGCCTTCAGTGAGGGGAATCACCCAGGTGACACAGAGAGATGGGACACCATTCTAAAGGACTGACTCAGCCATAGAAAGGCCCTGAAAATTGGAGAAAGGAACAACGGCTGTGCCACATTCTGCTACTGCCAATTTCATACAACTGCCGTTATTGGAAACAGCAGTCCAGAGGGCTCACTGCCCACAGCTATGTTTTGTTACCATTTTCCAGACCCCTGCAAGCCAGAACAAGGGCAGTGTGGGACCATGCAACTGCTCATTTAGGCATTATGACAAATGAAGGCCAAGAGTCAAAGCCAATCAGTTTCAAAGTGTAGGAGTGGACTGGAAAGAATTATGGCATTTTTAGGTGAGGTAAGACTCACTGTAAACCAATAAGTTTTTAGAGAAGACTGCTCTCAGTAATCCCTTTATTTCTTCTCTGTTCTGATTGTTATAATCCATCTACCTCTTAACACTAACACCCAAATATAGTGTATCTTGAAGAGTGGCACAGGGGCAAACATAGAGCAACAAGTACCAATATTAGAATTTCTCATTCAATTCAAACAATATCCAATTTCTGGAAAACTCAGGTCTTGACTCACCTAATGTTATGGTTGATGCTTCAGACTTTTTACTGTTTCTTTTAACAATGTCTTCATGATCCTACTAATTTTAAGTACAGATATGATTTAGACCTGCACTCCCCCTCTCTTTCTCTTTGTGATTGAGGGTTTTACATTGAGCAGCTCCCAGACACCCTTTAGTTGTGGACATAGCCCTTGTTATTTGTACCAGCTAAATAAAACTAGTTCAAAACTCTGCCCAAGGGAAAGCCAGAAAGCAGGTAATTATTGAAACAGCCCTGCACAGTTTTCCTGTACCTGCAACAAATAGATAAGCCCTTCACAAGGTTGGGCAGTGTTTCCCAGGCAATTCAATTGCACAGATAACAAATTGTCAGTACCCAGCCGACGGATCTCTCAACAACCCTAATTTGCTGAGGATAGAAATGAGACTCCATTTGCCTAATGCATTCTGGAGTTCAGTGGAGATAATTCTGCATCCAAATCGTCAGAGAAAAGTTGGAGCAA
Organism: Callaeas wilsoni; assembly: GCA_013398955.1. Taxonomy (NCBI): domain Eukaryota; kingdom Metazoa; phylum Chordata; class Aves; order Passeriformes; family Callaeidae; genus Callaeas; species Callaeas wilsoni. The sequence continues at coordinate 242,141 of VWPU01006101.1, forward strand.
CAGACCATCTTCGTCCCATGCAGACAGCTGTAATGAAGATATGTCCTTATCCACTATTTCTTGAATGAGACCTAAGCAATAGTAATCCTGTTGTAACAACACAAAACCAAAACTAAGTTCATCCATTTTATTGAGTACCATAGATTGACTACAACAATAAAGTGGTAATACCTGTCCTCCAATGATTTTATCTTTATTGTTCACAGCTTAATTGTCCCTCTGGAACTAGGATATACAAATGTATTATTAAAATGAGACATCTGGCAGTGGCCCTAAATGCCTCTATGTCAGGAATTTACTATCTATTACTTGTAACAGTAAATCTGTTGTGCACATCTGCAGCAGCAGAGAAAATCACATCTGACAGCAATGATACAAAACATTCACAGGAGCTTTGGAAAGGCACAAGACTGAATGAATCCAGGCTTTTACAGTGCTTTACGATCTTCACTGAACCTGATCAAGCTGAAGAAACCCATTTTATAGCACTTTTCTCAATTTCAAATCAGCCATCATTTCTTGAAGCAGAACACCAAGAAATCTTTCAAATAAATATGCCTATAATGAGCTGTTTTTCACGGCACATTTTATGAACTGGAAAATGTGTAAATGTTTGTAGGCTTTGTGGATTGGAGTTTAGCTGCTTTGTCTACCAGAAATAATCTTACATGCTCACGTGAACAAACAAACCCAAAAAACTCCTAAACAATCTATGTGGCCAAGATATTACCTCAAAACTCACTTCCTTTAAAAGACATTTAAGAGATGAGGGTTTCCTTAAAAAATGTCCAGTAGAATTCCTGGAATTAAAGAAATGTTAACATTTTGTTATATATATTGTTTCATCTTACCCTAGGTTTAAGAAAGAGAAAAAAAAATTGCCTTGGAGCAAAACTTCATATTAAAAATCTCATTCCAGAAGTAAATTAATATAAGTTTTATTTGATGGGTACACAGTTTTGTTTTGTATAGTCTATGTTCCTGAAAGTGTGGTAAAATTTAAGAGATAGAATTTAAAATTAGGAATTCTAATCCTCTCCTAGCCTTCCTATATATAAAAATAATTCTGTATAAGGATCAAAGTTATAATATGGTAAAACTAGTTTACATTTTCATTTAAAATATGCAAGGTCAAATGAAATTTTTTTTCAGATTCAGTCAGGGGGTAAAAGAACTACAGTAGTATGAATACTTGCAGGACGTCAAAATTAATTGATTTAGTCTGAACAGCATACATCATATTTCATGTTATCTGAGGTATGTAGGATTTCATAGAAGAAGAGGCTTTTAATTCATAAAGTTAAAGAAAAAAAAAGACTTCCTAAACAAGAGCATAGACTTGCTCTGTATTTTGCAGCGGGTTTTTTTTTTATTTTCCAGACATAGCCGTAGTTTATTACAGTTATACAATAAGTAGCTATTTGGTGATCGTCTCACCTGGTAATTGCTTCTCATATGTCTGTCTTCATGTGTCTTCATATATTTAAAATTGTGCTGTCTGATGAGCAAGCCAGAACACTGGTTTTGTCTACCAGAACTGATACACAGGTTTTTTCTACACTTCTAGAGCAAGGATAGATTCTGTCATATATTCTGCTGCTTCTCAAAATCAGCAATAAGTACTTCTTAATATAGACTCAGAAAATAATTTTTTACTTCTATAAGCCTGCTTTGGCTGGAAGTTCTTTTTATTTTCCATGACATCGAAGAACCAACTACAATATCAATAAATGTTTTATTGTTTTAATGTAGCACCCGGGGGAAATAACACTGTATCTCCAAATTCTCTATTTGTTTTTTCAGCAGACCAGTAATTCCCTATTTGGGTGACACATAAGACAAGTAAATCATAAACCCCCGTATATATTCTAGATATGGTTTTGCAAGTCACAGGGGGAATACTTGAATTCTTTCTCAAGAAGAGAGCAGAGTCTGTATCTATGCAACAACGGATAATTCATACCAAAACATGAAAATATCTGATCAGGAGCAGGGAAGAAAAACTCTGTGAAGCTGCACAAATGAGCAAAAGAGAGAGAGTTACACACTGAGGCAAGCACATGCACGTCCTCCTGGCATGAAAGCGTGCTAGCTGACTGCTCTGTTCCAGCGATGTGCCAGCCACAGAACAAGCATTGCTCATTTCAATTGCCAGGAGCCACTTCGCAACTGGCAAACATCTGAAGTATGGAAGATTTTCAGGAATATCAGTTTCAACACGTGAGATTTTACCAGAAATGTAAAATAATGATAATAATAGTAATAATAATAACAATAATAGAGTTTAGTTAGATAAAATGGAAACAGTATGAACTTATGCCCTTCTTGCAGCATACAATTCTTGTTAGCAAAATGCCTTTCTTAGAATTAAGTGCTATTTCCCAGTGGCCTGTACAGAGGTAATAAGCAGCATGGTAAGCTGCCATTTGCACTTACTCTCTCACATGCATGTTGTTTTACCAACGGACATCATGTGAGAATCCAGGATTAATCTCAAATATCTCTACATTGTTGTACTTTTGAACAAAGGGTGTGTGAACTCTTTTATTAATGAGTATTAACATTATTCCTGTTATGATTTATTTCTGCTTTACTCAGGAAACCAGCAGCATCCCCTGTCCCTTGGATTCGGAAAAATCATCTCCCATGCTAAAGAGTGCAGCCTTCTGTCATGTGGAAAGAAGCCATCAGGAAGAGCAAGATTACAAACCAGCATAAGGATGGGAAAGGAAAATTTAAGCAGAATGTATTCCATCAAACTGAAAGCTGGCATGTCCCCAAGAGTTAATATTTCCACTTGTGCCGTGGGATCTTGGACAACAGTCATCGGTCACTGTATTTCTCTTGTATCCCGGCAGGTTAGTCCTTTAAACCGTACTGTGTGCCTAGATAGTGGGACATGAGCTCAATATTGACAGAGGGAAGCTTGCCACCTACTGAATCACCACCTGAGTCACCCTGCAGCTAAACCACAGATTACAGAACTGGAAGTGTGTGCTGCTGTGCTGGAAACCATTGGTGATGATGCTACACCAAGGTCTAAGGCAGGGAAACTTCACAGGTTTCAGGTTTTCTGTCTTGTGGTTCCTTGGCACAGGAAACACGAAGTGTACACAACAGGCTATAAAATCCACTTTTAGTATAAACCACAGAGCTTGACGTGCATGAGGCTTGAGAAAATAGTTTCCATTTTCTGTAATAGTGATAGTGTATACAACTTCTACCTGTAAATGTAAAATACAAGCTTGAATTATCTAAACATCCGCCTTTAAGCCTCTCACAGCTGCAAAGTCCCTGAAGCAGCCGAAGGAAGAAACATGGCAATGGTTAGCGCTACATTTGAACCACTGGAAAAATAAAGACTGATCCTTATTAAAAACTTAAAACTATTTGAGAGGCTTTTTCCAGACCATTGAAAATGTTAAGGTGGTGGTGAGTCTTGAGCTCATGTCAGTTTGCTTTCTGCTGCTGCTGCTTTCAATACTGTTGTATGAATTTGACCATTGCTACTTAAAGATTTGCTGCAAGTGTTTGCAGAAGGAGCTGTAGTTAACCTGGTACACCAGGTACGCCAGTGGAAGCACAGAGTAAGAGGTAGGATAAACTGCATCCAGCGTTTACTTTTCCTTTACATATGTAAAATAGAAGCTCGATATGGTTAAGTAAGGACCCTAATTTCAATGCTCCATATTTCACTGTTCCTTTACTTATTCATCCCTTCTTCATCAGTTGACACCAAGCTTCCTCTGTCCCAATGTACAGGGATAAAGGCACTCACCGTGCTGCCTCCCGTAGGATCCCCCCCACGTCTCCCCTCTAAGCTCTGTAGCTCTCGGTGTGACACAAAGCTGGTGAAAAGCACATTCTGCCTGGGGCAGGGCAGCAGCAGAGCAGGTGCCCCATTTTGGCTAACAGGCTTGGTCCTCTCCACTCCAGTGGCCCTTGGGAAACAGAGCTTGTTTGGGCTGAAGGCTGCAGCCATGGTTGTTCAGGGTAGAATGATACCAAGTGGTGGGAGTTAAGTGTTCAGCATGTCTGCAGAGGGAACATGCTGCAAGCAAGGGGACAGGGACAGCATGTCCCTTAGGGAAGGGTGGCAGGTTCCAGCCACCCTAGGCCAGAGATGGTTCAGGGAACCGGCCCCAGGCCTGGCTTTTGTGAACTCGTTAGGCAGGCTTTTATTTGCATGAAAATAGACTTCAGGAAGCCATTAAAATGTAACAAAAAACTATTTAATGCCCCAGCGCCTACCGAGCTTATATCAACCTCCTTATTAGACCTTTCTTTTCTTCTCCTCCCCTCCCTTGGCATTGCTCTGCTGCACAAACAGCCCATATGGAAAACAGCGCAGCCTGGAAACACCTAGCTCTCCCTGTCCTCTTTTGCTTTTGGCTTTTGCAGCTGCTGTTTTCTCAGTGTTGTCTTGGGGCAGTTTCCTGTTGCCATAGCTGATAGCCTGCCAGCGCCTGCCTGGGCCTTTCAAGTGTCAACACTGCGAAGTTCGCTGCGATGGCCAAACGCTTGTTAATGAGATATAGCAGCTGGGTAGGGGTGAACCACTGAGATGTATAAAGGCACGCCGCTGGTGCAGGAAGCGATGCCTTTTGAATCTTTTCAGCGCTCTGAAAGCATTCAAATCAAAGAGGGTATGTTGTATTCATTAATAAAGCAAAGTTCCCATGCAACTGTGTTAAAGCCAGGAGTTTAACTTTGCTATGGACAGGTGATTTTTTCAACACTGTTTTACACCGGAAGACAAAGGGCAAGAAAACAAGAGTTTATGTACTGCCAAAGGCATTACTTCCCTATCTTACAGCCAGACAGAATTGTTAAACTGAGCTAGGTATTTGCCATTTCCTGACAATAAAAGCTTCTTTTTTTCCTTTATTTTTTATGCTTCAAAGCTCGCAGCAGCCTGCTTGATCTCCATCTCTTACACATTTTTAGACCCGTTTCTTAGTTTTTTTGAAAACCGTGATTAAAATCTAGAAGAAAAAAAAAAGACAACTTGATAAAAAAAAGCCAAAGAGACTATAGACAGGATTAATGACCAAAGCTGCTTTCATTCAACTGAAGCAGTACATGTGATCTGTAGTCTGCATCTGTTTTGCTATAGCAGAACATAGGAGTGCCCAGCAGCTGGGCAAAACTGGCAGAAAGCAAAAAAAAATACAAACTAGCATACAGTGCAAAGTTTTAAAGGCAACATGAGCCAAAGAGCACCTTAAAGGTCTTTGCATTTATTTTTAATTGAGTTGAGACTTTTTTCATTTCCTTTTTTTTCCTTTCTCTTTTTTCTTTTTTTTTTTTTTAGGCAAGGGGCAGCTGGGGAAAAGATTGAATGCTAGGAAAACATGTTTAAAACTGAAACAACCACAGTAGTAATAGTGACAAAATTGCTTTGGAAAAGTTAAACAAAAGAAGTGTTAGGAACAGGAAAGGGCCATATGGCTCGACAGGCCTGCCATTTTCTGGTTTATCTTAATTGTTTCCCTCACTTCTCCTCAAATGAATACAAGTGTCTCAGACTCATTTATATGCTTTCATTTCCCTTTCACAGTAACTTGTTCCAAGGTAATTTAAGCCAAGCTGCTTAAATGATATTTAGCTATGTGACTGTTTAGAGAACAGCAATTCATCAGCCCACTGCAGTTACTGTACTTGGTTTTGGAATTTAGTTACACCAATCAACCACCTACTAAATGGCCCTCTTTGGGGTAAACTAAGTCAGGCAGACCCTGACCCAGAAGCTTCTTTTGGGGTCAAAAAGAGTCACGCTATTCGCCTTCACAGAACTTAACTTTGGTTCAGGCGTATTCTTTCACTCCAAAATTTAATTCCAGTGAAATATAAAGGGTTTGAGTGGGTTTGGTTTTCTTCACAGAAATGTAGGCATTTAATTCATATCTTTCTGCAAAAATTTTCATTTTAAGGTAGTCATCTATCACATTCTTCTAGATGAAACGACAGATGAAACCTGAATTCCATGTAAAACTCCCCAAAAAGATTTTCCACCAGACTCTGTCTCTGTTGGAGGAGAGAAAGAGTACTGAGGCTTAAGGGTTATTTTTATATGTGAAAAATTGTTCCAAATAAAAGATTTCAAATCAGGCCAGCCCTATGCAGACACCGTGACCGCTTTGGCCTAGATTTTATCTGTTGTGATTCCTGTGCTGCCTACCTTGTCACGCAGACTTCTGTGACTGCAGAAGGTGTGGAAGGCATCGAAGGAAGGTGCATTTAGATGTCTGGGGATGGCCATGATGTAAAAAAGGACCCCAAGTCAGGCAGGAAAGAGAGTCAAAACAAAACACTTCCTATTAATAATAACGTCAAGTGTAACCATGGCAAGCTGTTAAGCCTTTAAATAAACATACCATGGCAAGCTGAAGCATAAGTTTCAACCAGCTTGTTAGAACACAGTCCTCTACCATGACAGAAGTTAAGATGTTCTGCATGCACGAAGCCTGTGCCAGGGCATAATCCGCGTTTTGGCTACTCCGGCTACTCAGGGTAATCAGCAGATTAGTGGAGGAGCACTGTTAATGGAGGAAGACAGCGCTTTTCTCATCTTCAGGATGTTTTCAACCTCAGAAAATGCTGACTTGTAGAATTTGCTCAGAAAACTCTTGTTCAGACACAAGCCAGTAAATTTGCTCATTCTTACAAAAGACAATGAATGATTAATAAATGAGTCAATTCGGTGAATGTCTGGCCTGTGCTTCTCCCCATATGGCTTCAAGGAGATAATTGCAGCAGTGGGGACACAGAAAGGAGGGACAGACATCTGTTGAGCGATAGTGGAGATCATGTTTTAAAAACAATTTCTGTAGGCTCATTCACTTATCAGAGAAAAAGTGGGGGAAGGGGGAAGGATTTTCATATCAGCAGCTTTACTGTCTGCTTAAAACAAGGCAGGAACATAAAAATATGCTTTCTTCTTCCACCATAGTAACCCCACAGGTGAGATTTCTAGTTTGCCCAGACCAGAACTCCTGCCTTCAGCAGAATATTTAAGTGAAAGGAGGTGAAATAGAAACCAAAATATTCCTAGACCTGTCAACTCTTTTTTTACCTTTTTCTGTCTGTTTTTTAAATGTTCACAAAACTATCAAACCTGTAACTCAGTATTCTTGAAAAGCAGGGAAAAGTTTAACAGAGATAGTTGCTGATACTGTCATAGACAATTAGTTTGTCTATTGCAAAGGTAGGGAGAGTGTAAACTCTTTTCAGAGACAATCCCATTAAATAGGAGAAAACATTTTTAAGGTCCTCTGAAAAGAACATCATGACATATGGTTACTGTCCTTTGGAATCACTTGCATTTGCTACACAATTTAGTTGATTTTATATATATACAAAAAAATCACAGCAAGGGATGGAAGGTGAGGGCAAACAGCTTTTATAGATCCCCAAAACACTGTCTAATTTTATCATAGCATATCACTGTGCTTTCTGATAAAACTCAGGATACATCTGTTCCTAAGCCTAGGCTTAGTTCTTAAGCTTAGCTTTGTCATAAAATCTCCAAATCATGGCTTTTTCCATATTAAATGCAATCTGCATTTGCACCTCTGAATAGTCATGCCTTATATTACAGTACCAGCATGAGATTTGTGCTCCAAATGCATTGTCATCTCCTTTGGATGTGTGAGATTTTCTAAATTGCAGACAGACAGACTGTGACTGGCTCCTTCCTTGCTTATGTTAACTTGGAACCTGTTCTCAGCTTACTCTTTCTAAACTCGATTTTATATCGTGTTTCTATCTCCTCCTCAACTCCTTGGTTTATTGGATGTTTATCCTGACTTTAGATACATAACAAGACCACTGTTAAATGCCAGCTCCTGAGCATGAGGAAGCACATCTCTTCCCCAGATTCGTCCTTGGCACCTTAATGAAAAAGCTGCACACAGACATTCACTGTCTTTCTCCTTTCATTCCAAGGACTGTAGCTGTATATCTGCATGTTTGTAATGTCCCTGTTTCAGAGAAAGCCAGACCGAGCCCATAAGGATCTCAACTCTCCTTTATTCCTAGAATAAACTCCTCTCTATCCCTGTAGTTTCCTTCAGCTTGCTTTCCTGCAAGCCTTCAGCCCTAATCATTCCCTCAAGGAACTGAAGACTCTGAACTCTTGCTTCCAAAACAGGCATTTGGGGCATTTCCTCAGGGGAACAGTACAACTTGTTTTACACCCCTTTCTCAGAGAGAGCCTGCAATAAGCTGTGTGGATTATGGGGAGGAATGCTGGAGGGGATCCCAGCGTTATGTTAGATCTGCCAACCTGACAGGTTCAACAGAAACCTCCGAAATTTCCTATCCCCACGCAGTGACCCGCGGCTAATCTGCATGACAATGTATTGTGTAATTGCAGGAAGCCAGTGCAATATCATTCAGGAACAGGAAGCTTGGGAACTGTTTACAGCCACCACCACCACCAGTGACAAAACCTGTCATTACCTTGTGCACTGCTTCTTCAGAAACATGGATGCAATTGCAAAGTCTTATCACTCAGCTTTATAGGGAAGGTCTGCTGAAGTAAAAGAATAACATGGGAAGAGCAAAAAAAGGGACTGGGCTTGGTTGATTGCTGTCATGATTACATTACACAGGTTGAAAGACAGTTTCAGCAATTGCTTATTGTGCATGAGAAGACAGAATTGTTTGCCATCAGTTAGGCTTCAGTGAAGTTTACTATTCCTTATCTCGTGTTTAAGGTAGTACTTCAAAGGAGTACTTGCTTCTTGCCCTTTGACTTAAGTGGGCACAGCAGTGGGATGCCATGTGGGAGATGCAGATTTGAGAGCCTTCATGTGCTCCCAACTCTCAGGCTAACGAGAGGTCGGCAATTCTGCTAATGTTTTCTCTGCTAATTTAGATTAATTCATTAATGCATGCGCAGAACTTTCAAAGAGCAAAATTGTACCCACATGCTGACTATGGCTACATCACAGGCCCCCATTAGCTGAGTTTCGAACACATTTGTAGCCAAATGGGGCTTTTAAGATCCATGCTCACATTCCAGAAATAAAAAAACAAAGGAAAAACCTTTTTGGAAAGGAAACCTATGAGCTCCCAAGGCTTAAAATCAAACACAGCTTCATAGGTAAGCTCATTCACTAAGGAGAAGAAGCTGACTCTAGCTTAAATACATGGAAGCTGTTATGCTCTCAAAAACTTCCAAAATCAGGCTGGTTCTTGCCATGAACTAACGTTTCAACTCTTAAAAATTCTGAACAATTTGTCTAATGAATATCTCAAGCAGGCGACCATCAGGTCACCAAATGCAGTAAACACAAAGGAGGTGATGTATTGACCAAAGGTATCTAGACAGTAGCACCTTCAGGTATAGAAGTGAGACTGTCCACTGTAGAAAGCATTGTCACTTCACAGACGAGACAGTGGTGGTTGTGCCAATATCATCTTCTCTCAGGGGAGTAATAGGTTTGCTGGACCTAAAGAGGCTGAGGAATTTTCAGAAATTAAAAAGATACTAATAACTATTGCTAGAACTGACAGAGTCACAGATTCTTTGGATCAGTGACCAAGCTCTTCCCTGTCATTCCAAACCTCCTGGAAAAAGATTTGACAAATTTGACATGAATGCACAAAGCGCTTCTATATCTCAAATGTGTATGTGGTGGTGGGGGAGGTATTTGTTCAAACTTTTACTAAGCTGTGTTGTTCTTCTGACAGTAGGTTTTGACTTCAGTATAATTTTAGCCACAGAGAGATAGAAGGCTTTTATTCAATGTAATGCTGAAATTATTATTTGTATTATAGTAGTAATACCCAAGTTGTGGGGTAGTATGTTGTGTCCTAATCTATGGAGCCAGACAGTAAGAGACCACTTGTGCCACAATGAAGAATATAAAAAACCAAAAATATTCAGGGCAGAACATAGGTAACAAAGAATCTGACCAACAACTGATCAGAGACAGGAACAAATAATATAGCAGGGACTCATCTGTCCAAATTTCAAAAGGTACACTGTAACCTTTTTTGATGGACTATTTCTAGACTCGTTTTTTTAATCAAATTTTTTTTAAAAAATTTAAAAGTCACTCCCAAGAAAAGAAAAAACAGCTCCAGTGAGGCTCTTTGGTACTTGCACCACTCTAGCACACGTTTCTACATAGTCTGGTTACTCGCACCCTTATTCAGGATCCTGGAAAAGTTTGCTCAGCTTGCGCTACCTCCTTTTCATTTCAGTGACACTGCTTTAGATGCCCAGACTGCCCTTGATAATTGTACACTTGCAATACATAATAGAAACATCTTGTATAGGTGACTTTTATGTGTTGAAATGACCAGGATATGGTTAGTTAGAAGGAATACTGTACACTGCCATTAGTTCTTACTGCAATCTTAAGGACTCTCATGGAGGAGGGTACTGCTTGTTCTAAGAAAAGGTATCTGATCTGACCCTAAACAGGTAACTGCTCAAAAAGCAAGAGAGCTCTTCTATTTATCAAACACTTTTCTACAGAAAAGGAGAAACTGAAGGAGCAGAAGAGAAGAAGGGGAGAGAGGACATGCCTAAGAACCTGTTCTAGTGGTTTCAGTCCTTGGTTTAAATCAATGTCTCCCATCTCCTTGAAAACACCCTTGGTATCTAGCCACTGAATTTTAAGTGCAGATCTCTGAGGTGCTTGTACAATTCACTCACGTTGTGGAGCTTTTTCTGGTTACAAAGGGTACAAAGAAAGAGAAGGAGAAACTATGTTTCAAAAGATTACATGTTTTAATCAATAACGCTTTCTATTGTTAAAGATTACACTCTTATTAAATGAGTGTTTCACTTTCAAGTGCATGAGAGTATTTGAAATATTTCAAGGGCACTTCTTTTAGCTTCTAACAACTACACGTTGCTGCCACCACTGGACTATTATTTAGAAGGAACACGAACCAGAGATATTCTGACCTCAGCAGTTAGTTTGCTTTACTGACAGGCACGTAGTTAAGTGTACATTAAATAATGGAATGCCTATTTTTCATCATTGCCATGATTAATTGAGGAAATTAAAGGAAACTCAAGAAATGCTAGCCAAAATTTTCCAGTCATCCTTTTAGCAGCAGTATAGCTAACAGAAGTACATTACAGTGAAATCACTAGGAAATATTTCCTCTTTTTCTTTTTTTGAGATAATTATTATTAAAGGATTGTCATTTTTTTAATCTTCTTTCTTGTAAACAAAGTAGAAAACAATTTCCTTGCCCAAAATGTTTTGGCATTTAGAAAGACATTTAAAACAAGTTAGAATCATAGAATCATTTAGGTCATAAAAGACCTCCAAGATCATCTAGTCCAATCATTAACCTAGAACTGCCATGTTCACCAGTAAGCCATGTCCCTAAGTGCCACATCCACACACCTTTTAAATACCTCCAGGGATGCTGACTACTGTTCCAATGCTTGACAATCCTTTCAGTGAATAAATTTTTCCTACCACGCAATCTAAAAGTCCCTTGGTCGAACTTGAGGTCATTTCCTCTCATTCTGTTTTTTGTTCTCTAGGAGAAGAGACTAACCCCCACTTTGCTATAACCTCCTTTCAGGGAGTTGTAGAGAGTGATAAGGTGTCCTCCGAGCCTCCTTTTCTCCAGGCTAAACAACCCCAGCTCCCTCAGCTGCTCCTCATCAGACTTGTGCTCCAGACCTTTCCCTTCTCTGGACCTGCTCAAGCACTTCAGTGCCTTATTTTTAGTGAGGGTCCTCAAACTGAACACAGGATTCAAGGTGTGGCTGCATCAATGCCAAGTACGAGGGAAACTCACTGCCCTGGTCCTGCTGGCCACACTCTTGCTGATACAGGCCAGGACGCCATTGGCCTTCTTGGCCACCTCGGCACATGCTGGCTCATGTTCAGCTGCTGTCAACCAGCACCCCCAGGTCGTTTCCTACTGAGCCACTTTCCAGTCACTCATCCCTCAGCCTGTAGTGATGCAAGAAGTGGTTGTGACCAAAGTGCAGGACCTGGCACTTTGCCTTGTTGAACCTCATACAACTGGGCTCAGTACATCGATCCAGTCTGTGCAGATTCCTCTGCAGAACCTTCCTACCCTCCACAGACCAACATTCCCACACAATTTATGGACTGACTTATCCCCTCACCCAGATTCCCAATAAAGTTATTAAACAGAACTGGCCCTAATCCTGATTCTTACGGAACCCCACTAGTGACCAGCTGCCAGCTGGATGTAACCCCATTCACCATGACTCTCTGGGTCCAGGCACCCAGCCAATTAACCCAGTGAAGAGAGTACCCATTCAAGCCATGAGCAGCTGGTTTCTCCAGGAAAATTCTGTGGAAAAAGGGGTCAAGGGCTTTACTAAAGGCCAGGTAGACAACATCCACATCCTTTCCCTCATCTACTAAGCGGGTCACCTTGCAATAGAAGGGGATCAGGGTGATCAAGAAGAACCTACTTTTCATAAATCCATGTTAGTGGTCCTGGTCACCCGCTTGTCCAGCATGTGGCCATGATATCACTCAAGATGGTCTATCTATTCTTTGATCTTCCACAGCACTGAGGTCAAGCTCACAGGCCTGTAGTTCCTCAGATCTTCCTTCCTTCCAGTATTTCTTGTAATTGGGTGGTACATTCACTGACTTCCAGTCAAGTGGAACCTCCCTGGTTAGGCAGAACTGCTGGCAAGTGATGATGGAAAGTGGCTCAGTGAGCACTTCTGCCAGCTCCTGCAGTACTCTTTGGTGGATCGCACCAAGCCCCATAGATCTGTGTGTGTCTAAGTGGTGTAGCAGATTGCTGGCCATTTCCCCTTGGATTTATGGGAGCTTCATTCTGTTTCCTGTCCTTGTCTTCCAGTACAGGGAGTTAACCACAATGTGTGGTGGGTTTACAGGACTGCTTAAATTGAAGCAGTCCAGACGGCTCTGCTAGTTAATAAAACTCAACCCATTTGTAAACTCCTGCTCACCTGAATTTTTGAGTCATCTGGCACCACATAGCCATACTATCTCAAGCATAGTGGCTCCAATATATCACAGGAAAATGGCACTTTTTAATAGATGGTACAGAAACAGCAGATCATCACTATTTTTCAGAAATATTTCTAGAGATTTTCTTACCTATTCCATAGAGAAATGTCCTATCTTTATCATTACTATGACAACTAATCAAAAATATTGGGGAAAAAAGAAACCTGTGTCACTTCTATATCAAGCAATTCAAATCAAATCTGTGACCAGGCTTTCATTTTGGGGTCAGATTCTGTGTGCAGGTGGTTCTCATTGAATTCAACATGATCCCAAAGAATGCAGCAGAGGACTGAATTTGGCCTCTATCAGCTAGCTTAAATATATGATGCAGTTCTGCCTTTACCCTGTATTGGAAAGATACTGTATCCCTTTAGTTTATGAGTCTGCTTATTATCAGTCTTTGGGAAAGGAAAGATGGTTAAATTTAGATTTCCACAGAATGTTTTGATTTAAGCAAAGGAATTCAGTGACCACCAGCTTGGAACATCCTTCTGGTGTCAGAAGTAAGCAGCAAGCAGATTCGAAAAAGCTGTGCACGTACACTTGATTGATTGAAGGGGAGAACAAAGAGAATGTCAACCCTCCAGGTTTAGATGAGGATCATGTGGTTTCAAGCTGAAAAGAAGCAGGGACCCTTGTTTTGTTTTAAGCAAAATTCTGGGAACCTCTATGGTTCCAGGCATCCTGCATTGGTCTAAAATGCAGAAGGAAAAAACATCTACAAAAAGACTTGTTACACCGTTTTTCTCACTCATTCATTCTGATGGGATGTGAAATCTCCCACGTTTCCCATTTTTTAACAAACTGCCTCAAAATTATTATTCTTATTTGGCATTACGTAAATATCAACTGAGTGATGCAGTCATATTAGGCCACAATGCTTTTATAGGGTTGGACATTACAATGCTTCGACAGGAAGATTCATATCCTCAAAAGTGATTTTTAATTATTTAAATCCTACATTAAATTAATAAATAATAGACAAATAGATAAATAAAAGCATATGTGAAAGCAGTACACTAAAAAAGTCAGAATGATTGGCAGTGCCATCAGCAAACGCTAGATCTGGGAGGATTGGTGCTAGCAGCCAGAGATTGCTCTCTTATTCCTGTCCAAACACTTGGCAGCTCGTGTTGCTGCCTGGCTGAATTTCTTCCTTCACACTTCTGCCCTGTAGGGTTAGAAGATTCCAGCTCACTGACACCTCCCACTGCAGAGACTTATGCAGATGAATAATTAATATTCCACCGTGTTTGGCCCTCTGATCACTTTGCTAACATGGAACTGATCTGCCAAGTTTACCTCAGAAAATGCACCAAACAAGGGGCCCAGGCACTGAGGAGAATACATTGCTCTTCTATAACATAGCCAGGAATGCTGTACCATAGGGTGGTCAAGTGAATTATTTTCAATAAATCATGTATTTTTGTGGGGAAAAACAAGACTATTTCAACTGAAAGTGATTCTTCAATGTGAATCAGATCTGGCAAATTTGGATTGGAAAAAAAAAAAAAAAAATTTTAAAAATTACAAATTGTCTCATCTAAGTCTTTCTGAAAGAAAAGGGCAAAGAGAGGGTACATTTATGAAGGAGATTTGGAAAAATTCACAAATCAGAGAAAGAATATGCCTTACAGGTTCAGATAATATTATCCAACATATAAGTTAACATTCAAATCTTCCCTTTGCCTCATTCAGTGTGTGAGCTTAAAATGTGTCCTTTGACTTAGCAGAGCACATAACCAGCCTAGCAAACACATGGTTTTTCTGTGGAAAGCTGTTCTGCTTTGCATAACAAATGGGAGCCACCAGGTCTGCAGTGAAACAATGACCTTTCTCTCTCAAGTCTCTCCACTACAAACTTCTAGTCTTTTCTTCCCCCAAATCATATTTATTTCAAGTGCAGATTTCAGTAGGACAGTAAAGTAGGGCTTTTCCTAGGTTCCTCTCTCAAGGTTCCTAGTACTAAGTTATTAGAATTTAATTCCCTAGTGGAAAGCCCTAACCCAGAGCCCGGATCTGATGAGGTAGACACAAAGCGAGTTGAAGGAGGCATGGTGTGCCTCCTTCACCACCAGCTAATACATTTAGCACTAACATTTGTATCTAACGGGGAGTAAACTATTCTCCCTCTCATCTATGGAATTTCTTCCACTTTGACTGATTGTCAGCCCAGCTTCCATAGGAGTGATAGAAGTTTCCTCCATTCAGACATGGCTCATGCAACTTCACTCTGGTCTCCCAGTTGCCTTGAGCTCTGGATTGTCATGAAAAAGCACCTCCACAGGCTGTGCTTTTGAATAGAGGAGGACGTGTCTGCTTTGCACTGTGTGGCTCTCAAAACCAGAGCATTGTAGGACTAACTGCCAAAAAGGTTATTCTCCAACTGCTTTTCTCTTTTCTTTCCCTTTAATGAATGAAATCAAAATAGTTGTCTCATTATCCTACCAACTTAGAAATTGAGAATAGTGAAATGCACTTTAATGAAAGGGAAATGCACCTTAATGAAAGTGATCCACTTGAAAAAATTTGGCTATTACAGTTCATAAGAACCTAAATAATTTCATCTCTGAAGGAGAAAGTTTATACTGAAGTAGGCTATATATAGCAGTGTTGTATTTGAATGAGATACACCTTTTCTGTTCTGTGGCAGGGATTATCTTTGGTTGATACTGTCTGGTTTGTGTAAAATAAACCTGATATTACAGTGTGCATAGTTCAGGCTATCAAATATCCTCTTTTGTTAGTATTAATGTTATTATTAGGTTCCTCATGCATTTGACGTAGGCGGATTTTAAAAAGGAAGTTCCATCTGAGTGTTCCTGCCTGTGGAAAAAAGTAAGAATTATTTCTTCCCCTTGTATATTTATCATATCACGATTCCTCTTTCTGTCTCCTGTCTGTTTTAACTGCCAAACTGTCCAATATTTCATGTATTTTCCATTCTTCTCTTAAAAAAAAATCTCAGCTATTCAGTTACATTGTCCACTCCTCAGTCTTGTTATAGCAAGCTGAAATGCTGCACAGAATATTTTTAGATTGTGATCAATTCAGCAGCTCCAGTTTTGGAGATGTTACTTACCATAAACAGTTTCTCAAAATCCATATTAATTTACTGAGAGCAGCATTTGACATGCACAAACAGAAATCTTTAGGAATATTGGTATATTTCAGTGTAAGTTTAAATGAAATCAGGTATAAAATATGGAAATGTAGCTCTTTGTAAAGGAGATTTTCTGATGTGAGACTGAAGCAGGCAAGCTGAAAATGCAGGGCTGTAATGCACATTTAGAGCACCTGCTCCCTGGAGCCATGGGGGCTCCATCGCAACAGTGCCTTAACTCCCACAGTGTGTGGTAGAGCTCTGAGAAACTTCCTTGCACAAAAGAACATGAGGAACATACTCTTTTAAGAACTAAGTGCTTGATACCTTAATATGTTTCAAGATTGTGAGAAAAGAGGAAATTTCTGTAAAGATTTCGTGGAGATTTTAGAAATAGTTTCGTGAGCAGCCCCCACTGAAACCAGAAGAATCTGGGAGAGCCCATAGGGAACTGCTCTGAGTCTTAGGCATTTTCTTATTTCTGTCCTCAGCACCAAAAGTTATATATATAAAAAAATTATGTGTGTGTGTGTGTACACACATATTTAAAGTAAGATACTTGCAAAGATTTGGGTTGGAGTACAGTTAAGTGAATGTTTAAATTGGAACAGATATGGCAACTTCTGTCAGAGGTGATGGTGAGGAATTGGGCCTGTGTTAACCACCTAGCATAGGTCAATGACAATGTCACTGAGCACTATAACTATCTATAGATTTGTATGATACAGAGCTTTATAGAAAGACCGTGTGCACTGCCATCAGGTGCTCAAAATTAATCCACATCTTAGTTCACAGGGTGTCTTTTTTTCAATCCATGACCTCATACTAGGAGGGAAAATACAGAAGAAAAAACAGAGGAGATTAATTTCCACATATTACTAGGGATAATCAGGATTCTCACAAGCCTTCCACTAAAATTCATGTGCTAATTATTGTTTTGGTAGTCTTCCAGCAACCCTTTTTTGAATGGAAATAAAATTTCAACAAGAAATCAAAACTGTTCTAAAAGGGCTAAAACCACACTGACTTTTCTCTAGACTACAGCATAAACTGATTTCTCTTTTAGACATTTAATATAAGGAATTCTAAAATTTTATTTGCAAAAGGTAATCCTTCTGCTTCTATTTTAAGTGGAAAAGTGATAAACATTTATTTATTATCAGACATATCTACTCACAGACTGAAGAGGAATTTTAGAGTCTCTTTGACAGTCTTACTGAGAATAAATGTGCTGACAGAATATTGTCTTTGTATCTACACCAGTAAAACACCTGCTGATCTGTCCATTAGAATGAAGAATTAGACCCTGCTCTGGGAAGTCTAGTAAACTAACAAAATATATTTGAGTACCAGAAATAACTAGCTTGGGATTTGAATTCTCTATTTCCCTATTTTTCTCCTTCTTTGCATAAATACTGCCTAAGAAAATCCCAACATCCTCAGCTGGTTGTTGCCAACTTGATAGCAGGAGAGATCAGTTCTTACTGCCCTCAGTGGTACATATAAAAGTTATTCTGATTTTTAATCGCGCTATATATGTACAGATATACACATAAATTATTCAGTGAGCAGTGGGATGAACTAGATGTTTTTCTTCATGTATTTCCACTCCACACATCCCTCCACAGTCCCCTGAGACCCCCAGCTCTTTGGCCAGCACAGCAGCAGCAGCACGTATTGTTCTGCAGCCAGCAGTGTGTGCAAACTGGTCACCTGCAATCCCTTCAAACATAACAGAGATGGATCACAATGGCTTTTCATTTGGTAGCAGCCCTTATTTGGATCTCTCTTCTCTTCACAGCTATCCCTTTCTGCAAAATGTGTAGGAAGTTTAGGGTTCTGAGTCCTCTGGCTTGTTAGTTTTTGTTGTCACACAGCAACCAGTCCAAAATTTATTACAGAGGAAGAACAAGCAAGACATATCGACATGCCCTTCACCATCTGATGGCCTAAGCCTCATTCCTCCCAGAAATTAAACTAAACTCATGCACATATGTGTATATATTTAAGTTAGGGAAAATACTAACGCAGTTATATCATTTTAAATATACAGATTATAAAAACTGCTGAAGAGCAGCTCAAACAGAAAAGCAGGGGATTTTATGTGATATTTTTTAGCCATTTCACAGTTTAAACAAAGCAGTCATGGCACTTCTCTTTTCGGTTACATCAAAGTGTAGCACATGCAAAGCATAGGTTCAGGCGGTTCAAGACCCTAACTCCAGCTAACGGTAACCTGGTGAAGGGAGGCTAATTCTTGCTACCCAGTTTTGCTCTGTGTCTTTGAGATGTGGCTGCAACAGGCTCCAATGCACATGTGAAGTCTGAAGTGTGTTTTGGAACTCTATCAAATGATGTGAAACAATAAACTCATGAAAGCAGGAAAGCCATTAAAACATCAGTTCCAGGTATCTTGTCATCCAGGGAGTTAAAGATAGCAATGGATCCAAGCAGGATTTTGCTTTTTGACAACTGTGGAAAAATAACCATAGATTTTTATAGAAACCATAAAACAGTAAGATGAACTAATTTTTAGATGTTCTTGGACCAACTCTTGCATTGCTGTAACAAAAAAAGAATTCTTTAAAAGCAAACAGAAGCTTTTGTAATGGTACAGCAGGAAACTTTGGTCCACAGCCTGTCTTTTAGGAAAAGGCTGATGCACCAGTAATTGCTACATTCACACATTTCCAGCAGAACAGTATTTAGGTTTCCATAAAAGATACCCTAAAGAGTGGCAGAAAGCCCCAAAGCTGCAGAATACCTGCTAGTCAGCAAGCCTTGGTTCCCGTCTCTCCCGCTTCAGTGTCTCAGTGTTATGTAACAGGAGAAGGGAATGTTCCTCTCTTTTGGCAAAGGACACTGAACCCGGCAATTTGTCTTGATGGGACTGAGCAGAGCGCATGAAACCAAGTGAGTTATTGTGGCCTGCGGTTTCAGGAACTGGTTTAAAGACAGCGTCCAAATTATCAAAATTTACATAAAGAAAGACATCTGACTATGGCCATGAAATACTTCTACCAAGTTTGGAAAGCAAAACTCAAGCAATGAATGGTCTATGTCATAAATGAATTTTTTGGCTGCATGAACAGGCCAGCAAAGAAAGAACATTGAATAAGCAAAGGTTTTAATATTCTGACAATTATAAACAGTCCTTTGTTTTTTTCTTTTTGTCTTACATGCACAAGGGTGTGGGCTGGGGAAGCCATATATTCATAAAACATCTGGTGTTCAGCTTGTTGGTATAATCAATCAGTCTTTTTATTTTATTTTTCCAACACTGCAGAAAAAAATTAAAAGGCTTGGACTGCTTAATTAGAGAACCAAAGCCTTTTCCTTCTGGATACAAGGCAGTGGGTTGTGACTCAGTCAATTATTTGCAAGATTTGTCTTAAAGGAGGGAAGTCCTCATGGTTGGAAAGAGTAGTTTCTTGTGGTTTTAATATCTTATAGTAAAAACTGTTGAACAGATCATCTCCAGAGCAATTATTTACTCACAAGACAGAGAATGGCATTGCTGATTAACTATTTTAAGGCATTTACAGTGAGTAGTCCTGATTTAGAGGGACTATATACAGTAGGAAAATTATACTTTAGCTTTTATTCCCGCCAATTATAAATATAGTAATAACAAAAGTATGCATAGTCATATAAACATAAACATACATAAAACCTAATTAAGCATTCATAGTAATAACACTTTCACATAACTGCAGTGCTTCCTAGCTGAAACTCTATCAAATGATGTGAAACAATAAACCCATGAAAGCAGAAATGCCATTAAAAAAATCAATTTCAGGTACCTTGTCATCCAAGAAGTGCAATCATTTGCAATAAGACATTACAGCTTCCCCAAATGATTTATACCCTGCCAGCACTAAGTTTGAAACCTCATTCAGCAGCTAGTTACCCCATTTGGTAGTGGTGGTATCTTTTTCCCCTTAAAACTAGAGAGCCACATTTGCAAAAGAATTTTTCAGCCTACCATCCCTGCAGAGGACACAGAAGTTATTGTCTGCAGGATCTTTGAAAATCTGATTCTGTTTCTGAAAGTTTAGTTAGTGACACTGAATTCTACCTGCCATCTTACCTGTAGCTCTAGTGTCAGCCATGTGGAGAGGGGACACGCAGCTGCTTAGCACCTACATCCCAACTGTCCCTTCACATTCAGAACTTTGGACTCTGAGAAATGTAAAAATAAATACCAAAAATTAAATTACTTATCAGCCACACCTCCTTCAGTATGTGTCAGGAAGATGTGTCATGTGTATGTCTGCATTTATGCTTCCACATTGCCCTAACTACATGCTTACCATTAATAGGCTACAACTGAACCTCTCTTAGGCATCAGAAGGAACCTGATGGGAGACACTTGGGCATCTCATGTGACAACCGATACCCACTCTCAGGTAACTGAATCCTGTTCTAGCTCTTCACTTCCCCACTGACAGGAAAAGAAGCTTAGTTCTCTAGTTTGCATGCAGAAACTTTTAATTAGATACCTAAAATTATGTGTCTTTATCTGATGGTGAACTCTAGTCAGCCAGTGTGATTTCAGTGCTCACTGGACTTCACTGACCAATTTTGGTGACTTGGAGCTTGTCTCTGTCAGTGACTGAATGAACTTAGAAGCAGAGTCAGTGATCATAGGAATTATAGATGCAAAATGTGACTAGCAAACATTTTTGCATTTGTGTAAATAGGACATAGCTCACACTTCTACATGTAAAATAAAACTTTAAAACTCAAAAATGTCTTTGAGTTCTTTCATCTCTTTTTGAAAGCCTTTTTTTCCCCTCAAGGTTCGTCTCTCATAAACATATTAAAACACCACAAGCAAACAAATAAGATAACTCACTGATGAAATGACTCGCCACATAAGCGCCCCCACTCTGCAAGGAAACCTTGTCATGACTTTGCCGTGCCTACACATTAATGAAAAAATCTTGTGTTTTGTAAATAAGCTCTGCAAAGTCTGGTGGAAAAGTGCTTTCTTCCTTGTTTCATCAATAAAGTTACTATGCGACTTTTAAAAAATTCCACTGCACTAGGAAAATTTCTGTTTCCTTTTATGTCCAGATTTAGCAAGTTTTTCAAAGCCCTTCTTATTAAGAAAAGCTGTGGCTGGAAACATGGATAAGTAGCTACAACGATTCCAGAAGCTATAAATATTCAGGTTATAATATTCAAGAAATTATCCTCTCTGAGGTGGGCTTTATTGTCTCCTAGGGCCCACCTGCAGCTAGGTAAGGGCCTCCCAAAGTGAAGTGGATGGCCCTCAATGATCATAGGTGGTTTCTAAAAAATAAACATAAAATTAGTTTCACACCTACTTAGACAGTTTAGAATTTTAATGTGCAAAGTCTGCCAGGGCTTTGCAGTGAAATAAGGCCATGCATTCAAGCTCCCTGAAGCCAATCAGAAAGCCAGGCTGAGTACTACCCATTTTGCAATTAGGAATCACTGCTCCATTCTAGAGCACATCATTAACGAACAAACTGCTTCTTTAATCACATTTTAACAGTTAGACACTCAAAAAAAGCCCCCTAACAATATTTGAAAAAGAATGTTCTAGCCTCGAAACCACCAAGAGATGAAAGCTGTTTCTTGTCACTGCACGCAATCTAGCACGTAGCAGGCTTTTCCAAATTTTTCTGAACATGCGCCCCCACCACCCCTCCTCCTTCCTGCTGAGAGGCTCCCTCTAGGTGCATTTTGATACATTTATAGTTTTACATGTGACTTCTGGATGTCTGGTAGTCCTGGCACAGATCAAAAGCTTGATACCTGGAGTTGCCAGCCCCATGACAGGTCGGTCAAGTCTCTGAGGTGTCTTGTCTGGCCACTCACCTTCCCCGGACATTGCCATGGAGCAGCAGCCGACAGGCAGCCCGAGCACTGCCGCCTGAGCTGCATGTGCAGCACATCCAGCAGATCCTGCATTTATCTTGGATTTATTCCACATCTGCCAGACACTCCTTACACACATCTCCAATTTGGAAAAGCTCTAAGTATGACTGAGCTTTAGTCAAACCAGTCACTGCCTTTAGAGGAGGGATGGATAGAGGTATGTTTCACTTGTTTAAATCAGCTTTTCTTTATGTCATTCAACACTGCAGAGTGCTTTTTCTTACTGGAGCCCTGGTATTCTGAGTGATTTAACTCTACCACCTCTATTTCACCTTTGAAGGATCATGGCAAGGCAGCCTCAGACTGTGCAGTTTTCCTATATTGCCTGTGGATCCTAAATAGGGATCAGCCTTCACTGTGGTTGGCATTTGTTTGCATTTATATGAAAGGACATTTATGCATCATAAAAAAGCCTTGCCAATTAACTCTGCATTGTTTTAGTTTCTTTTGGCCATTTGCTTACAGTGACTCTTAAGTCCCAAACAATGTGAATTTGAGATAGCAGGATAATTCTGTCACTGTTTTTTAGGAGTGCATTTTGTATTAATGGGTTTCAGTCCCACAAAGTTCCTGCCCAGTACCACATTTTTAATGTCCTTATAATTAAATTCATTAAAGGACTACAGTGCCAGAAGTGCACCTACAGTTAAATCCGGTTAACTTAGTGAAGTACAAGTGTCTTAGGAGGCCTCCACCATGGCTAGCATATTATTCGTACAGAGAAACAATTTAGGAAATAAAGTATAATAATTTAGGGAAAAAAATTAAAATTCTTTGCAATCTTGGCACTCTCTCATACACTCCCAGTTACCATAAGCAAGTTAATTCATAAGCACTAATTAGCTCTCTGGCTTTCTTTTGAAATGAAACAACAGGTTCTCTGTGACATCAGACTTGTGAGCCACCCTGGGCAGACACAACTCGGGGATCGCTCCCACCAGCCCACCACCCTTACAGCCCTGGCTGCAGTGACATGGCTGCTTTGCACCAGCTGGGACAAATGCCTTTTGCCGTGTAGACACAGACTCTGAGGACAAAGGTGTTCCTGAAACATTTCCTCTCTTTTTTCCTTATCCGATCCCAGCTACTTGGAGTCTGTGAGCCAGAATTATTTCCCGCTTTTCCTTTACTACGCTTCTGCTGCTGATAACGATAACCCCACTTTTATATAATAGCCTATATCCAGGTCTAGGGTGGCTAATTGAAGCATCCAGCTCTAGGGCTCCTTGTGCGTATCCCCGTCCCTGAGCAACACAGTCCAGCTAAACGATGTAACATGCTTCCCTCTCCTCTCAGGGAGGAGGCACATGTGTCTGTGAAGAGCTCCAGAAGACAAACGAAGCACCCTAGGCATGTATTTCTCTATACGGAATGAACACGGAGTCATTGTAAATAGTGTGTGACTCCTTCCCTACTGAAACCCAGGTCATCTCCCATTCTTCCAAGAAGAGGACCCACATTCAGAAAGATGGATATTTTTGCACAGCAATGGAATTGTTAGAACATGTGCAGCATCAAGATTCTGCTCACGATAAAACATTTGTAAAAGCATCCCCTATTTCATCATAATGATCCAGCTAAAAAGAGAAGGTTTAAATAGAACAGATTAAAGTGCTAGTTGTCCTTTCTAGCTTGCCTACACTAGCAACCACACCATTATAATTTCTGCAGGGGGTATAACAGCATTAGCATTGTAAAGGAAATGTAAAATTACTTCAGAAGTTATGATTTTAATTACAGTTAGTGGAATGGGGAAGAGGACAGACTAGGAAATAAAAATACAAAGGGAGTATAAATAGCATTGCCTCTTAAGACACTACTATTTATCTTACTCTGGGTATAAAGTTGCTTTATTTTCTTAACTTCCTGCTTTGGAAAGCAGCCACTAAATTAAAAGGAAATGTGGTTTTGTAATGCAAGGAAGATTTTTTTTCTCTAAATTATAAAACTGGAGAACCCAAAGCAATTACTAACTTAAAAACCAAGTTGGAGAAAGATTTAGATGATTCCAAATTGTTTTAAAGACAAGAGGAAAAAAGAAATAAGGAAGGAATTATTTTCCAAATAAAAAGAATTCAAATTAATAGTGATTATTTGGAAAAGTTTCCCCTTCTCATATATTCATTTTTTGACTGATTTTGCCTTTTTCACATTCATCAGCAAAGTTGTCACTGAGGCAAATAACATTGAAACTGATGTCCATTCGTAATGTAAAGTGCCACTCATTTTCAGTAAGGATATCATAATTCCCTAAATAGGTACCTAGAGAAAGAAGCAAAGAAGAAAACAGATTTTGAAATCAATTCCTTAAAGAAAATATATAAACTTGCAATTAATGAATAAGCATATGATAGGTTTGTTTAAATGCACAGCGCTGTTGTGGCTGTAGTCACCACAGGACAGCCCAGTGGATCCCTGGCTTCCATGCCAGAAGCAAATTCCCTGTGGACCCTGGGCTCTATTTCCCAGCACCAAGTGGACATGTTTGGTACCTCAGGGCACCTCAAATAGCTCCAAATGCCAGTTTGAAACTGGACCTCTCCCACAGGGTCATCATTTGCCATCCTTATTTTTGAAAGCACTGCTTAACTTCTTCCTTGAAACCTGGTACTTTTTTTGTACCTCAGGCCCATTCAGCACACAATATTCTAGTGTTATGATAGCACAAGTAACAGCTGTGTCTCCGCTGATAAATCAAAAGCCGTTTGACACTAATTGGTCTGGGCCCTCCTGAGGAAATTTGTCTTGGAGACAGGTATCTGAAGCAGCCCAAAACACAGTCAAAGAGGCAGTCATTAAGCAGGGTGGACCATCACAGGTCCTGCACTCAAACCTCCTCCCTAACCTCTCCACTGGAGCAGTGTGAGCACACACACACGCACACGCACACGCGACCCAAAGACTTCAAAACTTGTGTGAAGCTTCATGAAGTCCTTCTGCAGTACTGGGCTGTGATATCTCCATAATAAAATTCTGGTCTGTCATGATGGTGAAATTCTAAAGCTGTTTGATCCACAGAGTGCTAAAATCTGATTGTCATGAAGGAAGGGATGTTTCCTCTCTGAAAGGCAGAGAAATGTGTTGTTTTAGGGTACACATGAAGCAGACTTCGGCAAGGAAGGAAATAGCATCTTGCCTCACCTTCCTCTGTAGTCAGTGGAGAAGGAAAAGTCTGCTGAAGGGATGTCCAAGCCCTGCCATCCATCCATAGTTTAGTAGGTGCTGAACACATACCTCAAGATGCCTGTCTCTCACCAAACAGTAACTGTAAACCAGAGACCTGGCTTTTGGATGAATAAAATAGGCGCGAGGGTTCCCATAGGTGACTAAACTTGTCTATTGATGAAATTGCCTGAAACGTTCAGATCAGATCAGTCTGGCAGAAGCAAATATTTCTGTGCATCTGGGCCTTTGTGGAGCTGCACTGTGTGAGAAGTGGCCAGTGCTGACCCATACTCGTTACGGATGGCCAGACAGCTCCAACCAACCAACCAACAATAGGGCACAGCTGAGCCCTGTGTGGCGAAAGTGGTGGCACCTCATGGAAAACATATTTAAGAATAGGGAAAAAAAACCACAGAAATCCAGAGAGCAAAGAAGGAAATGAAAGGAGTGAGAAATAACAGAGGGAAGGACGAGGTCAGAGAAGGGGAGGATATTCCCCAGAGATTTCCCTGCATTTCGGTCCCCAAGGAGACCATGGCATGGCAGGTATTTCCCTGCAACACACTTGAACAGGCTCCTGAAAGGAACTGTAGTCCTTGGGAAAGACTCATGCTGGATGAAGGAAAAATCTGAGGAGTAAAGAATGGCAGGAAGGAGCTGTCCCCCATTCCCTTGTAAAACTCCTGGGAAAGGACGTAGAGGAGCTGGGAACTGAGGAGTGAAATTGAACCTTAGAGGAGGGGGAAGGTGTATTAGTTTCAGTCTTTCTCACCAGTCTATTCTTTCAAACTGGCAGTAAATAAAATTAATTTTCTCTGTGTTGAGCCTGTTTTGCACATAAAAGTAATGGTGTGGAATCTCCCTGCCCTTATTTGAGACCATGAACTTCATCATCCTATTTTCTCCCCCCTGTCCTGTTTAGGAGGGGGAGTGAGAGAGAGAGACTGGCTGGGTGTCTGGTAGGTCAGCCTACTATGGGAAGTTAAAGTGTTCATATCTGTCATAAAACATAGCTAATTCAGAGTCCTTCAAATTCCCACTGATCTAGCAGCAGAAAACAAACGTAAAAGCCCCTGTAAGAACACAGATGGAATTTGCATGCGCTGTGCTGATTATAAAGTGATGAGATACAGTGCCAGGAGGTGGAGCAATCAAGAGTTGCATCAGTCTGCACCAAAACACTGGTCCAAATCATTAGGTACTTCTTGTTTAACACTGAAAATTTTCTGTAGTTTTAGGAAGAGAACATTACAACCGACTTTCCTCAATATGCTGTAACTCATCCTTATTTTCATTAGGCCCATTCACGATTGCAAGATAAATAGAAGTGCCATAAATAGAACTGTGTTGGCATAAACATAATTTCTGTACTTGGAACTTGACTTAGGTAAACAACCCTGCACTTCCAGTGAGCCTTAAGTTTGGAGCCTCATCATTTCACACTGTCGATGGTGTCTTCTACGGTTAAGCAATTTAAATGTAAGGCAGAAACGAATTAACTGCTGGGGTTGTCTGCTTTCCTCCACTGATTACAAAATGAGCTTTGCACAAGATTGCTCCTCTGGCACTCAGAGTGGGGAGTCAGGTCAGGATTTCAGCTGCAATGTGCCCTAGGGGCACACCCAGGGCCTCGAAGGCCAAGCAGATCCCCAGCACACCACTAATCTGCACGGCAGCAGAGCGGGCTGGCTCTCACACTGTTGACATGGACAGTGGTGAACCACAACACAACAGCTAACAGCAGGATTTGATCTTTGGGACCTGCAGGAGCACTGCCACTAGAGTAGGCAGAGCTCCTGGAGTGGGCAGTTCTGCCTCCCACTGGAGTCCCAGGAGCCAAGACTTGTACCTTACACAGAAGTAAGAGACCAGTTGAAAGGCAGCAATTCCTTGCTGCCAGGAACAGAGGGAGACACATTGTCTTCACAGCCTGTCAGTAGCTGTGGCACTGGGTTTCCCATTGGGTTCTCCAGGGTTTCCCTTCAATTCTGTCAGTGATGTTAATTTGAAGTTGTGGATGTTAACATAGAAGTCGTTTAAATGATGGCATCTCCAAAGTCGGCTTTCAGATGTTACGGTTTGCTGAAATTCCAGAATGCACAAAGATTAACGAGTGCAATCCCACACAACTTTCTCCTAGGAAAAGAAAAACCACAAGCAGTTTTAAAGAATAATAAGGATGTAATTCAGCATCTAAGAGCCGGTTGTTTATCTTGACTGAAACTTCTCTGCCTTAGCTGAATCCATGTGGACATGCCTAGGACTGCCAATAAATTCGGTGTGCCTGGGTAGTCTGTGTGGAGTGGCCTATCTGTGTACAGTCAGCTGCAGAACCGGGGACATGAACAAGACCCAACATTTATTTGCAAAGGAAATAATTTTCTTGCACTATAAAACAGCCATCCAAAGTTTAAGCAATGCATTTGTGATTTTTACCTTGTTGTGTAATACCAGTGTGTGAGTTAACTTCTTCCACAGAGTTTGCAGACTCCTTCAATGGCAGTGCTGTTCCAAGTGAAGCATGCAGTGAATAGTTAATCATTAATTCTTCATGGTTCATATTTGCTGTCTGCTTTACTGCATATAGTTTGATATAGTTCCTTCCAATAGACTTAATGCTTTCATTAGGAGTCACATGCTGGATCTTTATCTGAACTATTATCACAGTCCAGACATAGTATTACAGCCTCCCTTTGTAAGCCAAAGTTACGGAGTTCAGAAAGGCTTAAAACTTAATAAATACTATGGGTTTTATGGTAATGGAACAGCTGCAGTGGCAGACTGACACACACACCCTGACTGAGCCTGCCTAGTTGCTGTAAACAGGTGCACCTAGAGGCTAAAGCTCTTATTTTTTTAATCCATGACACTAATTTCATTGTCAAAGTCTAACTTGACAATTGTGTGTGTGTTAGGATAATGTAAAGGAATCCAGACACATGTGGTGAGCGAATTCCTGGCTCTTGCAAAGGGGGTGGTTTTTTAAACTGAAATTGCAGTTATCATTGTACAGATAAAACAGGCGGGTACTTGTAACAAAAAATTAAAAAATCTTTTGTTATTATTGGAAATCATAGGCTGTATGATACGGGAATATTTGTTATTATTGGAAATTATAGGCTGATGATATGTATGTTATTCTGCCCTCAGAATAACAAAAATCACCACAAAGTGGTGTGAATTATGGTACATACTGTTCATTCTAGGTACATTCCAGGAAGTTCTAAATCTTTATATTTTCAGACATAGCCTGGGATCAGATTCATATGTGCTTTGGAAGAACCAGCTTCTCACTGTGTTAAAGTGCACAAGTGGGAAGACAGAGGCATTTGAAAACTTCAGCTCAAGTGCCTTAGATCAGATAACTAGGCCTGCGGCTAACCTATTCAACCACACTAGAAACACTTTCCTCCTCCTCACTGCACATTAATCTGCCTACTTCTTGGAAGATAATCACCACAATCAGGATCAGCTGTAAATAATTGCATTTGGCGTTCCCATTTGTTGACACCTTCCATAGGGGATGCAGTGAATTTAATTTACGCTGGATGAATCACCTCTCACACAAAAGCTTTTTTTCCTTCCAGCCACTTTTGGAGAGTCTGCTTAACAGGATGTGATACCCCAAAAAGGGCAAGTGAAATCTAAATAGGTTACTGTGGAACAAAATACTCTTTGCATCGATACAACACTTTCTATAGGCTAAGAAGCTCAGCTGAGAAGTAAAGTATACAAGTCTGGGTAAAGTCCTGTGTTAATACAGCCATAATGCTTCCCATAACCCAACAAGAATATCCAGAGTGGCTTCCAGTATCTCTGCATGACACTGAACTTTGCCATAGATACATATCCTCAGCCCATGGCTTTAAATGGACAAGTTTCCCTTGCTTCAAGTAATAAAGGACTTTTCCTCATCAATGTGAAAGATCCCATAAAATACAATAGAGATGAAGCCAATATAGGTGTAGAGAAATGTTCTGTGGAAATTAATTTAGAATTAAATACTTTCTGAAAGTCTGTATGCCATCCAGTATAATTCAATATAGATTACATCTCTGCTTTAGAAATTGATGAGTTGAATGAAAGGTGGAGATTTGCTTTAAATTCCATGTGGTTTCCCTCTGGTGGCTGGAAATTGTGTAGAAACAGAGGCATGTCTTTTTAGGATTCATATTCTCCCAGCCAGACACTGAACCCAGAGTTTCCAAAGACAGCTTTTGTCACTCCTCTTTTATAGTGCATTTCTTGGCTTTTCAGTTGGCAGCTGTGACCTGAGCGTTTATGAAGATATCACAGTCAGGCTTCCTCTGCTTGATAGCTGGAAAAGTCATCTCTACTTGACTTCAAGAAATCAAACTTTCCAGACAATTTCCCCATAGTGAGACAAGCTATGGAATTGTAATGTCTCAAAACTGATTTAGAGATATTTCTAAGAGAATACTGTTAATAATTGTCAAGCAGAGGTTTTTCGCATAAAGGCCGGTGGACAGTGTCCAGCTGGATTTGAATTTCCTTGTGTTTAAGTCCAAAAAGTTCCACATATTTTTTAGAAACTAGTCTATCAAACAGTGGTTGGCTGTCAGATTTGATAAAAGTTTGTTACCACATGTGCTTAGTATATGAACCAAAACAGGAAGCACAGCATCCGATAAAATAGATGACAAAGTGCTAGGAGCATATATCTGGAATATGTGTTGCTAAAAG
Organism: Callaeas wilsoni; assembly: GCA_013398955.1. Classification (NCBI taxonomy): domain Eukaryota; kingdom Metazoa; phylum Chordata; class Aves; order Passeriformes; family Callaeidae; genus Callaeas; species Callaeas wilsoni. The sequence continues at coordinate 272,030 of VWPU01006101.1, forward strand.
AGAAAATATATTTTGCCATTGGGCAGTAGCTCACAAAAATTCAGATGTAACTGTCTCCTTTCACTTGGTACTTTGCAATCCAGATATTTGAATTGTTCTGAGTGTCTTCTCCACACCCTTTGAAATTACTGAAGGAAACGATAGTGAGCAATTTCTTCTGCCAGTTTGTCAATGAATGAAGAACATAATTTTGCTCTGACACTTCTTCAGCGTACCCTACAGATTTAGTAATTCAGTATAGGCTGAAGTTTGGGGTTATTTCAGACAAATTTTTAAAACTTATATGCTTATTTATCAATCTTTAAGTGTTTTTGCCTTCCACATAACCCCTTTCTCACAAGCTAAGATTACAATTTTTGTGGCATCTTCTGAGTTTGATAAGGCCCAGCAGCTTTCAGTGCTTCTCTAATGTCTTATGTGTCCTAAGCTCAATCCCCTGCTCTCTCCCTTATGGGAATTAACATTTTGATTAACATCACACAAGAATGCTCTGGAAACACTTGACCCTCCTGTGACTTTCTTTCATCAATGTTGTAAAAGGTTTGTCTGATACTTTCCATTTCCAGTCAGGACAAAATAAACTATATTAATACATTAGCATATATACATTGTAGGTACTTTTTGTTTATCCATAATTATTGCTTAGGTATAACAGGGACGAAAGTCCTAGATATAGAAGTGACGAGGAAAGCGAGGAGTCGAACTGTGGTTTTCGTGGAGGCCAAAAGCTTTGCCTGTTTGCAGAGAACAGCGTCCACACAACTGGAGAAGCCAGAATGCAACTATTTATACTTCTCACCATTCTTTTGCTGTTTGTTTTTTAAATGCAGAGAGCCTGAATTTGACCACATTGAATTCCCTCTTCTGTGTTACTAATGTTTTTATCTTCAGTATTCTCTTGTCTCAAGTTTGCATTTCAATAAGGATCCAGTGTTGGTTTTCTTCGTTAGTTCCAGTATTTCTCTAAATTTGTTCCAATTTCCCCTGCTTCTTTTATAGTTCTCATCCAGATCTTTTGTGTCCAAGCATGTTAAACAGATAGACAGCTATGACAGTATAGCACTAAAAAGAATATAACATGTAAATTAGTCTTTTTCCCAGAAATTGCTGTATTTCTTTTGGCTGCTCTGTGGCATGACAAACCTAGTTCTACTGGTGCCACCTAAAGTGAAGGGTTACTGTATTTGCTTTCCCTGCAGCCAATGTAAACCAGAAGCAAATTAGAACCGTTAGCCACGCTAATGGAATTGGCAATACTCACCCACAGTAGCAACGGGAAAGGCAAGTGCAATGTGTGACAACACATGTGACCCAGCTCCTCTACAGATCAAGATGTGACTCACAAATTTTGGAGTCATGAAACTGGCAGCTATATAGCCTGGTCAAGGGAAAAACAAACTCCTAAGGAGAGATTATATTACACAGTAAGATTTAGTTTTGAGGCTGGCTTTTATAAATTGCTTTTTTATTTTTCCTTAGTTCCTGCAGGAAGACTGCCTGGCTGCAAGATAAAGAAAAGAATAATAAGAAAATTTATCTCAATTACCCAGAACTACCAGAAAAGTTCCCACTGATTTCCAGGCTGGATTTTCATCTCTATTTAAGAAGTCAAGCAGACTCTGTTCAGAGGTTCAGCTACCAGATCTAAATGATTACCCCAGAAACAGGGAACATTTGAAATAAATGGAACAGCTGTCTGTATCGCCTCAGCTGTAAAAGGGGCTGAATTTCAATAAAGAAACACAAATAATGAAGTATTTTCTCGGGCTACGTTAGGACGCAATTGGGAGCTTTTCCCTTTCAGCCTCCTGGTTCCCCCTGGAGTTTAGAGACCATATGTTCCAAGGACCTTGTGGGACTGAATGGCTGGAAGGTGGTTTTCCTTCTGAAACAAAACCAAAAGGAATGCAGGATGCCATCACTCCAGAGTCAGGGAAGGCTTGCTACTGTTGTCATTTCAATTTTTTCATGTATTTTTTGCTTCAAATAGAATAGTGACTCCAGCTAAATATTATGTGCTTGCTTAGCGCTTGTAATTTTTTTGGGAGAGGGAGGTTGGTGATTTGTCCTCATGTTCGCATTTTTAAATCTATTTTTAAAAAGTTCAGTGGAATAGTTTTTCTTCTAACAGACATGGAGTAAGAAACAAACCTGGTAAGAGGTTTTCCCCTGACTTTCATTTACACTGAGCTGTTTTGGGCCATCTGACTCATATGACAATGCCTAGGCCAGTGCAAACACCTGTTTTCTAAGGCACAAAATATTGCCATAGAGCAGTTAGTTTTGCAGCTTGAAACAAGTATGCATTTTGTCATGATTTGAAGTGAAATGAAGCCTTCATGTTTATAAGAAATGTTTGGATAATTTCTGGGCTGGGAGGAAAGGATCACCTTTCTTCACTTTCAGCTTTCTGCTGACCATTGGGAGAGAGCCTGCATGACACAGGATAGCCTCTGCTGTAATACAACAAATGACAAACTATGACCCCTCCTCTTCTTCGTTTCTCACTAAGGTGCAACCTAGGGTACATTTGACATCCAGAGATGCACTGCTGACAGACAGAGTGGCTCCAACAGTGTTCATGGCTATGTGGTTTTTGCAGTTCCTTATGAATTTTCAAGGGAGAAATTCCACATTCTGGATAAGGAAGAAGAGATGGCTATATTGTTCGAACAAAAATAACTTCTGGGTTTCTGGTTACAAATAAAAATCTCTTTCAAAACAGACATGGATGTTTCATTAAAATATAAACCTAATTTTTAAAGTGTATTAAAAGCGTTAACACAGTGCCTGCTTCCAGAAGAGCCCACTGCAGTGCTGTTGAAGGAAGGAGGACAGCATCGTTATTTATGAGCGTCTGCATTCTCTCAGCCTTTCATGAAACCCTAATTTTATCTGGCAGCTCTTAAGAATCTCTGAGAAACTGGGTCCTTTGTTACGGCTGCATCCATCTAACTTCTGCACCTAAAAAGACACGGGCAATTTTTTCATGAATAAAGAAGTCCAAACATTCTGACATTAATGTCACACTACTGTTTTAGGCCCTAAACTTTCAAGTTCCTCTCTCTGGGCAAGCACCAACAAGTGCCCCTTTTTGCTCAACTTCCAGCTCTGGCTTTTACAATAGTTTTGCTGAGAGCAGAATCAGGCCTCAGTCATCTGTTTTCATTGGGGGAAAAACAAGACAAAACAAAACAAACAAAACCTCTTTATTACTCTTTGACAGGAGTATTACTAAGCCCAAGGGGGTTATTTTTCTTCCATTAACTTTTGCTAACCTCATCGCTCCCCCATTTTTTTTCTCAGATTTACTCCCAAACAGCTCATGCATATGTGTGCATGTGCCTGTGTGTCTGTGTGTGCATGCGTGTGTACGTGCACATTTATCCTTGTAATGAAAAGAAATCTATCTGTTCAGATAATTTGCTGTTGTTTGCAACATGATACAGTTAGTCCTTTTGACTTCAGTGTGAATAAACAGTCTGATCCCGTAAAATAGGCCTTTTCTCTCCCGAGAGCTTGTTCCAAGACTGCAGAACCCAGGCTAGTAAAGAACATCTGCAACAGTTAGTGGAAACCCTAAGAATTCTTGTGAATAAATAGATTGGAAACTTAGCTGGAAATTTCTCAGTGAGATATAAATTTTAAAAAATGAAATCCAGTTGAAGTACCCAGATTCCCTGGGAGAATACAAGTCTAGCCAACCCAAATCTAAATACATGTGGTAGTGATCACTGTATGCTGTTTCCAGTTTATCATCAAAAACAATCATAGCAAAATTATTATCATTCAAATTTAGCTTCTAATAAAGAAATGTTACAAATCTCCTTTATAATGAAGATGTTTGTTAGAAAAAAATATTTTAAATTTTTTTAAAAGTCGTCTCTTTTTTTCCCCTGTTATCAGATACCTTAGATAAACACTAAATTTATCAGTAAAGGCCACCAATGAAGAGCGATACAGATCAGGTAGATTTAAGGGCTGTAATTCAAGTTTTACATTGGTCTGCTTTTTAAAATATTCATGGTGGTAACTCTTTGCAGATCAGACTCAGTGAAAAACTGTTTAAAGGCAGAGATCACTTAACTATTTAGACTTTCACTTTTGTACTCTCTCTGTCCTTAGATGTGCCTTCTTCATTTCATTTACATGCTCACTCTCACAGTTATTAAGCTAACACAGTTCTTAGAGACTATCTTCAATTGTTTTGATGTTTACCCCTGGCAGAGTGTTATGAGGCAAGACATTTGAGTTATAGAGATTATAAGTTAATAGATATGAGTTACCAGCTTCGTGGGAAATACTTCACCCTTATAAAAAAAAAAAAAGGCAATATTGTTTGGCTTGATTTAGTATAGCTTTGGTACGTTGGATAAATCATTTGCAGCTGGCTTAGCCCTGCACATGCTCTGGAGCTGAGGAACACATGCATGTTATCAATTCATTATTTATGCTGCAGTTCGTTACCACTTATGTGCTGGACAGCGACATCACTGTCTACTCTGCATCTGAGGGTATAACAGTAATGGCAAGAGATATCAAGCTGTTGGGAAGAAAGCAAAAGCTAGACTGTGGTTGGATTAACATTTGATTGCCTAAACAGTACAGCTTTGAAAGCATGGGAAAATTTGCCTAGCAAGCATGCTGGATTTTTTTAAAAAACATAAAGCCTGCCAAGCTCCCAAACCTAAGGGGAAAAAAAGAGCTTGTGGAGAGCTTTAATTAAAGTAAATGGGGAAATCTCCCCTCCTTCTTCTGACAAAAACATAAATATGCTGTTTTGACTCTATGCTCAAACTGGTTCTTTTTCTCTAAACCAAAAAAAAGTGAGCAACAAATTTTCACAAGTGTTTTCTAGTGTTCCAGTCCCTATTTTCCCTTTTTTTTGCCTATTATGGTGAAGAGGAGAAAGTCTGTTCAAGAGAATAGTGGCCTAAATTGTTCCAGAAGACCTAGTGTTTCTCACAAATATGTGTGCGTACCAAGTGTTTACTCAGTTTAGTCTGCTTTGGAGGCAATACGACGTTTTCCCCCACTCTTTGCTGTATGGATACAGGCTGCTGAAGTGACTGTACTAAGGATGCCCTCTGCTGAGAAAAAAGGATAGGCGTCTAAGTAGGAGAGCTACAGAGAATCTGCACCAGTTAGTACAAGTGATAAAAGACTGCTTGTTTTCAGGTGTAGAGAACATTAAGGTTTATTTCATTTTTAAACTTGAGAGCAGTTCTGATGAGCGTGTGGGCAGACTTGGCTACAGAATTACAAGTTACAGCAATACTAGCAAATTAAACTGGGCCAGGGAATGTTCCCGAGCAATTTGTCTTGATCATCGGTGTTGTTCAAATGCTGGAAGGGACTCCACACATCTTTGGATGACATCAAATAGCAGCTTCCCGAACAAATTCTAGTTATGACTTGGCAGTTGGCACAGGACAATGTCCATCTTGAGTAGGGTGGAGTTGGCCACCTCATCTTGGGTGGCCAAGGCACTTAAATACTATAGATACACATCGCTCTATACTGGCTGGAACCATGTCAGAAAATGAAATTAAATCTTGGCAGACTTAAATTATCAGTACAGAGAAGCCTTAGAAAACAGGGATACAGGGAGCCTGATAAGATCGACTGCTTCTCGCAGATGGTGTAGATCATGCATGACAAATGCTCAGTGCTCCTGACAGATGTTTGTCCCTACAGTTCTCAAAAACCTCTAGGAAGAGAGATCACATAATCACCACTGGCTGCTCATTTAATTGATAATCATACTTGGTTTTATTCAAATCTAACCTAAATATACCCTACAGCAATGTTAGGCAGCTATTTTCATATCCCAGTGGACCAAGGCAAGACTGTTTCTTTTTTCTTTGCAGCTACCATTTAAATATATGGGATAACAATATACAGTTTCAGTGTTTTCTTCTTAAAGTTAAAAATACTCAATTATTTTAAAGTTTCTTGTGAGTCATGGTTGGCAGATCTCTCACATCACACACATATATGAGGTATTTAAGTCAACCTATTGACAACTAGCAGAGCACAAGAAAATTCAGCCAGTACACGGACTCATCCTCTGTTGTCAATGTACAGAGATACCCAGCTCCCGAGGCTGAGTCATCTCATGCAAAAACAGCTAACTGAGGTATGATGAGTATGTCCTGAAGATACCTATTTCTTACCACTGACAAGAGAATTAGTCCAGGTTTACTAATTCCTAATGAAACATTTATAGAGAGTTACTAAAACAAGGTCTGGAGAAAGAGGTCGTCTATTACTGTTAGTGCCAAAATGTCTATCAGCAGATCCTGAATTCTTGAAAACCACAACACCTGTGGCACGTTCCTGTAATAGCCACCACAGGCCCAAACAGAGACTGACAGCTTCCTGGAAATACGAATAATTTTATTCTTGCTTATATGCTTTTGTGATCAATAGTTTTCTTGCAATCAGCTAGCACATGAGCTGCAGATATTTATGGGAAAGCAGGAAATGTTGGACAGGAGGATGTGCTCACCACAATATTTTTGTTCAGAGGAGTCTCCTGAGGGAAAAATAAGCACTTTGTTAGAATGTCGTCTACCTGGTCCTCATATTATTATACACAGAGTGACAAACAAAGTGTAAAGACACTACTGACCATTTATGAATGCACCCTCAGAGTGCCTGGCTTCATTGAACTCATTCTCAGAGAAGTACCCAAAATACATCCTCCAACATTTTATCCTCTCTTAGCTATGAATAGGAGACAGATATACCTAGTCATTCTAGGAGGTCTCATCCTGGAGCCTCAATATCTTCTACAATAATGAGGAAAACATTCATAATGGAAAGCAAAACATTGGTTTTTTCACCAGAAGGAATGCAATACTGGGAAAATTATTTTTTATATTATGTTGACCACATGCATTATTTACCAAGTTTCCTCCACTCTATCTAAAGGAAGCCCTCCCTTACTCCCAATTTCTCTGTCAAGTGACCTCTCTCTCTCTAATGTGGGAGGAGGGAGCCCACCAGTGCTTTCGCATTGTCACAATCTGGGCACTCTTCTGAGTCCCCTCCCTATTCAAGGGTCTTTGAGGTTTTTCTGTGTCTTTTGATGCCAGAAAGGATGGAGCCAGACAGGCAAAAGCTTCCCGTCACTTGGTGTCCTAGCCACTGTTATCTGAACTCCTTTGAAGCTGAGAACCTGATGCTCTTATCTGTGCCGTTGTCTCACCGTTCCTGTTAACTTCTGCAGCTTTTCCTTTTAGACTTTCCTTTGCCTTCACAAAGCACTCAGACAGGCATCAAAGAAAGCAAAAGCACGCAGAGCCCCTGAAAGCTTGCACAGTTTTCCAGAATTACCACAGAGGAAATCTCAGGGCATGAAGAAACAGAAGGGTTTTTAAGAGAGTCTGCACAAAATATCACAAGAAAGTGATTTCTTTGGTGACTATGACAAATCACACGGTGCATGTTGGATGGCGTTCCCTGATTTCACCATGTGCCTGGAAGCTGCAACACAATGGAGCGAGACTGCAGGTCCTCAGAGGCTGAGGCAACCTCCCACTAGGGCCACTGGTGAGAAGCAGCCCTTAGATAAAGCTCAGGTATTTGTAATTCTTTCTGTGGAAGCATATTCTGTAATCTAAAAGTTGTATGGTAAAGATTAGATTGAAATCAATGCCATGTTCTTACTTCAATGGTGCAGATTTTTCTGAACTGACATTCTCACCGTGTGATGCACAAATCTTTAGACTTGCGTGAATAGTTGGTTACCTGGTGAGGCAGCAAGGATCAAGACTTAAGTATATATTTTGGACAGATGAGTTTCAAGTTACATAATGAAGTGCTTAAATTAAGAGATTAGTGTCCTTTGCATTTCCCTATAATCAGTGGAGAAAACTAGAGAGGCTCTCCAAAGTACTGTCTAGAAAACCTCTCTCTCTGAAATAGCGTTTTGTTGTAATGCTAACACAAAGAGGTACAGGTAGGACATTATTTGCAGGCAGAGTTAATATCTATTACTGATGTAGGTGGAAGAATTAGACAAGCCTTTAGGTATAGAAACATTTCTTAAGGCTGGAAAGAGAAGCAAAAAATGCTTTGACATCTGGAATTGGAACTGCATAGTATATCCCTGTTAGCACTTTTGGTATGCAAAGGAGGGAATTATCAATATGAATTGTACTGAAAAGAAAGGCATCCCTAGGAAAATATACTGTCAAGAAAGAGAAGAAGAACTGGTTGTAATTGCCGGATTTTTTTTTTGTCGTAATAGCTTTCAGTTTTCTTTCAATGCCTTCACATAATAATTTAAAAAAAAAAAAAAAAGCACTTCTTAGTAACATTTTGTAGAACTAGCATTTTCCTAGTGAAAGCTGCAATCTCAGCTTTTTCTGGTTAGGACTGGAACATACACAGAGAAATAACAGTCATCTCAGAAAAGAACCATATGAATATTCATATTTTTGTTTGGTAGAATAATAAAAAAGAACAGAGAATGGAAAAATGAGAACAGTTCCAAAGGAAATAAGTAGTCAAGTTAAGACTTTTTTTTGCAAAATAACCAACCAAGCTTTTGAAAGATTTTTGGATTAATATAAAATATTTCAATTCCAGATGAAAAGTATTATTGGTATCTTAGATAACTTCACATCCTTTTTTTTTTTTTTAATCTTTTTCTTGTGGTTTGTTTAATTTAAGGCATTTCTTAAATTAAAATATTGCTTCAAAATGAAAAATTTTAAAAATAATTGTAAATATATCAAAAAATCCATAGGTAGTCTCCTCATAAGTTCAACCACAGATTAACATTATTACAGTATATGGTGGGATTGTTTATCATCTTTACAGGTCATCTGTTTTAAACTCCGAAGTCAGCAGTCTTTTGCCATATTCGTGAGATAGAAACGGACTTTTACTCTATGTTTCTAGAAAATCCTGCCTTAAAAAAATCCTCTTGTATGCGTAGGACTCAGAATTACAGCCATACATGTGACTTGATACAAGTGTCTTAATGGAATTTTTTGGACAGAGACAGGTGATTAACCAAAAGTGAAACATTTCTCAGAAATTATATGACACTGACAAAGTTGTGAAGAAGCACACATGGGTTTCAGAATCAGCTAACTGTGAAAATTTACACCCAAAATCTGACTGTTCCTATCCTTTCACTTGCCTTGCTGACAAACTACCAAGCGGATTGCTGAGGAGCTGAGCCTGAAGGCTGCCAGCCTTTTACCAGCACACATGGCAGATAAACAAACGCTGTGGAATAGGTTATTGTCAGAGCTTGGTGCCTATGCCCGACGCCACAGACTACAGGTGCTATGAGCAGTGTGTACCCGGCAGTGCTGTTCAGCTTTAGCCTCGCTGGAGAAGACCATGTCCACTTTCCTTATGTCACTAAGTCACTTCTGAGCACCTTGTGTTTGCATATATCCCTAAAACACTACGTGCTAAACACATGCTGACCAACAAGCCCAGAAAATCCCTGGCACTTTAAAGGAAAGCTCGGATTGCAATGGAGCGCATTACTTTGCAAAACTGTCCAAATGCCAGCAGGACTTTCATTGTTTAGACAAGAAAGATGGCACAAAAGGACTACCTTAAATGACCTCTCTTAAGTGGAGTACTTGCTTATGTCACAGCAGAACATCAGTAAATCTTGAAAGCCAGGGGAATATCATTAATTTTAAACTGAACAGATGCACAGGCTAATACAAGGTCAAAGACAACAGCACTAATACTGTAAGAAATATCCAAGCTAAAAAAATGAAACATAAAATTCAGGCATCTTTCAAAGCTGGGTTTACACCCCTAAGGGAAATTTATACAGCGGATGTGAGCAATATATTTAGAGATCAATATCATTCATTACACTATGAGACAAAGCTCTCCTCTGTTCAGTGTTAAACTAAAATTCCAACAGCATATGATCAAACCTGAATTTTTAGATTAGTCATTGCAAACTTCCCTTTGTGCAAAATCAGAGGAAGATCAATTTCTTTTCAGACTGTAAGTAAAGAAGACCAAGAAAACCTGGACCATTATAGAGAGGAAAGATGGATGTACTCACCTGTATAGACACAGAACAACCCAGGAATGTAGCAAAAGATAATATGGTCTCCACGAAGTAAATTTTTTGAGACACATCATTGATGTAAAATATTTTTTCTATCCTCAGAGACATCACAGTATGTTTGCCTATATTATGTGTTAGCTTTTGAAAAATAAGCCACCATCTGGCTTATATTTGGTAACAAGCTTTTTGCACTGAAAATAAAGTAAACGTGTGATGGTAAGACAACTACCAAGGTCTAAGTAAATAGCCTTTTTTCCCCTGAGGGGAGACAATTGAGGACCATAACCAGTGAATCTGAAGGGTTTGGGAAGGAGACAATGATATTGTGCTAAACAAAATTAACATTTCATAATAAACAAAACAGAAATTCCATCAAATGAGAACAACATTTGGGGATGAGAAAATGGACTGCAGTAAGGTCAGGATCATCATGGCCTGCCTGACTGAACAGAGGAGGAACAGATATAAGAGTGTGACCATTCCATTTCAAAGCTGGGATTGAGATACAACAAAAAGATTATTGAATAGGAACAAAATTCAGTGTCAGAGCCTCAATCCTCACTTGTCCACAGGTGACTCCACAGGCTGTGTTACTATAGTTCTTGAGTTCTCAGGTCATCAGGAGAGGCTAAAGTGCAAATCAGTGGTTTGTGCCTGTCCTACCAAAAACTAAGCATTCGAAAAGACAATTTTGTTTATGGTGTTTGTTATAAAAATGTACATGACTGTACTTGATAAAGTTGCAGGTAGCTGAAATTGCCATGGAAGTCCCAAGAATAAATAGAGGAATACTCCTCTTCCATTATGCGTGTATAACTTGGAAATTGAATACCTTTAAAAATGTCAATGACACAATAAAGGTTACAGAACAAAACTGCACTAGAACAGATTTTGCAGTCAGAGCAGGCACCTAGCAATCAGATAATGAGAGAAAGAGAAGTCTAAGAGACCTGAGACTCTAGCCTGGAGAAGAAAAAGCTCAGAGGCAGGGGGAGGTGGATCTTAACAAATGTCGTAAAAGTATACATTGATATATTAATGAAGAAAAGGCAGCCAGACTCTTCTCAGTGGTGCCCAGTGATAGTACATGTAAGAATCGGCAGAGGTTAACACACCTGAAATTCCATTTGAAAGCAAGAAAAAGTCTTTTTTACTCTGAAGTTGATCAAACACTGGAACCGGTGGTGCAGAGAGATTGCAGAGTTTCCCTGAAGATATTCAAAACCTGACTGGGCATTTTCCTGGCCAGCTTGCTCTAGGTGACTGTATTTGAACAGAGAGGGTTGGCTAGATCATAGAGTCATAGAATATGCTGATTTGGAAGGAACCCATCATGATCACTGAGTTCAACCCCTGGTCCTGCACAGCACCACCCTTAAGAGTCACACCATGTGCCTGAAAGCATTGTCCAAATGCTTCTTGAACTTAATCAGGCTGGTGCTGCGACCACTTACCTGGGGAGCCTGTTCCAGTGCCCAAACAGCCTCTGGGTGAAGAACATTTTTCTAATATCCAACCTAAAGCTTCCCTGACACAGTTTCTGGCCATTTGCTCGAGTTCTGTCACTGGGCACCACAGCAAAGAGATCAGTGCCTGCCCCTCCTCTTCCCCTCACAAGGAAGTCTTAATTGCAATGAGATTTTCCCTCAGTCTCCCCTTCTCCGGGCTGAACAGACCAATCGACCTCAGCCACTCCTCATACGACTTCTTCTCAAGGCCCTTCACCATCCTCACAGCTGTCCTTTGGGCACTCTCTAACAATTTAATGTCTTTTATACATTGTTGCACCCAAAACTGTACACAATATTCAAGGTGAGGCCGCCCTAGTGCAGAGCAGAGCGGGACAATCCCCTTCCTTGTCCTGCTGGCGATGCTGTGCCTGATACCTCCCAGGACACGGTTGGCCCTCTCGGCTACCAGGGCACTGCTGACTCTTATTTAGTTCTCCTTCAACAACGATCTCAAGATCTCCCTTCCACCCTAAACCACTGCATGATCCTGTGACATTTTGAAATGGAGTGAGCAAGCAGTTAAGCTGTGTGGACAATCAGGAGTTTAACGGGGGCCTCAGTGCTTGAGATAGCTTTCTTTGTCATAGCAGCGTAGATGAAGCCATTTTGCAAATAGCTTTTCTCCGTGGTCCAGAAAGGAAGGACGTGAATGTCAGTGAGCTGACTGCCCAGTAAGGCAACTGAAGGCAGCAGCTCCAAGTCCAGACATGACATAACTTGAACTAACACAATTACAACAGCCTAGCACACAGCACATCAGGACACATCTAAATGGCAGAGAGATGTTTGCCATAAAGTTTCCTACTCATGCCATGGGATCTGCTGAAGCTCACAGTAAGTTTATCACTGCTTGGGTAAGTTTCACTTGCCAGACCTGGCTATGTGAGAGGTCACCTTCTTTTTATTATGGCTGCTACTTTTCTTTCTACCACGAGGGTGATATGAGCACAAAGCCATGCTAGTCAAAGGATGTGTGCTGCAGAATATTGGCTCACCCTTGCACATTCAGAAGAGTCCACAAGCAGTTAAGTCTTTTATTTTACTCCATTTATCCACACATCTTCCATCTGGATTTCCCAACAGAGGATGATGGAAATCCTCTATTAACCTGGCTATTTGGTTTGTGCTTCCTATCCATCCAGCAAATATGTGCAAAATCCAAAATCAGACATACCACAGGCTACGTCTTCTTCCAGAGGGGATGTAGAAAGGCAACCCAAGTAATTTACAAGTGTGTTGAATCATCAGTGATAATTACCAGTTATTGGAATTTTTGTATTTCATTAGGAATAACAGCTATGAGGAAGCAGGAATGTAGGATATACATTTAGAATACAGTAGAGTCATCATTTCCACTGTTGGTGGAACAGCTTACGAACTCTTTTCACACAGGAGTGACCAATTCACTTTCAAAGAGCTTAAATTGTTCATTATTCTCCATCTAGTGACTCAGAATTTTATTGATCTGTCTGTACACTGCACCATTTAAACATGGGCTATTCTTCAACTAAATGCCCAGCTAAAGCTTTCATACTCACTGAATTTTTTTTAATAGGAGCTGAATTTGAAGTTCCCAAACTTCTTCCTGTGACCAAAGATCTACAAGCACTTATCTTTTTCTGAACAAGTTGAAAACACTTACAAGAATGGAGGCAGACTTTATTAGCCCATGCTGTTTGCAAGCAGAAAAGTATTCTGATGTTTCAAAGAGGCTGAGGGCGGGAAGGCGAGGGGATGGGGGAGGGAAGTCAAGACAAACTTTCACATTAATTTTAGTTTGATTTTTCTTTCCAGAATGAAATAATGGAAGCTTCAGCTTTTATAATTCTGAAGGAAGTTTTACGGACATAGGTTTTCTGCAATTAAGTTGCAGAAAAAAGACAGCCCTTAGTAGAAAAGCAAAAAACAAAAAAGGGATTTAAACCTCCAAAATGTAGAGAACCGTATTCATGAAGATTGAACTGAATTGCACAGTCTAACCCCGTCAGCATCAGATTTGATCAACATTACCACTATTTATTTTTTCAGTTATCATAGCAAAGGACAGTAAATGTTCTAGATATTTCAGACAGCAAGCACAACTAGGCAGTTATTAACCAATGTTATTGTGTCTAAAATTGAGCTGAAAATAAATATGCTTTAGAAAATTCCATGTTGGAGCTGCTAGTGTGTAGCGTGTAGACTTTAGTATCAAGCATAATAACCAATCTGTAACAGAAGAAACCATGAGTATGTGTATTTTTAGAGCTATAGGAATGTTTTAAATTCAACCTGACTAGACTATATCAGAAATATTCTCAGACAGGATGTTTTCCAAGTTATTTATAAACCCATGTGTTAATGATTTGTTTTAGTCAAGCAGGTGAGATGCTATAATTCAGGGCAAAACAAATTAAATATTTAGTGTGTCTTGCACCTACTAATCCAAGTGAAAAAAGATAAAGAGAACAGTCGGAGATTTCACACTTTAAGATGAGAATACAGTTTATATGAACAGTAAATATGTTGAACAGGAAAATCTGGATGCTCAATTCTGCTTATTTGTATTAAACAATAAAAATATTTTTATTGTGGGCTTCTCTTTCTAGATTTAATTAACGTTTAGACCGTAGATCAAAACCCAGGGCAGTACAAGAGTACCCAGTAAAGCTGTTATCAGAGAATCAGTCTTTTCTCACTGGTTGAATTTTAAAGAACTCTGCAAACCAAATGTACTCTCCAGGTAACATTTTCTGTTTCTCTGCTCACACACTTAGATGCAAATCTAAGCATCTAAAGTTAGGGTAGGATTTCAAAGTATTGTTTTGATGGGCTAGAAATTACTTTTTCAGCTTTTTCTGGCATGCATTAAAGAAGAAAAGTATCCATGTAGAATAGGAGGCATGTAAAGTGTTATGATAAAGACCAGTGAAGTACATAGTGCACGCTGTATATTAAGACCAAATTTTATGCAAGAAACATTGTTTTGACAACGGACAATAAAGTTTGTGAAACCATTAATGTGAGTTAAGGCTGAAACTTATGTATATAAGACAAACCATTCTTAGCACAGGCTCAGAAATGACCTTCTGCAACAGCTCAGTTTCTTGTACAACAGAAGTTTGAGAGAAGCAGCCACTTTGTACTTGGGACGTATCTGCAATCATGAACAGGTCAAACAAAACATAAAATCTATTTGCAGAAACTTATGGAACTTGACCAAGAATCTTATAATTTAGTACTGTTTGGTTTAGAAGAGAAAGTGTATTTCCTAACTCAAGAAATATGGAAGTTGAAGAGACCATAATTCAATTTTCTTCCCAGCATGTGGTTACCCAAGTTGCTCTGAGAAGTCACTGTCAAGCAAATATTGATAACTCTCCAGGAAACTCCAAATATACTGCATATTTAACTTCTGAACAAGATAATGGGGTGATGGGAACTGGAGGAGTGGGTGGCCCACGATCTGTGTCAAGTGACAGGGCACAGCAGCTTTCACTGTATCAAACAACAGGGTTTGCCCCAAAATCATGTTTTGGGGTGTGGTGAGGAAATCAGTTGCAGGTAGCTGATCTATGCCATAGTATTTCTTGTGGAGAGGGAAGCTGTATGGCCCCATAGAATCCAAGGACAGGGTGACATGAGACGGGGTGGCAGAGGAGCTAATAGAATCCTGAAGGACCTTACCCTTCCTCATCCTCACCCCAGATACAACAGCATGAGAAATAGTGCTTATAAATTTCTGAGGGAGAGGCCAATGTAGCAAGTGTATTTGTATATTCACAGGAGAGAGAAAACTGGTTCTAAACTAAAGAACTTTAGTAATATTCTTTGTGTGTGTGTGTATATACATATACATATATTTGTTGATGTCCAAGGTTTGCAATGCATAAACTATT
The DNA here is from genome assembly GCA_013398955.1 of Callaeas wilsoni. Classification (NCBI taxonomy): domain Eukaryota; kingdom Metazoa; phylum Chordata; class Aves; order Passeriformes; family Callaeidae; genus Callaeas; species Callaeas wilsoni. Next base: position 287,482 of record VWPU01006101.1, read on the forward strand.
TACTTAACACATAAAGTCACCACCAAGGAATATTTTTATTGTCAATTGAATTCAGCAATTCTGTATTCTGCATTCATCCTTTAATATTTGCCTTTTGTTTTCTTCATCTGTTACAGCATTAGTGATTGAAGTCTGTTCTGAAGGTGTCTTTTATCATTATGAACATCTTCACATGCTTCAGTCCTGTGTGATGACTGTTCTCTAGTTAAGCTTATGTGTTCATTCACTGAGGTCAAAGAAGGTCCAGTCATATTCATATCCCAGTGTTCATGTAACATTCAAATATTTGGATTTAGGCCTTAAGGCTGCAAGGCAATGGACACCTGCTGTTTGATACAGAGTTCCAGTGTTTACCCAGGAAATGAAAATGAAATGCAGAGTTTTATGGGGGGGAGATGTTATATATCTTGTTTGTCTCCACAAGGAGCTCAAATGGGTTAATCCACCTGCTGTCGTTTGGTGAAAGTGGGAAGATCAGTTCCTACAGTTCCTTGGTCATTATTGCAGTTTTATGAATGTGTTGTCATTTACAGAGTTTATTCTTTTTACCTACAGACAAATATATCACGCTCTTACATGTGAAAGATTTGTTTGGTTTAGGATAAGAACATATGCACAATGATTTTCCTAAGGACAGCATTGGCTACAATAAATTCTGTGGAAGAAGTGTTGCAATTTAGGAATATTTCAACCTTGATTGATACCTGTAATTTTTTTTTAAGCTATTTATCACCTTTCTTGTGAAAAAAGCTTAGAACAGTTTTTGTCAAAATTTATATTTACTTTTTTTATATTTTGCAAATAAAGGCAAAAATTTCTACTCCTTCAGGAAAATCTTAGACCGTAGGAAATGCTGTGTGTTCTCTCTGTGAGGGTTTCTCTACTCAAACACCTACTGCTACAAAACCTAATAAAGACAGAAATTTTCCATAAAAATTCAATGAAATTGTCTAACAAGGCTGTCCTAGATCATACTGAAAGTCCTTGAATTCTCATCTTCCATGTCCAATCTAAAATAGGAATAAAGCACAATATTTCATTAATTTTTTAAAAGGGAAGTATGAGTTATTTTTGTGCTTTACTTCCTACCAGTTTAGCTGTCATTGATCCTTTGCTGTGGCTGATTTGCTGTCATGTTCTATTTGTAGTCACCTGCAGCCACAGAAAGCTGCCAGACACTGCTAAAAAGACAGCACAAAAAGGCTTTGCACACATTTTGTCCTATTGTTTTGAAAAGCTTTCCCTTTAAGAATCTGCTTTAGGTGAGATTTTTTAAGACATAATTGAATGATAATTAGAAATTGATTGTGCCACAAATAATTTCTGTCATTTTTCAAATTAATCGTCAGTATCTTTCCATATTGGTTTGTCACATTTCAATGACAGCACTTTTGAGCCAGAAAGTCATTCTAAAACATTATTTTTTTCTTTTTGTCAAAGTGCAAGGAACTGAATCAGGAATGGATTTCCACAGCCAGACCAGACATGGCACTGAGCTGATCTCCTTCCTTCTGGGGGCCGTCCTTGCAAAGCTGAGCTGAGCACACCGAGGCACAGAGTGTAAGAGAGGGGAACAGACCTGCACCTTCTTTTTTTCCTTCCTCCGCCAAACACCATGGCACACCATTTGTATGTGGACCAGAACACAGACAGACAGAGGAGTCTGACATAGACTAAGCCTTCTCCACAGATCAGTGTTACAGTTATTTAAACCCAGTATTTTGTAAAGAAGACAGTGATGTTCTCCATCCTGTACCTAGCACAGATCTGATGTGATAGACCTATGATGAAAATGGTGAGGAGAAAAATAGGATGTGAGGAGTTGTTTCAATTCTTGCTATCTGGTGATATTGAAGGTATAAGATAAGAAACAAGAGGGATTATTGTGAACTTTATCCCACAGAGTCAGAAGGATATTTACTTCCACTTATCTGGTGGCTACCTATATTTCTCAATATCTATCTGGAAGCAAATACATCTTTTTATTAGGTCTTTGTCACCTCACTCTGGATTTATACTCAGTCTCCATGGAGCCTGAGCAGCAAACAGATGTGAGCAGTCTTGACCAACAGGTGAGTTAAACAAAGAAGATGCCAAAGCAGGAAGACAGCATTCCTCCCTGCACGTGCTGAGCAGGGAAGGGAAGGCAAGGCGAGACAAGGCAAGGCAAGGCAGGGGAAGGCAAGGGAAGGGGTAACATTTTCATTTCAGGAGCTTTTGCCAGTATGATTTCTGTGTAACTTAGTAAAAAATTGAGAAACTAAAGGAGAAAGAATAGACACTTACTGTCCTGATCTCCAAGTCAGTTTTGGTTATTTATCCACTGATAATCTAATAGAAAGGAGAAGCACACTGCAGTTAGCTGGGTCCAGATGGGTTCCACTAAAAGCTCTAAGGATTCCACAGGCTCTTTGGATGAAAGATGCTAAATGGCATTTCTGTTCTGTTGTCAATTTTCTGTCAGTGTGCTAACCACCCAGCATCTCTCTCCTTCTGTCAGCATGCTAGACACTGCACTAATCAGCAGCACATGGGCATTGTCATTGTGTCAAACAAAAGTAATCAGTGGCTTGACAAAATCTCATTTTTCATTTTCTTCTCCAAGGAGCTTGGGCAGTGTTTAAGTGCCTGTCCTCCTCATCTTGAATCCCAAACTGCTTTAGATGACAGACAGACACTCATTTCCTAGCAACGGCAATCTGAGTGTTTGAAGGTAAATCAAAACAGGAACTGAAGATTTCAAATACATAGTAAGGTTTAACAGCTTAGTCGATTTTAGATGCCTATGGGATTAAGCAAAACTGGAAATCGAGTGACTTTTAGGAACCTAAGTCACAGCATAGGCAGAGTTTTGCAGCCTGAATCCCACTCAACATTTTTATCATCTGATACCTTAAATGAAGAAGTTCAATCACCTACATCAGCAGACTGATTTCTTTGTTCTTCCACCTTCTGTGTCTCCTTAACAGAGAGTTTTCACCAGCTTCTGAGCTCAGAAACACATTTGAATATGCCTAAATAGATTTTCTACAACTACATTTACAGATCACAGTTTGACAGTCTGGGCCTTCAACATTCAGAATATAGCCAGTATAATCGTGTTTCTTTTCTCGTGATCGTGAACAGGGTAATTGTTTCAAAGTCCCCACCTAACTCTGAATGGAGTCACTGTGAAGCATTACCTCTGAACTTGACAACAGCATTCACCTTATTTGACACAGTTTGGTGCTGTTGCAATAGCTGATAACACACAAGAGCAGGAGGGAGGGGATGAGGGGAACAAAGGCATCCCAGGGAATGAGCAGCAAGTGCTTGCACAAACCTTTCTTTCAGTTCAAGTATGTGAAGTGAGATAAACGGTCAAACTGCAGACAAACCATGCAGCAGGAGCCAAAGGCTGCTCCCCAGATCGGCAGCTCCAGAAACCATCAGCACCGCATCCTCTCAGCAATTACCAGCTTGGAAATGTCCTCCCATTGATTGTGATGGACGTAAACCAGCTGAGTCTCAAAAGCGAGAGAACAGAGGGAGGAAGAGCCAGACAGCAGGACACAAACAGCACTAAACACTGGGACCAGCTGCAGCCTTCAGGTCACACTTCCATGTCAACAAAAAAATGTTATTTAATATTTTCCAAATACTGAAGTAATTCATCACAAGGTATAAGTGGGTCTATAATGTCTGAGATTGCCGGTTGAAGATTAACTGGATGTATCACGTTTCCAGTGCAGTAACTTAAATGGGAAACAAAATAGCCTGAACCTCATAGGCAAGGCACTTATTCATTCTCTGCAGTAGCAGAGTTCCCATGCTGGTCAGCCTCAGCCATGTCATTTAGGAAGTCTTCATGCCAGAACATTTGTATGCATGAAGGATGGTGCTAAAGCAGGACAGTGCCAGCTTGTCGGAATTCAGCTGATGTGAGAGTCTGATCAAATGTACCCAGCTGCCTTCGTCTAATCTAGAGCCTGTATAGGACAAAATTACTGTGAATCACCAACTGAGACCAGAAGAACTTGATTATTGTTTAAACGTAGAGACAAACTGGCAAAGAATGGATCACTACTGGAGGGTGCCTCTAATAATATCTGCTTTCCCCTGCAGACAGTCTTCAAATGGACACCAGGTTTTGGGGCTGACAGAGGTGGCACTTCCAGAGAGGCAGTCACAGCAAGCTGCCTGCACTCACATGCCGTACTTGCTTCACACAGCTTCAAGATTTTATAACAGAAAAAACACCTTTAAAATACACAGCACAGAGGGAAGTCCAACACAAACTTTATAGAGAGGTGAAATTGTGCCACACATCCCAAAGTATAGATGAAAATAAAATAATTTGGAAGTGGCTTTTAATTTCTCACTTATTACTTTTTGTCACATCTAACTCAATCTATATCTCTGTCGATTGTATCTAAAAAACCCTAATAAGTGATAATTCAACCCAGAGTCATCCAGCCATGGTAATGACTGACATTTCTGTTCCCTGACTTCTGACTGTCTGCATCCCAGTTGGACTCCAGCACTGCTGACATTGCCTCAAGTCAAGAGCAATGCTCAGGTAGCGACTCTGGAGCAAGACAGTTCTGACAGGAACTGTAATGCTGTCCCCTGTTTTGTCCCTTCAGAATAGTCATTTCCTGGGAACACTGATTAAATGCAGCACTTGTACGTCACAGTACCAGCTCTTCTACCAGACCTCAGGAAAGGATTCATGTGCCCTACTGCAGGTGGCCAAATCTTAGATTTGAATACAGTAAACAGAAAACTTCTCATCTGATCCCAAAACATTTATTTTTCCCCCACAATGTTCCTCCAACAGATTTTAAAATAATTCTTTTCTACTGAGAATAAAGTTCAGTGCTGACAGTTTGAAAGTCTAGTACAGCTTTTTCCTCTATACATATCCAGTCAGCTGGAAAAGCACTGCCAGAGTATTTGCTTAGAATGAAGAAGGAGGAGGACATGCCTGTTCCGGCTTTCTTTTGCAAATTTTTTTATTATTTTTAAGAGCTCTCTCATTTTTCCTAGAGCAGTACCAAGGCTTGTCAATACACTTCTATCTGAAACTGAAACCCTAACAAGCAAGAACTAATGGATACATAGCCAGCAAAATTTCAAGTTCCCTTCTGATAAAATTCCATCTTTCAACAGCTTTTTTAAGAGTTAGATTTGCACTGGAGTGAAGGAGACGTGGCAAGGAACATTTCCTGATGTGTTGTCAAACAAAACAACTTCACTCACAATATGGCTTCTTTGAATTCAGTTTCATGTAAATTTGAAATAAGCATGCCCCTTTTTTCTTAGAAACAGCCAGCATTGTCCTGCATTTCTGTACTACCTATCACAGTTAATAACACTCTTTCAGGGTGCCCAGCTGTATTTAGCAGAAACCAGTTCAGACCCAGCACAGACAAATTCTGTCCTAGAAGTCAGACATATTAAGTAGTTAATAAGTGAAAGGCTGAAGGAACAAGCTTGACCAGAAATTTCCAAGTGTCAGGACAGGGACTCATCTCAGCATAATCCCAGCAAGAGAAACTGCTAGGGAGAGAACAAATTCTCTGCCTAACATGCAAGAGTTGGCTATATTCAAGGCTTTCAGCATGACAAGAGGGAGCAGAGCAAAGCAGGACTTTGGCCTGCCTGGAGGAGATGTGAACTTCTAATCATTTTTAAAAAAAAGGAGGATGACTGACAACTGTTTAAATCAATTTCCTTTATCAGAGCTGGAGGTCTCACAATTAGCAAAGCTTAGGGCAATTACAGCACTTTCTTCCCTTCCAGGTTTTGTGGGTTTGTTTAGGCATTACTTTACATTACTGCATTACTCCTGCAATTTTCGGCTTGAAATGACTTTTTGGCTATGTGCTGAGATCCCTGCCCTACAAGCTGATCCATGAAGTCAGACCAGAAAAGTTTCTGCACAGTCAAGGGGCTGCTCTGGGAACAGGGCTCCCCAAGATGAGGGTGTTGGAGATGGCATGGTGGCAGGTGACAGTGGAGGAAGCCAGCTCCTACCCAGGAAAACAAGTGCCAGGTGAAAGAAAGAGATTAACCCTTGAATTCAAAAAGGCAAGAGGAGATTTTTAATCGACAAACAAAATGAATAGGGATTAACACCCCTGACTTGTGAGAATGCAGAACAGCACTGCGCAGAATTAGCAGCAGCTCTAAAAGAAGTAAGAGAATCTATCCTGGGGAAACACGTTACAATATTTGGTACTGTCCTTCCTGTTCAAGCTTTCCCATGGAGAAACAAAAACCAAACGAAAGCCAACAAAAATCCAACGCAAGCTGATCTTGATTTGTGTGGGATTTTTGAAAGAAAAAAGGATAAACACGTGATGTGTCATTCTATGTAATTCACATATTTTCTATGTAATTCACATATTTCACCACTTTGAAACATGTAACATTATTTGTGCTGCTTGTGTTGAACAGCATCACCTCAGAGGCGTACCGTGCTGTGCGCACATCACAGGAGCCAGTCCCGCGTGTCCCCGCACTAACACACACCCCTCTCCCCCCCCATTTCTAGCCGAAATAAACACAACAGACAAAAGGTCTGAAGAGAACCCAAAATTACAGAGCTGAAATGTCCTCGCTTGCAGCGAAGCAGCAGTAAGGCAGCACGTTGATGGGAACCTCACCCAAACATACCCACGCTCAGCTCCACCAGGAGTTTTTACCACTTCCAAACCCACTACTGAAGTTGGGAAGCCAGGTCTCTACTTCCAAGCTGAACAACCCTCCTTCCTTCCTTTTGAGATATGGACTGGAAGGACTGCCCACTTCTAGCCAATAACACAGTATTTAAGGCTCAGTTATGGTTTTTGGGAAGTGGAGGAGAGCAGAAGCAAAAGGAGAGGAAGCTCTGCCTTGCCTCCAGCGTGTTCAGTTCATGCCACTGTCAAAACTCTGCACAAACAGAGACAGAGGGAAGCCCAGCTCACTTGGCAAGTAGTTTGGATGTGCCTGTATGGGGTGATGCAGTGTCCAAACACCTGCCTTTTCTCCTGAATCCACAGCACATCCTTTCTGGTTTCCTGTCTCCACAAGAAAATATGTGAATAAAAGACTTCCTTGTTCTACAGGGTGTTGAAAATATAAATGCATGAAAGACAAAAGATGCTTGGACCCCATATTAAGGGAATCATCCTTCTGTTTTGCAAGAATTATTTTAGCAAAAAGCATCTGACTGTTACCAATTTTAAGATTTTTTTTTTTTTTAAGTGCCAAAATGTGTGTACAAATGCATTTAAAGAGAAAACTTGATACACTCTGTTCTTTACAAAGGACAGATCCTTCTCTGTGCTGATTTTTTTTTTAAAGTCCTTAAAAAACAATAACTTGCCCTTCACCACCACCACCCCCGGACTCTTACCCAGAGGCTCCGCCATGTGCCTAACTAATCAAAGTGTTGTGTTATGATTGCCATGGCGACTGCAATCCAGCAGCTGCCTTGACATTTCATCTTCAGCTGCTTTCAAAATGCTTTCTTTTTGCCAAGGAAAACTTTTCACAATTATTAATTTTTTTTACTACGCACTGTTCCCTCCACTACAAAAGAAACATTTAGGAAAAAAATCAGTGGAAACTGCCTCAGTTCTAACAACATATTTTGCTAATTGTTTTTGTTCTTCTCTCAAGCAATTTTAAAGGTTTCTGAGGCTTTAAACTAAAAAGCTTATGCTTTATTTTGCAGGTCAACTGATGATTGTCACTACTGTGTAGGGTCACCACAGGTGGCCAGGAGCGACCTCCAGCACCCAGGTGCAAGTGCAGCTGCCCAGCCGTACCCAGCCTCCTGAAAGGAATACACCAAGCCACACCACCCCCTCCATGCCACCCAATAGAGCCATCTCACCTTGTTGTCTCCCAGTTTTGCTGCTCACTCTCCCACCAGTGCTTTCATCTCCATGCACACTTCTCCTGGAACTTTAAGGCTGTTGCTACTTCTCCTGTCTTTTGAGGAGGTGAGGAGATAAGATGGTAGGGAATAGAACTAAACATGTCTGTTTCTTCATGCCCTAAAAGAGGGAAGGTTGTGCAGTATCTGGCTGGCATGGAAGCCCCAAGGAAAGGTTTTGGGGAAGCCAAAAAGGGTGCAGCAGTAGAAAATCGTGATCCCTGCTTGTGGCATAGCCATAGGGTTTAGCATCTGAAGTGGCTACGTTTCATGTACAGACAGGGATAAGAAAGCACTATACAGATTTTAAGGACATACAGAAGAGCTCTGCTAACTGACGATTCGTTTCACTGCTATTCATTTCACAAACAAGCATTTTTTAATTAACTAAGCTGGTCGCCCCCTTCCTTTTCCAAAGGAGGGAAGGTCTTTGAGCAGCCTGGGACATATAAGAAAGAACCTTCTCTGCAGCCTTTCAAAATACTTGCCCCCAAAGATGCTTTCCCAACCAGCCTGCACTCAAGGATGTCTCAGATAGACTGGTGCCAAGAAGGTGTGGGTAGAGGCATGCTGGGGCATGGACATGTGCACAGGACATACTGAGAAGAGGTTGATTCAAAATCCCAGTAGATTGGATCATCTGCAGCTTGGCCAAGGTAGGAATGTGTGTTTGTGTGTGTGTACATGTGTGTGTATGTTGAAAGGATTTTGACAACAGTAAGAATAAGGTTACAACTTTGAGCCATTTGGGCTGAGAAGGAGTAGGGTTTAAAATGAAAGCTTCAAACCACTTCTTAACAATTTTTCTTTCATTATAAGATATGATGACAAATTCAAGTTAAAACCTTTTTCTGAAAAGCATGTATGCTTAATAGGAGGAAGAAGGAAAACACCTTCAGAAGCAGTCAACTTCCTGTCTTATGTTTTTGAAGCCAAGCTGATGGCTCACAGAACATATCTCAAATATGTATATATATAATCCCCACAGCTAAAAGTCGTCTATTTTAAAAGACAAGTGTTTGCTCACCCAAGGAACATTGTACTCAAGCTTCAGACTTTGTGATCCATATGGATTTCATCAACTTGTTTGCCAGGAATTTAAGAAAAACAAACTTTATTCATGTTCCTTAGAGAAATGAATCCACTTCATGGTCTGCGCAAAAAGAAATACAGCTTCATAAAAAAAAAAGCCCAGGGCATTCCTGGAATTGGAACGTCAGAGAGCCAAAATAACGGATCCACTTAATATGAGAAGTGAGTGACTTGCAGTGGTATCTTTATCAGTACTGGAAGTACATGGTTTAAGCTTAGAAAGTGATTTCATGTCACATCCCATAAAGGACCCCCAAGCATGAAGTGCTTTCACAAGGTCTCCTAGAACCAGGCACTGCCACTGCCATGAGAGCAGCATTTACCTTCAGTTTGAAGATGGGGTACATAATCCACTAGAAGCACAGGTGGCTGGAGATTTACCTTTGAGGAGCTAAAGTTAGATGAGATGAGACCTAGTCCATATTACCCTGTAACATGCCTTGGTATATTCATTTGTATCTACAGAATTTAGTTATATAATCCTAGGTTTGGTTTTTCAGTCTTGATGAAAACCTGTGGACCTCTACATAATTTATCAGTATTTTGCTTTCTGTGTCACAAAGAACAGGCAGCTTCTGCAAGATGTGTTAACATACGCTGCTGCTGCAAACAGAGGCATTTATCTCCAATGACACTTGCTTTAAAAGTACGGTCTAATGCAGGAAATATAAATTCTGATTCATTCTTAAAGCAAGTAACTATGCAGATTAACCTCTATACTGCTCAAATTTAAATAGGCAGCCTAAAATTAATGCATGCAAATCTTTATGGTTGCAACATTATAGTACGGTATCTCACCAGCTTTTAAAGAAAGCTGTATTTCTGCTCCACAAGCTGTTTGTTACATTGAATTAATGTTGCATTAGAACCCTTTCAGTAAGTCAAATCACATTACTCACTCATATAGCATTCTTGGCAAGCATCAAAAAACATTTTTAATACTTTGGAACTGCGAGATTGAGCCAGACAGTGATCTGATGTTTAAAACAGGACTAGGCACCTTAAGTCAAAATTGCAGCAGAGGGAAAAAAAAACCCAAAAACCTATTTAGGTTCTTAAGTCAAAAGGCACCTACTGTTGGAAAATGTTTCTACATGCCCCTGCATCCTGGACAGAGTAGAATAATTTAGCCTTTTCTTCACATGTTACTGTGAAAAACAACTCGTGAAACCACAATAATTCTTCAAACAATACTGAGAAAAAATCCATAGCTGATCTGTTCTTAGAAAATGAACCTAATCTATTTTAATGGTGCTTGTGGGACCTGCACAGCCTGGTGCTGGCAGGGAGGGAGGGACTGTCCCCTTCTGTCCCCAGCTGTAAGGGCCTCAGCAGCATTTCCTCCATCCCTTTCTCTAAGCAGCGTAAAGGGACCAAACCACATGAGCAATTCCATGGTTACCCCTGTTTAGCATTCAGGCAATGACACTTGGCTTGCTTTTCTCACGGTAACAACCTCCCTCAGATGCATTCAACCTCTTGGCTGTCCACCTTTCAGTGACTCTTCAGGTGGCTCATGGATAGACACTAAGAAAGTGAAAAGTCCCGCATGTCATGGGTTAATTTTTATGCCAATGATGACTGTAGCTGTTTACTTTTAAAACAAATGCTTGATATACAGTGCAACTGGTTGAGTGCACAGCCAAAAACAGACCACAGGAAATCTCTTTGACAGCCAGGAGAGCAGAATTGTTAGCATGGGTCTGCATTATGGTTAATTTTTTTTTTTTTTAAATTAAAAATAAAAAGGTTGTGAGATCTCAAGGAGAAAGGCGGATGCTATAGAAAAAATCAAAACCACAAGTGGCTGGTTTCTAAGAAGAGACATCTATGAATAGCACAGGCATAAATAACTTTTTCCATTTTATCTGAAGGATTATTGTGGCTTTTCACCCCAGTTTATTTCAGCGGAAGTAAAGACGACTCTGTAACACCAAGCAAATAAACCAGCCTAATATAAAATGTTCTCTAGAGATAAGAAAGCACACTAGGTTATTTATTGCTGTATTTTTATATTTTGTTTCTGCTCTCCTTTGATCTGTGCTAACACAGGCATTGAACTGACAGCATAGGGTCACAATACACACCAGGATATTGAAAGCCGGTCATGTATAAGGGAGTATCAAATTGTTCGTTTAGAGCAAGTTACAAGTTTTGGTTAACCAGTTCTTCGGGGTCTAGCTCCATCCATAAAGATAAACTGTTTACTGGCTTTTAAAAAAATTAGTAGATAGAGAAACTGTGTGTGCTCCTGGTTTTTTAAGGTGTAAACATCTGCAGCAGATACCGGGGTTGATTCTACTTCCAGTTACAGTGGTGTAACAAGAGCTGCTTCACAGACGGCAGAGGAATTTCAGCAGTAAATGAAAAAAGAATAAGGCTCATTGTGCTTTTAATTTTGTTTCATGTAGGCAAGAAGGGAGTAAATTGATTTTAGTCCCAGCCTTTTTTTTCTCATACATGTCACTGATGCATTTTCAACCCTTGGAGAATTGGTGAATGTGGGAATACAGGCTCTAATACAAAACACTTGGCCTGTTTTCAGTTCCTAACACATACTCCAGAGTTCATGTTATGGTTATCAGAAAGAATCTATGAAAAATGAAGCTGCACACAACTGCAGACCATCAGCATGGCTTAACCCCGTCAGGCGGGGATGAAGCAGGAAGTGCTTTGTGACACTGACTGGCAGAAATACAAACTGATGAAGAAAACACGCGGCAGGAAAGAGGGTCTTAGACAGTGAGTTAGAGCCGGGGACATTAACTACAACTATACTCTGCCTGGGCCAAGATCAGAGGAGCTTGACATACTTGTTAAAGGTTTCATCAAAAGGATTAGTTCCAGCAGCTTTTTTTAACCTTTCCTACAACACAATTTACCCAAAGGTGGCCAAGGGCAACAAGGGCTGCCCTGTGAGATAACATTTTTAATTGTACAAATGCCATTCTTGATGTCATAATCCCGAGGTTAATGCAGTTGCAGGTCCTGAACAGATGTGGTGTATGCTGCCCTGTCGTACAGAGAGGTGGCCAAGCAGGCAGTGAAAACGGCCACAGATCAGCTAGGAGTTAAGCAACTGCCCTGGCTGTTTTCCTACACTTTCCCTGTGTAGTTTAGCAGTATATTAAATGTTCTCTGCCCGTATGTAAAGCAAGCAAACAAACAAAAATATTGTTCATACAATGTGTTACCAAGAGTCAACAGTCAAGTGTAGCCACTGCCTAACAGCACAACTCATAGACAGGGCGAGGTGATCTGTGAATGAATGAAAGAAAGAAAAAGGGGAAGAGCCCAGAAAACATCTGGATCCCAACATGCTAAATCTTACACCTTGTTGTACTTTAGTAGTGCTGATTAATAAGAAATAAGTTTCGAAAGGAGAACTCTGACATCTTCTTTAAATTCAAATAAACCTGCTAGATTTTAGCAGAGATCATATTTTGCACGTTTTGGGAAGAATTTTTTGATGGGTTTCTGGATGAGGTATTCTCTTCCACCTTAAAAAAAAAAAAATCCAAACATTGCTCAAAAGAAATTTTCACACCACACAGTTCAAAGAGAAAAGTTTTCTTCACTTTTAAACAGAGCAAATAGTTTGCTCCATGTGCTAAGCTGTTGCCTATGTCACCAGTTCCCAAGCAGAAAAGCATGCCACCTTAGTGTGACACAAGCATGTGAGGGTTGCAGATCAGTTAAATAAAGGAGCTGAATCTAGGCAAATTTTATGTGGGACCAGCTTTAATATTTCTGCACAACACTTCAGATATCTGCAGCATGTTACAGAGTAGTTCAGAGACATTCATTCACATTGGGGTGGGAATGGGCGAAAAGCAGCAGATGAGGACACTCTCTAATCAAGGGCAACCTCATTTTGTGTATCAGAATTTGGGTTGTGTGGCACTAGGAGGTGCAGCAAGTTGGGTCACTCTCATATAGGCTTTAGAAAAGCCAGGGAAAATCAATAATAGGTCATATTCTTGTTTTGTATGTCATCAGTGTGTGTATAAAAGAGGATTTACCTCAATCAGATGCAGCAATTGTCATCCAGAGTTTTCTGCCCTTAGACCTCACTTATCAGGGGTAACTCAATGCCTCACAAGATTGAAGGGTATCTTTCCATGGATGCACATTTCTCTGCTAATGACTACAACCTTGTATCTCACATATGGCTGAGGAGTTAAAAGATCACTGGAATGATGCTTTCATTATCAGAAATACGGTTTAAATTTTGGACTTCTGGATTGTTAAATCCTCTCTTGAACCATTTCAGTTCTACATACCAGTTCAACCTTATGCATCCATACTTCATCAGTGAGGTACTAATGCAGTTTATTCTTGCAAGGCATTGCACAGGATACATCTCTTTATGCAAACATGACTTCACAGTCATTAGGGCTGGAATCGCCACACAGATCCCATCCTTAACTGCTCTACATCTCTACACCTTGCAGCATTTGGCAAGGAAAGGCCAGTGTTTGCAAAAGATATGTAAAGAGAGGATTATTCTTCCTGAATACTGGATAAGAGAGGAATAAAGACGAAAATGATCATACAAGGAAAGGACTACTTAGTGCAGTGGAGCCAATTTACTCAAGAAAACGGATGGAATTGCAAAGGGAAGGAATTATTTCAAATAGGATTTGGGGCAAAGCTAACAGGTGCTGGGGAGCACTCAGGTCAGATGAAGACATCTGCTAGAGATGTCAAGAGCACAAAGGTAACTCTGTGTCTGGGAGTAGACGGTAGGATAAAAATGACAACTGAACAGGAAATGTGAAAGACTGGGACTGCAGAGGTACATCCCAGCAAAGAAACAGGGTGTCAGATGGCAGAGTAAAATACAAACAGACACACAAAAACTGTGAATGCAGACACTTGTGAAGAGCCTGGGGAAAAAAAAATAAACAGAAAAAAAAAAGAAACAGGTGCAGTAGGAGGCTAGATGGCTGGCACAGAGGGATGATGATAACCTAAAAGCATTTCTGAAATGTGACAGGGTGGTAATATTAAGGCAGAATATCCTTCCATCAGTCTTTATAAGTGAATGAGATGCCTTTTGAGATGCTTTCAAGCTCCTATACCTCTATAGACCTGACTCTAAACTGCAAGCTGACCTGTTGGCTACATTGCATAGGAGATATGATAGGATGTTTTCAATGACCCTGTGACTAAAATATAGAAATGAACCGGTATAATATAACATATGGGCAGATCAGCTTGCACAGATGAAGCAATTTATATCAGCAGTTCTGTGAGCTTTTAAGTCATTGAAAGCTGATCTTTTTTTTTAACAAATGTGTGACTAGGTTTAGTCAACTTACGGTAAAAGTATACTGAAACATATGTATTCATACATTTAAAGGAGTGAAAAAAAGAGTTAAAAAATAAACTGCCAGAGCTTTTATGCAATATACTTTTGGTTAGTACAAAGACACAGAACTCTTTCAGTTAATTGCATGTTTGATCAATATCCTGTCATTCGCAAGTAAATACTCCCACGTAGAAATTCAAATAAGGCACTTCTGAGTATAGAAGCTTTCATCTACTTTCGGTTTACTTATTTAGGTTATTCCACGTATTGGAGTTCATCTTTCTCACAAAAAGACTTTAAAATAACCTGTGTGATGAACTTTAATAAAATGCAATAAGCAGAGTCAACAATGTAAAATGAAAGTAAACACATAGGAACAGTACCAGTATAATATGAGACAACAGGATTTGTGAAATAGATCTCATCAAAACACTTGATTAGTTTCAAAAATATCTATATCTAGAACATGTGCAAATTCACACTCTGTCTATGAGAGAATTGCTTTTACAATAGGTGAGCACAGCTTTGCTCCTGATTTCTGTGCAAATAAAAGTTCATAAGATAAGGATCAATATCCATTAATTCTGTGGCAAAAGTCCCATTTCCATTAATTCTGTGGCAAAAGTCCCATTTGTAGTAGTGGTACAGGACAAGGTGGCCACCCAAACACTCCAGAGGTGTCCCAGATACCCTTCTCAACCTAGAAGTAGGGCTACCTCCTCTCTGTAGGTGATTCTTGCTCTTTCCATTGTCCACGCAGGCAAAGGAACAGTGCTTTTAACCTTACACACTTCTTGTGATTTCTGGTGCACTTAGGCTCCAAGTTTTGAGTCTGAACCACAGTATGCATCCGTCCACGTGTAATTCATGGCCAAGAACTGCCTCTTGGATGACTGCTATTAAACCAGCCATTTCTCACAAGTGGCAGTCAAAAGAGTAAAGAAAGGCCTCATATTTCTGACATGTCCAGAGAATACTTTAACACTGGCTCCCTTCTTCTGCTGGCCTTTATGAGAACAAATACAGTAAGGTTTATCCATCTCTGGGACTTGTTTCATAGATGTGACCCCAATCAGCAGTAGGCACTTCTTTGGAACCTCAAAGTTGGTGTTTCACTTTCCGAAGCAGTGCGTAAACCACACTATCTCGTAAGTATTTCCTTAAAGCTAGCTAAGCTTTTCCACTCTATACTGACTTCTGTGGATCTGCTTTCTGGCACTTTCTCTCCTCATGGTTTGATTTCACTACTGACAGAGACACAGATTTCTCTGATCTAATGTCAGCAGGCAGAAAGATGAATGTGTAATCCAAGCTGCCCCTCTCGGCTCCCTCTATGATAAGCAGAGAGGAATTGGTGTTTTCAGACAGAGCCACAGCCCTTACCACAACAGCCCCATCTCAAATGCCAGGCTGGGTCCACTTTTAAAAGGAAATTGTAAAGAAACAAGGTAAAAGGAAATTGTGAAATATGGTACCAGTTAAAAATATTCCGAGTTTCTGCTCAACAACGTGAAGAGGTTTTTGAACACTTTACCTAAATCTTTAACACCAAGTGAATGTAAATCAGTTGGTTCCTGTGACTGTAGGATCTGAATACATTATCTTCCAGCTCAAGGCTATATAAGGCTTCCCAGTCCCAAACAATGAATATTAGAAATGGCAAGAGCCTCTGCAACTCAGAGCCAAATACTGACAATGTTTGAAGTCAAGCTAAAAATACAGCCCCTGTCCAGATCCCAAACAAGGCAGGCAACAAATGCAGATGGTTATAGGGGCTAGAGTAGCAGAGACATGCAAACACGTGCACAGCAAGACACAGCATTATACACAACATTGCTTCTTTCTCATGGTGACTCCTACTTCCTTTCCTTGTATTTCCTGGAATTTCTTACCATTTTTTAGCCATTCCGCATTCATCCTGAAAGGAGTTTTACCAAATTTACAAATTCACGTCAGACTGGGCTTGGCTGCCTTTTTCCAGCCTTGTGTCATGCAACTCATTAACTCAAATAGCTTTTCATCAGTCCTTGTTGAGTAATGCAGTGCCTGTTCAGGTTTCTGTTATAACCCCTTATTCATACACTCTTGGCATGATGCAAAAAGTTCCCCCAAGTCCAGAGTCATCAGATCAGTCACTCCCCAGCTCTTCGTGAGACAGACTCCTGCTTTGACTCTCCTTCCTTTGCAGCAGCTGTAGGAAGGAGACTCCAGTACCCAGAGATCAGTGTTGGGAAATGCATTCTGTAACTTTGGAGCAAGCCCATCTTTCTTCAGCTGATCTTGTTTCTTTATATAAACTAAACCAAAGATTGTTTAACCTCTTATTCACAAACCTCTAGTGGTAGATTTCCATAGCCTCTAGTCTAGTTTAGCATTTAGTCAACGTTTATGTCAGAAAGGGCCCAAAATCGTTTCCACCCTCGTTTAATAAAATTATTGAAATTATTTATTTTCCCAGTGGACTTGAAAAGAAGATTAATTTCCTCCTTTTGGAGGTTGAATTTAAATGCTATAATCACTCTCCCCTCTTCCATTGCATCTTCTTATGTTATGCTGAGAATCAGCAAATAGTTCTAGCAAGTAAAAACCGTCACATGTATTAAAGGTAGAAGCACCATTCAATGTTTTAAAAAGTCTTATGTGTGGTTTTGTGCAGTGGAATGTTTTGAGGAGCTGTTGCAAGTGGCTCTGTATTAATCCGGTCATTGTCTGGGTACCTTGACTTTCAGCTGAGAGCAAGTTTTGTTTGCTCATGGTAGGATATAACTTGTCTAAATATTAAGCATCTAACATATAGTCAGCTAGCCTAAGCCTACTGCCTGGGCTACCCCTGAATGAAGGAGGGAAGAACTCCTGGAAAGAGAGAACAATCTGTATTTCAGACCATTTCCCTTGAGTGGATGAATACATCACCCCTGACCACAGAAGAATCTTAAAGGATGAGTTTAATTTGGAGTGAGAGAGACTCTAAGCCTAGCAACCAACTCTGGGATCACAAATCGTGCTTTTACATGTCTATTTCAGAAAAAAAAAATTTGATTTTCAAGTGCAGATTTTTCAGGAGACACAATAAGAAAGCTTTTACCACTTTTCAGTCCATGTCCTATGTGGTGCTGTAGGACATCAGCAATACAGCCTGATCCTACCCAAAGTATGTTGGGGCCCCATCCTGTTTAAGGACTCTTTTTGCACAATTTTGCAAGCAGTATATGAGTCCCGTAGCACTTGTGAGAATTCACATGGAGTTATGTTATGGAAACAAGGAATGTGGCACATTAAGTTACAGGAAAAACTTAGACAAAAGCTCAGGCTTAAAAAGCCAGAAATTAACCTTTTAATTTGCTCTGGCCTGGTGAAGACCGTAAGGTTAGAAAATGTTTGGCTGTCCTGGTTCATGGCTTGCTTCTTATAGTCTACAAAAAAAAAAAAAAAAAAGGAAAGCAGCTCAGCTCTTTCCAAGCCCAGGAGGATGGTTGTGGGGAGGATATTTTCCCTGCTGATGTTCAGATACACTTCCTGGCACTGCACCCTGCAATTTAATTTAGTGTGAAACTGTGCCTTAAAGCCTTAAAGCATCAGTCTATCTCTGAATAAAGACTAGGGGATATGGTTTTGTAGCTGCACCGAGAGATTCTTTCTTTTTTTTTTTTCTTTCTTTTTTCTTCTTAGTACTGAATGCAGAGAGGAAAAGGCAGGCAGATGCATGTCATAAATAAACCCAAAGCGAACAAAGAACAGATGTCCTGAGGAACTTGCTGTCTCAGTATTTGGAGCACAAAGAAGTGAAGTAAGCACAGCCCTTCATAGAGGAAGTCCTTCACTTCCTCAAGAAGTTTGAACATGCCAAGAAAGCAAAACAATTTCACAAGGCCAGAGTATACAGGCTTCTAATTCCATGAAAGTAGTATATGCACTGCCACAAATCCAGAGTCAACAGAGCTTTCCTTTAACACAGGTACAGTATAGTTAAACCATGGGCCTAATACCAGTAAGGTTGTTATCACTTAGGAATTCTATTAGAAACTGTCAGGAGTTTTTTTGTAAGATTAAAGTAAATATTAGAAAAAAACTATCTTTGTTGCTCCTTTTTTCTCCCCTAGCTAATTCAATGCATTATAACATAGATGGATCTTAACATCCTTCAAACCTGAGCAACAACACAAGAAAAACCTATAAGTATTTCTGAGCATGTCTGCTTCGAAACTCTGATTCATGGTTATTCATATACCGTAAAAAACCTGTAAAACAGAATGAAAAAATTCACAGAACTCACCATACACCACAAAGAAATTGTAAGATCTGCTCTATTTACTCTGCGTTAAATGCAATTGTTTTATTTCCCTTTCAGCAAATCCCCTAAAAACAGACCCATGAGTGAATGCAGAATTAGGGATGTGGAGCAGAGCCAGACATCTCTGTGCTCCTGAGGCTGCTGCCCAGCACAGGGGCTGTAGGCTGGCAGCAGCAGGGCCACGAGGAGAACAGCTGGGAGGGAGGAAGTTGGAGGGAGAAACCGCTCCAAGCAGCACAGCTCCGGCCACAATTATTTACTGATAAGTGCTGCTGGAGTGATGATGATCTAGGAACACAGGCAAGGAAGGATCTGGAAGGAGACATCATATCTTTTATTAGTCCTAACCACTGGAGAAAAAAATAAAGATGAGATTTCATGACCTAAAGCTGAGCCATTATATCATTTTTTTTAGCAGTATCAGTGTCTAAATAAAAGACATTGCCTCTCCCTGCAGCTCTTGGTTCATAAGTATTTCCAGATCAGTGTTTTTTGTTATTACATTTTTAATCTAGCCTTCTAGAAAGCTGATGGGAAAATAAAAATTAAGAACCCACCAATCACAAGTTGGAGGGAGATGTAAATAAATAGACTGGAAAGTTGTTACAAGCCTAGGAACCACATGGTCCTTTCCACTTGCAGTTTTTGGACTCAGGCATAGACCTGTTTTGACAGCTCTCAGCCTTGGCATGTGCTGAGGAAAAGAAGAAGAAGGGAGGTGGTAGCTGGAGTTCCCTGCTTGCCCCTCGTGGTGTCACAGCAATTGACAGACTGGAATGCAGACAGAGCTGGATCCCACTTCCAACTATGGTGGAAAATGGCCAGGAAGGACAGTAAGGACATAGGATGTCCAGTGCACCGAAGAGCCGTGATTCCTCAAGGTATGGGTCTGGCCCCAGCGCTACAGGCAGCATCTCTCCTTGCACCACATGGAGGGGCTCTGTTCTTATTTTCACTAGACTGTCGCTCATGCCTGTCACCACATCCCACTTTTGACCTTTTTCTTATCTTGCCTTCTCTCTGCATCTGTTTGTGTGCTCCTCTGCAACTCCCCACCCCACTGCACTGCCAGAAGCCCCTGCCCAGCTCTGCTCTTGTCCCTCTGTCTGTTCCTCGGCACATCCACCCCAGAGCCTTGTTAGCTCTTGCTCCAGCTCTGGACGAGAGCTGTTAGGCCCATCCAGAGCTCCCTCCCCACCAGCATGGCAGCAAACTGTCCTCAGGGCACCGGTGCTGTGCCAGGGGACAGGGAGGGATGGCTTCTCACCTGCAAGGGACAGCTCCTCCCAGCCCCAGCTCCTGCTCACCCCTCAGCCTCCCTGTGCAACCCCCCTGTGGTGAGAGGCTGCAACCAGCAAAAGGAGACCTGTTGACTGAGATATATTAGACCACAGACACCTGCTTCCCATGGGACATCTTTTTTCCACACATTCCAGATTTTCTCACAGACAAGGGGTCTCTCACATCACCAGGAGCAGGGAGCAGTGTGCTGCAGTGGGAAGCAGAAGTGGGGGATCACGGGGGCCAATTCATCTGAGTGCAGGAGCAATGCAAGAGGCAGGAACATGCCTTCGTTTTGTAATGTGCGCAAGGAGAAACTCATAGCATTCTGAAAAATGACATTTATAACTATGTGATTCCGTCTTTCTCTTATTCAGTTCTCTGTATCATCTTATCCCCATACATACACATCTTCTTTTGTGTTGTCACAGCTGAAATGATAGTATTTGCCCTACGAATGCCAAAGAAAAGCTACAAATACTGTTTATCCTTAGACCATGTCTTTGTTTCTTTTGGTAGAATTTAAATATCTTTCTGCAAATAGATTTCAAAGGGTTAACTTACTATGATACGTAAAAAAAATAAAATAAAAGCTTACAGCTCCTGAGATAGTATCACCCCATTAAACATAGGTAAGAATATGAGAGGGAAAGAGAAGGGAACAGATATTATATATGTAAGGAAAATTAAAACTCAGGATGTAGGGCGTGGGGGGAATGTGCTTTGAAGTACAAAAGTTCCATTGTTAATGTGGGACAAAACCTCCCCAGTATGGGACAGAGATAAAAAGGAGGGAGTTTCTAACAGATCAAGGTCAACCAAGATATATGAATAACATAAATGCTATTAATCTCGTACAGCATGAATCAGAGAATTGCAGCGGGGTATAGCTGTGTGGCGGAGTTCATGGCATGAGTGTTTTATGCCACTTTGTATTAGATAATGAGCGTATTCATTACAGACTCCTACACATCATCCAAACTGGCAGAGAAGGAGCTTTAAGGAGCTTGAGAGAACAAATCAAAGAGCTGGATCTAAAGCTCGGAAAGGTAATAGGGATGTTCAAATACTGCCCCAAGTTTAGATATTTGCAGGCATTCATACAATCTGACTCTGCAGGAAATAGCGTGAGAAAGAAGCTCTTGCTTGGACAGCTTGCTGCTTATTATTTATCATGCTGCCTCTGTCATAACAGCTGATTTCACCAATTTAAAGGAAAAAAAATACATAGAGCAATACAGGAAAACACTACACCAGAAAAAGTCTTCCTTGCTTTCTTTTTTTTTTTTTTTTAACTTCTCATGGCTGAAAATTCAGAGACACAAAGAGAATCAATTTTCGTCTTGGAGGGCTTAATCTAAACATCATTGGGAAGCAACGGACTGAGCCATATTGGAGTCAAAAAGTACATAACCAGATGTAATTCTGATTTCACATGTTGCATTTCCACACATTTTAGTCCCCTGGAATTCCAGAGACACATGTGTTCCACAGGAGAAGATTAAAGAATAATTTATCTTGGGAAGGAAGGAAATGAAAATGTATACATGTGTGTATATAATTTTGACAACAATCTGCAAACAGATTGTTTGCAGTGGTTTGCACTTCCATTTATTTATTCCAAACAAACATTTTAACTCAATGGCATGGATATACGTAGCATGTTTTTCCTGATTGTTATGCTTTCAGATTTTTTAAATAAGGCTGAAATACAGCTGGGACCAAATTAAAATTCCAAAACCAACTAATTCTTTCTCCCTGAGGTTAGCAGGGTTTTCTCAGCATGAACTTAGACTTGCATTCAATTCTACATTTTGGTGCCATGTAATCAATGGAAAAGGGCAAGCCCCATAATGGGGCCAGCTCTCCACAATGAGCACATCCAAACTTTAAAAAAGAGGTTTTCAAAGAGGGGCTGGTTGTTTCTACGCAGTAGCATCTAGAGGCTGCACTGCATTTGGAGCTCTTCTGCAGTACTCTATATATGCATTTATACACATACATATATACACACAGGCTCTGTGTGTGTATGTATGCACTACCCGTGCATATATGTGTGCATTGTACATATATATTCATACATTACAAACTGCTTCTCTACCTGATCTTTAGGAGATACATTGTTTGAGCTTAGTGAAGGGAAGATGGAGCGGGGGCGGGGGGGGAGAGAAAGAGAAGAAAGGGCTGGAATGGTTCAAGGTAAACCCCCCCTTCAGGAGACATCTGAAGACTGCTCAAAGGCAATGCCAGTGCTATGATGCAGCTAATTTACAAAATGGGCTTAAGCAGGACAAGAAGAATAATGGAAGATCAAAGGATAAGCAGCAGATGGGTTTCAAAACTGTCAGCAGAATTATCATTTTGTGTAGGCAAAAATCAGGTGAAGGCAAGATTCAATCAAGGTTTAGACCACCACACTCTCCTTGTGGCTACCTATATCCAAGTAGCCAAAGGATCCTGAAAGCCTGTACTGGACAGCAGCACCGACGCCTGAGGATCCTACAGTCCCTCAGAGCCTCTCTGGTGAGCCTGGAAGCTTCCAGAATCCCTTGCCTTGAGCACAGTCCTCTCCAGGAAGAGGCACCCATCTCCCACACAGAGCTCTGCAAGCAGCTGCTTCACATCCTGCAGGCCTTACCTCTACTACTGAATATAACAGACCTGGGATATTAAAATGCTCTGCATCTTGAAAGAGGTGCTTGCTGCATCCAGGGTCCCTTCTGGGCATACCTCTGGTGCCCTTTGTGCGCAATTTTACCTCAGCCGGTCAGAGCATGGTGCTAATAGTCCCAAGGTTGTGGGTCCAATCCCTGTATGGGCCATTCACTGAAGAGTTGGTCTCGATGATCCTTGTGGGTCACTTCCAACACACAGTATTCTGTGATTCTGTGAATGTCTCTGGAGCAGGTGATTCAAGCTTCACTTACAAAGCTTACATAAAGAGCCCATGGTGAAAAGAAGTACCTTGCCACTGGAAGTACCTTGCCCTTCTCCCTGGGCACCTTACCTGGCAGGACAGGCTGTCAAGAGTGTGAGTTGGAGGAGGAGGAAGAGTTGGGGGCAGAGAAAACCCTATTCTTCAGGCTTGTTGTCAGGGCATAAAGCCAAGAAGGAGGAATCAGAAATATCAGACCAGCTTCCACAGTTTTCGAGCTAGTGCATGCCTTAGATAAGACCCAACCCCAGTCTCCTTCCATTCCCTAAAATTTCCTAGCTATACCAAACAGATACCCTCAGGGAGCTCTTGCTCATACAGAGCTGGACTCCTCTAGTAAGGGGAAACTAAGGCAGCCTCTCTTTCTCTAGAGGGAAGAAGAACCATGAGAGGAGGCACAAGAAATGGCACATTCCCATGAAAAATTGAAGTGCGTCACAGCATCTTCTTTCCAGATGTGGAGAACAAAAATGTGAATACTTCACTTCTGACAGCAGCCCCACAAAGCTGGGAAGGCAG
This sequence comes from Callaeas wilsoni, assembly GCA_013398955.1. NCBI lineage: Eukaryota > Metazoa > Chordata > Aves > Passeriformes > Callaeidae > Callaeas > Callaeas wilsoni. The sequence continues at coordinate 310,823 of VWPU01006101.1, forward strand.
CAGGGGACACTTGAATGTTTGCTCCTACCCCACCATACAGACACTCAGCCAGGACACAAGAACAAACAAACAAAAAATGGTAATATTCATAGTTGCATAGTTACAGAGTGGTGAATGTAACATTTGGGGGTTTTCAGTGTAATTACTACATTCCAGTTATTTGGATTTGTTAGACCAAAAAACACCTCTCTCAGAGGCTTTTACCTCATAGTTAAATATAGTGGTGAAGCAGTTAACATAGCTTTATGCATCACCGTGTTGGCATGGGGTTTTTATCTTTTATTGGCACCAATTTATCCCCAGAGACAATAGGAGATTGTTCTCACTGTGTGTAAAAAGATCTTGTTCTGGCAAGTAGGGTTTTCCCAGTCAACAAGTTTGGAATCCTTGGTAAGGGAGAAATAGACCGTGTTGGGACTGGCCTGCTAAGCACCTCCTCACCACAGCAATCACTGTGCCATTCCCTGCTCACAGGGCTGCTGCAGCTCAGAGCCCCCGCCTGCAGCCCAAAGAGGCAAAGGATGGAGCACCAAACCCACAACCCTCTGCTGTACTGTTATTACAAAGATGGGAAAAAAGTCTAGACCGATCTTCTACAGGCATAAACTACACCATAACTGCTAGAAACTATGTGGCAAGAAGTGTGCTTAGAAGCCATTTTCTTTGCTAAAAATCACAAAATCCGTTTGAAAATAAAGGTTCTGATTCCCTGATTTGCACGCTTTAGTGTACCCCTAAAAGATGTATAGGATTTTCTTTTTCATTCACCTCTTCCTGATTGTATAAATAGTGCAATACACAATTACAGCAGTCAGCGGCATTAGGGATAAGGAGGTATTTACATCAGAGATGTACACACGAGATTATGTGAGAATGGTAAAGTTTTATCTCCATCTTTAAATAAATATTATGCTTGATCCACACCCAAAGTCTTGAAAGAAAGCTGTTTTAGTGTAAACAATTAACTTCCTGGCCAATCATTCAATTTTTTTGATGACTTGCTGCTGAGAAATTCAGATTCTGTACTGTAGACTACACCTTACAAATTTTGATCAGTCAGATAATCCACCCCAAAATCACCCAGACACTGCAGTTTATTTGCAGTCATACTACAACATTTGGCAGGTCTGGTATTTCAGTTGTTCTTATTTGCAGAGGCTATAAAGTGATTTAGTTGCTACCAGGTTTGACAGCAATTAGGAACACAGGCATGAGCGATGGCAGCCTCTGCTGTATATTTCACGAGTGCCCACAGCTCAACCCTTCTGCAAAACATGCCTCAGATCTCAGATTACACTGGAAAATAAAGTCACTAGTAGTTAGATCTGCAGTCAGCTTTCAAAATGTTTACTGAGCGTAAGGCAGCGCAAAAGTGATTACAAACCCAACCAAACCCCCGGGCTCTGTGACGAGAGGAACCGCCCAGAAGGTCAGAGCTGAACTGAGATCCTACAGCCATGACTATTTTCCAGATGAACTAAAATTCATCATCTTGCAGCAGACAGAAAATGAAAAGTTATCTCCTTGCCCTGCAGGGATCAACCTGCAGCTGCACTTCCCTCGCTGCCTTTTCTCTGCAAGGCCCAGCAAGCTATAGATGTGTCAATAAATTCCTTGGGTTCTTTTGTTGTACTTAAGTCTTGAAAATAAAGCACTGAAAGAAATTAAAAGGCATTTTTCCAGAGCAAAAGGGGACTTGAAGAGCAGTGTCCTTAATGACATTGAAACAAACCAAGCTGGTTTTGGACACATGAAATGCTCAAGCAGCTGTGCTTCAGCATTATCCGCAAAATGAAGGCAGTAGTGCTTTTATTCAACAGCTAGCATGCTGGATTTGGGAGATACTGGTTCAGGATGTGGAATCCTTAGCAGTCATCTCATGGGAGAGGATCCTGCCTGCCCTGACAAAGCAGCCCTGTTCTGCCAAGCTCTGCTCCTGGAGCTGTTCCACTCCTTTGTATGAAGTAATTACTTAAATATACATTGAACAAAGACAGAGGGAAATTACTTTGAGGCCTATCAGTTAGGGCACTGCTGGGAGGTAAAGCAAACCAGTAAATAATTCATTAATGATGTTGCTATTTCAGACCCAATAAATTTTTATTGGGTAAGAAAAAAGTCATCATAGGGACCAGGAAAATAGCCCCCAGACACCTTGTCACTTGGGGGTGTTCTTCTGGTATGGCGTAAATGTCATGTTTCTAATGGATAAGGATTAAAAAAATCCCCTTGAGGTAAAATGATAATTGCAGCTTCCCCTGGCAGGTGTTTTAGTGACACGATTTTTGGACAAAATGAGAAGTGGAGTTTGTTTCAGAGCCTTCGAAAAGCTCACGTCTTAAAAGAAAAGAATTGCAACTAAAGTTTTTAAGGAGCTCAAGTCAGACCACATCTTTAATAAATTAAATAAACTGCAGAGTTCCTGAACTAATTGTTTTAAATGCATCCTTCCGGCTCTATTTGGAGGCTCTGGACTCCGGGCAGGATAGCTCCGGGTGCCACCAATGCCTGTTACAGCTCCTTTTCTTGCTGGCACCGCAACCCAGGAAGAGATGGAGACAGACAGGTGGCCTGAGAGCAACTTAGACACCGCAGAAATTAATAATAAGCGCCTACATTTCCTGAGCTATAAGAAAGGAAGAAGACCAAGATGCTTGACAGTGCCACATCACATCCCCAAGTCTTGCTGAAGCAGGAACTGGCAAATGCAGCTTAATGAACCAAGTGTCATCAGGAGTAATGACCATGCTTGTCACGGAACTTTGTGCCCGTAATATTTTCAGCTTCAATCAACAGCAAAGACAAGGAGGGTGGCTGGCTCCAAAGGCAAGCTAATGCAACACAGTGCACATTGTTGGAGGATTTAGACACTCTTGCTGCAGAAAGTGGTGCCCTGAGGAGAGCTCCTTGTCCCTCCTCTTTCCTGGCCATGGAGAAGTCTCCCTCTGACATCCAGAGCCTGAAAACTTTGACATCTGTTCTCACTTGAGAGAAAAATCCTCATTTTATCTTTTCCATTTGTATTATATCGTTTTTAAACAGGAGAGGCTTAACATGCAGGCTGTGCAATAGCGTATGATACAGTTAATTTCTCTCGCCATCTAATGTTAACAACATATGGAGACTGGCCTGAGCTGCCAAGGACATAAATCTATCCTTGCCTCCTGGTTTGTTCACTGAATCTCAATTTTTTATTACCGCACATTCCTTCACAGGACTTCACCAAAACACCTGGTGGGGACCTTCCAGAGGAAAGAATTTCACTGTTCTCGAAGAAAAGACTCCTCTTCATCCCACCCCTAGAAAACAGCCCACCTCCCATCAGTTTCCTTTCCCCCAAATCCGGATTCCCTTTCTATTGATAAAGCACATTCCATTAACAAAATCTGATTAATGTTTACAGTGTTACATAAATGTCTACAATGTTTCTTTAATGTTGTTTGACTTGTGGGTGACTTCAGAGCTCCTGATGGCATGGGGCATTAGTATCAGCTGGAGCAAAACCAGTGGCACGCAGGTATTGTGCCAGCTTCCTCACCATTTTGCTAGCTGAGCTCACTCCTGACACACCAGTTGGCTGCTGTTCCCTTCCCATGCCAAACTATGCAGTGGTTTTGAGATGCATACAAATAAACTATCCAACATGCTGAATAAACCAATGTTTGAATTCAAGTTCCAGGACGAAGATATTTACACAAATCTTGAACTCTGTCACAACCAAATTTGGGCATTTCAAGGACACTGGATATCACTCTTGTAGCTTTTATTACTTATTGTAGAGAAATAGCAGATGAAATACTGGGATGCAAACAGTAATGACAATTTTCTACAGAGCTGCAAATGGGCTTACAGAGCAGCTTGCTGGAAAACCATGGAAAAGGGAACAAAGCTGCAGACTTGAAATGGGCATTTTTCTTTCACTTTCCAAGTACAACTTCAAGACAAACATGGGTGGTTTTGTCCTTCTTCTTGCATACAAAATTAAATGTTGCATTCTTAGGCACATAGACATGAAAGATGGATTCTGTTTGCAACCAACGTGTGTGTCTGGTCTCTCACAAAGCCCATATGTGAACAGTAAAATGGAACAAAATCCAAGATGTGAAACCCACATCTGCCTCAGGTGAAACCAGATGTTAATTGATGCCTGCTTATTCTCCTCTTTATGTATCCTGTCTCTCTACAACATATGTAATGTATATATTTCATCTTCACCGTAGCAGTATGAATATCTCTCAAGTCTGTCAGAGATGGAGGACGAAGCTGTCATCAGTACAGCCTATGAACTCCTTTCTGTTAAAGCAAAAGTTAAGTATTTAAAGTTAACTGGTAGCATTTTCTTTAAAAAGTCTTCGCTAACTGTCTGTGGAACAAATCTGACCAGAGTTGCCTGCGGAAGTTAACTCAGCACTATTTTCATAAAAAACACCTGGCCACATAACCTTGAGCAAGAATTTTTTTTTTTTCAGTATTTACTGGAATATCATATGATGAACTGGATTATTCATTATGAACAACTTCTGCCATATTGTCTTGCATACTATGAACTCCTCTGGATTTAAAAGAATGTGTAAAGTTACATCTTCACTTTTTCAATACTTTTATTACTTATTTTGCTCTGGATTTGGGGCTTCTCCCCCAGTTCTAGTTCTTAATCTCATTTTCAGGAATTATGCCTAACTAATATCAGCATGCAAAAGGTATTATTTCAAGGAACTGTCTTTACCTTTTATGGAGAAATTAATCCAGAGTTTGTGTTTGGAGAAAAACCCCTAACCTGAGAGCAGCAGTTTATGCCCTATCCAGACAGACAGTGGGATCTCTCCTTGCAAAGCATGACGCACCAGATCCCAACCCATGTTTTTTTTGGTGCTCGGACGCACTACACCTTTCACAAGCAGTGAAAGAAAGGACACTGTATGGTGCAAACGTGATTTTATCGCTATGTCAACAACAGTGTGGGCCCCAGCAGTCAGCAAGAGATGTTTACATTGGACCTGAGAAGTTTCTCATCAGCCGGGACAGAGAGCACACACCACCAATTTCACCACAAGGCCCCTGTTTGTTTTGGTGTCGATATCGATACAGCAAGGTGCAGAAACGCCATGTCCAGCTGCTGGATTTCTCGGCTGGCGAGTTCAGGTCAAGCTCTCGCTGCCTCAGTTAGGCCCCATGGAGAGGGGACAGGGAGGAGGGGGTGGCTGTGGGGCAGAGAGCACAAGGAGCTGCCTCCCATCCCCACTGTTTGCCAATGTGGAAAGGAGTCTCACAAATAGGTCACTCATTAAAACTTTATATAGCTGAATTCAGGAAGCCTCCTCTCACTAGAACAACAGCAAAAAGAAAGAAAACCAACCAAACGGGTTTTGTTTGAGCCTTCTGGGTGGGCACAACCACCAGGGATGAAGACAAAGCTCAGGTGAAGTGTTATCTTCCAGATAACCCATCCGGCTCCTCAGAGAGCAACCAGTTATCCTTTATGCTTGTGCCAACAGCTCTGCCATCCTTTCTGTATCTCATTACAGAAAACCAAAGGAGGAAAAACATGACTAAAATATTAAACAAGTCACATCTTCTGTGTTTGTTCTTTAACCAGAAAAATTGATTGAGATTTTTAAAAAACTTCAGACGAAATCTCAGTCCCACGAAGAAAAGCATCTCTTCTAAACTCCCCCACTCTTCAAGAGCAAGGGGCCCACTTACAAACGTAAAGCAAAGATTATGTGCTAACATTGGCAGGATTTGAAGCCTTACAGCTTGTGAAACTACCCAAAGTGTGGTCTCTCTGCCTGGGCAGGGCGAGTGTATTTGGTAACACACCTTCCTTTCACGGTTGTTTGGACCCGAGGATATTTTCAGAGCTCTCTGAAACTTCCTTTCTTTGTATGGAAACTGGCCTGCCAGAAGATGGGATGTGGAGTGGAGGTGGGAGTGGGCAGGCACTCCTATATCACATAGAATGAAAATTAAATATTAACGTGCTCCTTCTGCTACCTGCCTGGAAGTCACAGAGTCACAGCATTTTAACTTGTATAGCGGTGGTGAGGGTAAATTTGAGCTTACAAGTGGTGTTAGATTCTCCCATTCCCCATTCTGGATCACTACTTATTTCATGTAATAGATTAAAACATTCAGGCTTAACCTTCCAAATCACAAGAAAATCTTGCTTGTTTTAGAGCAACTGAATCAGTTTTCCAGAGCCAAGAGGAGGAGTCCCCACTACTTCTTAAGCAATATGGAGGTTTTTCTCAGGCTTTACCTGACTGAGCTTGCAGCAAAGTAAATGTGTGGTGTCATGAAAATAGGTTTTAAGGTTATGCCCACATTGCTCAATGAAGGAGTTGCGGATTGAAAGCAAGCACTGGAGTCCCAGTCTTCTGCATGGAGGATTGTTAGGTCATTCTCTGGTGCTATTTTGGACTGCTCTGAGTAAGTTTTCTCCCTGTTGACTGGACTTGGATGCAGTTCAGGCATGAAATTATTCCAGAGGAGGCTCCGAACAGGCAGTATGACTAAGACTGCACCAGGCTTGACTCTCTTTCCTCTTCTACTGTCTCAGTCCTCTGAGCACTGTCTCAGAAGTCCTATGACAATTGAGCATTATATATATATATATATATATATGTATGCATCATGGATGCAGTCAGTCTGCTGCAGGTCTGCTTTATCTGCACAAATGCAAGCTGTTCTGCACCACTGGCTGGGGTGTCAAGGATCCCTTTCTGCAGCTACACTGCACTGAGTGTCCCAGGCTGCCTCTGAAAATCAGTTTAATTCATGTCAGTGCAAATCCCTAAGCCCCATCTGGAAAGAGTTGCCTAGCTGCTGAGCAGCACTCCTGCTGCAGGATTATTCTTCTTTGTGCCAAGTGTCTAAGTAAAACTCAGAACTGGGGGGAGCTCTCGCTGTTACAGGGGAAGGATTCCAGAATCAAATGGAGCTCTAGGTCTCCCTCAAAAAATCTCAAAATTACTCAAGTAGCAATTAATCCCAAAATAACATCTGGAAAGACTGTTCATAAACTAAGTAAATGAGCTGGGTACATGAAAATCTTTGACCAGCAGCTTGCTGTGTGGCACTCTTAACACACCTTGCCAGCTCTATCATGGAAACATACAGCCCCCACAAGCCGTACCAAAAAGCAGTCTGGCCATGGAAACTGGTTTCTTTGGTCTTTGTAAAGAACTCAGCCACTTTAATCACAATAAATACCAAAATACTGGGGGAAGGAGTCCCACAGCTCAATGGTATGTTTTGTGAAAAAATTTTGACATCTGCATACTTGGTCCATTATGTCCCAACAATTCTTGGATCAGAAGGGCGCAAACAGCTGATCTTTATTTGCTTATGAAACAAAGTCTGTAGGAAAACAGGATTTCACAAAGCCCAAACCATTCCATTCGAAACACCACAGAGTGAAGTCTATTGCCAAATACAAGGCAGGATGCGGGAGGAACCCAGGGGACTTGCAACTCTGGAAGTTGTGGTATCCTCATCCACAGGACAGATGTTCCCGAAGGGCAGGAACATTGGAAACTGTGGAAAATTGCACAATTGAATTTCACAGAAAGAAAAGCAATTTTCCTGTAACTGAGGAACTCTTCAGCAAGTTCCAGTGAGACCAAAAGCTATTGTTTTCTTAGGCACGTTTTTTGAAATGTACATTTTTTGAAAGGTACTGAAAGGTGCAGTTTGCAGTCTCAATATTTTAAATGCTGATTCCATTGACTCCATTTTGGACATACAGCTTTGGGTGGAAAAAAGCATAATTTGAAGTTGCATTTTTTGATCTGGCAACAGAGTAATCCCTGAGACTAGATGGCAAATGAATGCAAACTTTTAGGCAAATCAAATTAGATAGCATGAGTTCTGTGGCAAGTGATCCAGGCACTTAAACCTACAGTTAGTCGGAAACAGGAGTCATGGGAGAATACCAAGATGCCATGTATTGAGGAAGAGGCCTCATGAGGGAGATAATTTCAGGAACGATTAAGAGGATTCACAGCATCCAGTGCCCTGAGTGCTACAAAGCTTAAACAAGCTGGCAGGAAATAGTAGGAGACCCACAAACCTTTTTCAGTGTTGGAAATGTGAGCAATTCTTTAGAGTTTGGACACTCTTTCCCAAATTCCTTCTGCCCTTTGTCATTTGACAGCAGAGCAGTTTTCAGGGCTGCTCAGTAACCCAGAGACCTGGGTTACATTTCTCCTCCTGCCATTACATGGCAGGATTCCCCTGTCAAGAGAGAGTTCGGAGCTCTGAGGTGCTATGGAAGGAACACTGAGCACATCCCTCATCAAAACTTGGTCAGTGATGACAACTAACGAGGATAATCAAGCACTGGGACAAGTCACCCATGGAAAATCATTGTGCTCTGGGGTTTTTAAGATCCACCTGACAAAGTCTTAAGCAATGCAGTCTGAATTCAGCACCGGCCCTGCTTTGAACAGGACCTCACACCAGATTACCTCCTGTGGTCCCCTCTAACATGAATGACTGATTGTGCAGTGAGTGTGGAAACTACTGGTGCAAAGGAAAGCAGGTAAGAAGCTGCCCAACCCTGTAACCTAGCTATAGCACTCAGACAGGAGTTGGGATTCTTGGGAAAGGTGACTTTCATTTATGCTAAATGTAGAAATAATCCTGAAAGCAAGAATTCAGGACAACCTATTGTACAACCAAGCAATACACCTAAATCTAGCTTCATAAAGGAACTTAAAAATAATATATTTCGGTCTGATGTTCATTTCTCATTATCATTAAAAAAGAGCTGGTTAATATGGATAGTCAAGATGTGCTGAAGAGTGTGATGCTCATGCCCAACCTGGCCCCAAAGGCAAATGCTTCAGCCTCACCAAATCTGTTTTACTCGCATTGCAACCAGCCATGTCAAACAAGGCTGGTTCCATATCTACATTTCTGCACCATAATTGCCAGTAGTCCTGATGATACTAATCACAGTCTAGGAAACTGAAGATAGCTCTGGATGCAGCTAGATCAGTTACAAAGGACTTATATGCTCAGGGCCATTGTTTGGCTGTAGTAACTTTTCCAAACTCAAACCTAAATCCAAGCTCTTAGTATGGTTGCTGTGACTAAAAAGATCCAAGCACAGACTTAGGCATCAAATAAGACCAGTGCAGGTGTCAGTCCATGGGATTCACCACACAGATAAGCTGCCTCTGGATCGCTGAGAGTTAATAGTAGGGTATCTATCATTTGAAGTGCAAGACAACTCTGTACTAATTAGGAGTACAAATAATACTGGACTGAATTCTATGCATTTCACAAGCCCCAAATCTGGATTATATCACACACGTGATTTGTAATGTGAGCTGTTTAATCACTTTTGTAACACAGATGCTCTATAATTACAAGCTCTAAAAAAAATGGGGAGTGGGACTGAGCTAAACACTTGCACAAGCATTAACACGGGCATGAAAAAAAAGAATGAGAAAAAATCCAAGGAAATAAATATGCAAAAAATCACCATTACCACTACAATTAACAGTTTAGGGCTGAGATGTAGAAGTAATCAACAGTCTGCTGAAACTTCTAAAACAAAACAAAAGCAAACTTCACTAGACTTTTTATTTTTAAAAAAAAACCAAAAAAGCCATACACGACCTTTTGTCTTGATAACTCAAATGTATACTGCCTACACATAAAATACAGTAGGTCACTTTATAGGCAGGGACCACAGACAGAGATCAAATTCTATATATAGTACTTATATAGCCCAAACACCATGAGCAAGTCTTTACAAAAGCTGCATGGAAATAACAAGAAACATCAAAAATGCTGTGATAGCATTTATGAAGCTAGTTGTAAGAAATCTTTAAAGGTCATCTAGTCCAACCACTCTGCAATAAGAAGGAATATCCTCCAACCTGGCCTTGAACATTTCCACATATGACGCATTTACCACCTCTCCAAGCAACCAGTGATTCACCATCCTTGTAATAAAAATATTTCTTCCTTAGATCTAGTCTAAATCTAATCTCTTTCAATTTAAAACCATTGCCCCATGTCCTATCACAACAGATATTGCTAATGTATTTATACCCCATCTTTCCTGTATGCCCCCTTTAGGCCCTGGAAGGCTGCCGTAAGGGCTCCCTGAAGCATTCTTTACTCCAGGCTGAACAATCCCAATTCTCTCAGCCTTTCCTCATAGGAGAGGTGTTCCATCCCTTTGATCATTTTGGTGTCCATCCTCTGGACTCGCTCCAACAGGTCCGTGTCCTTCCTGAGCTGGGACCCCAGAGCTGGATGCAGCTCTGCAGGTGGGCTCTCAGCAGAGCAGAGCAGAGGGGCAGAATCTCCTCCCTGTCCCTGCTGCCCCTCTGCTTTGGATGCAGCCCAGGACACGTTTGGCTTTCTGGGCTGTGAGTGCCCATTGCTGGGTCATGTCCAGCCTCTCACCCACCAGCACCCCCTTCTTGGCAGGGCTGCTCTCCATGTTTATCTCCAGCCTGTGCTGACACCAGGGGTTGCCCTAACCCAGGTACAGGACCTTTTACAGTTATTTGACTTTTTGAAAGTAAAAAGCAAATAAAGAATAATGTAGCTTGCCATACTATGAAGTTATTAATTTTTATATGACAGAATTAACAAAGCTGCAGGATCTTCTTGCATTATAATGCCTTTAAGAGAATTGAGGCAGGCAAGAATTATGTTAATATCTTGCATCACACACTCTTGTCAGATTTATCATCTATACCCAACCTTAAGAATTGTACTGGCTTCACGAAACCCCATTGAAGAGTCTGATCATAGAGGTAAAAAGAAAATCCCAACAACACTTCACCCCAGACATTTCTTAGAACTAACAGCAAGTGCACAAAATTTCAAGTTAATTATTATGCCAGAAAAGATACCTTCCTCAACTTAGAAAATCATTACTTTTCTTTGTAGGGAATTTATATATAATGGATTATACATGTGCTCACTGTGGGAAGACTCCAAATACAAATTCAACTGTAAGGGCGTAATTGAAAGGACACTTTCTTCTGCTGAGTTCTTATTAAGGTCGATGCGCAAGGCAAGATACTGCAGAACTGAAGTTACTTTTTCACAACCAGCAAAGGTGAAATGTAAAAAAGCTGACAGACTTATTTACTTACTTGGGGGAGTGGAGACAACAACACACAATGGCTTTTGCTTTGTTTTATTCCTTGGGTATACCTCCTTGATCAATTTGATTCTTAAATCCTTGGTAACTCATTGCTCTTGAAACATTCAGAATCACACCTCAAAGATGCATGACCTTCTAAGAACAAACAAATCAAGTGGCGCAGCCTCTGAGAACTGTAACATTCACCATTTAGATGTGTTCATCCTCCATTCATATTAAATGTGAAAATCAAAGTTAGAAGTAAAATAACACTGCAACATAAAGAATTTAACATGGTACTAGGAATTTTTCACTCACTGAAAAATGTATTACATTAGACATGATTAGTAGGTGTTATTGTTCCGGTCTATGCTCCCCCTACAGCTGTTGCTGTTACTGAAAAGCTAACATTTTTTGTAAGCAGCAGTTTCACTTTAAAAAGTGCAAGTTTTATGACTAAAATGGTAATTCCTAAGTAGCCTGTCACAAAACTTACTGACTCTTTGCACTAGGTAGTTGTAGAGTGGTCCTGCCAAAATCAGGAACAAGTGTTAATGGATGCATGACCTCCACCCCTTAGATTTTAAAGAGCATTCAGGGAAGGAACACATCTTTTTCAACCCTAAACTTGTGTAGGTACCACACTAAGCAAAAGGGTAAGGAAGGTGCCAGCATCATGAGATTTGTGACAAAACACAAAGTTGACAATACTGATTTCTTCATTAATGTAAATTTCAGTGTCGAAAGAGTGGAGTCCATGACATATCTAGAGCACAACGTGTAGCAGCACTCACCATCATCATGAAGGAAGAATTAGGCGGAGATCCGAGTCCAGTCATATGTAACGTGCTGAGTCCAACACGTGATGTTGGCTTTCAGTCAGAATTCAGGAACATTTAGCTCCTGAACGTGTGAACTTAGTTTTATAACCACAGGATTATGCTTTCAGTGCTTCTTGCACTTAACGTATGCAAGTTTATTACAAAAAACCCTCCACCAAAAAACCATCAAACAAAACAAAAAAAACTCCAAAAACTGACTTCTCAGGGGAAAAATAGCAGCATTTGAGAATCCAAATACAGTAACACTACAACTGACTGACAATAACTGTTTACAACAGAAATTCCTTTTTTTGCTTAACCATCATACTGTTCTCATAATAACAGCTTTTAAGTTGGGATCTGATTTACGTTTCAAGTAGAAATGGCTTACTGTTCTGTATACAGAGAAGTGAACCAATAGTGCTGTCTTCAGAAGTTCCTTGTTTCTAGAGGGAGAGGTAAATTTGATCCATTAAAAACAGCCTGTTGTTCTCTAGAATAAAAATCCTTATAAAGACTTTCTATGAAAATTGTAAGAGATCGTGTCAAATTAATTAATTGGAAGTCAAAGAATCAAAGAATAATTATAGAATCATACATGGTTTGAGAGTTGGAAGGGACCTTAAAGAGGATCTAATTTCAACTCCCTTGACATGCACAGGGACACCTTCTACTAGACCAGGTTGCTCAAAGTCCCACTTAACCTGGCCTTAAATACTTCCAGGGATGAGGCATCCACAGCTTCTCTGGGCAACCTATTCCAGTGCCTCACTCCCCTCACAGTAAAGAATTTCTTCCTAATATCTAATTGAAACCTCTTCTCTTTCAGTATGAAGCCATTATCCTCACACCCCCTCATAAAAAGTACCCATCCAGCTCTCCTGTAGGGCTGCTTGATGTCAGCAACGGTCCCACAGGTGCTCATGCTACCAATTACACAATGATTAGCACTGGCTTTATCCCAGTAACACTTCCAGCAGTAAGACCAGCAGACTGTGCTCAAACACCCGGACAAGATACACCTAAGACCTCAGACTCCAGGAGAAAGCCGTGTACAACAGAAGCAGAAGTGGACTAACTAGCAACACTACTGCAATTATATTAAATTACCAGACTCAGTTAATGAGTGCATCCAAGTGAAGCATGCTTTATAGTTATTTAATTCATAAACAATTTAGAGCAGCAGGAGTCCATGTTCCATGTGTAACAGGGCATTTGGAAGTCACGGGACTACACCATCCTAGAAAATTAAAAAGGATGGGCATCTGTGCAGCCGTGTATAATGAAGAATCAGTGAAGAATTTCTCATCTTACACTAAGAAGATCCCCACACAAACACAGTGTTTCTTTGACCACAAGAAAAATTAGGAGTGAAGACTAAAAGAACAGAAGTAAAAACATGCGGAAAACTGTGAACATGAAAGAACCAAAACATTTTAAACTTTTTTTTTAATAGACACCATTCTTGTTTACACACTAAAAAAGGAACAAGCACTGGAGATCTGATGCTGTATGCAATACTTTCAAGTTTCACTGCATTCCAGTTACCTCAAGTAGAAAATATAACACAGGTAAAAATCCAAGAAAGCTGACTTTATTTCATTTTAACGGGGTTGAGGGGGAAAGGCAATTACATATCAGAAATAATAATAAAATATAGATGTATGGGGATACAAACCATCATTGCAAGAAATAAATACTCTTCAGAATTGCTAGGTGCTTTATTTATTAACTGCAGCCAACATGCAGTAGATCAGCCTTCTGCTTGTCCTTGCAGGGAGCATAGCCAGTGCACAGAGAAAGAAGAAGTGATGTGCAACTGGAAAGCATAAAAGCATATGCTAACTAGAGAACATATAGATGGTAAAAGTATACTGAGAATTATAAAGAAAAAAGAAAAGGATCTCTGCATGGTGGGAAAGAACAACATATACTGAAGAAACAATACTCTGGACTCTGCTGTTTCTGGGTAGCTGTGCACATGTTAATCACGTCTTAGCATGATTAGAAATTTTTTTGCCTTATTGAGAGATATTTACTTCCACATCAGAAGTTATTCATCTTCAAAAGTCCAGGAAGCTATCTATAGTCATTTCATGAGACTGATTTTTGCTCAAGTGAACAATGCAAGCAACCACACAGGAGGGACTAATGCAGAGTATTATGGGAAAACATTCTCAAAAAGTGGAAGAGACATTAAAAGCTTTCTGATGTTATGATAACACATGAATAAAGCCACTTTTCCTCACCTGTTGTCATCATTCAAAGGGAGGGAAGCATATACAGAAAGAGCAGGGTGTTGAAATCAGGTTAAAAGGTGATGCAGGATGAGGACTGTGTCCAGTCTCACTTTAGGTGAGACAGCAAAGCGGAAGCTTGGAGACAACCTCTGCTCTGTAAGAGGACTGAAAGCATGAGTGACGGATCATTTCTGAAATGTCTTAACAGAGTCCCACAGGCTACCTGAATCACATTCAAGATGTCAATCTTCCTGTGGTGTCTACATCAATAGAAGTAGATGACAAAACTAGAAAAATTATAATGCCATCTGCTCAAGTAAACCAGAATTTTCTCTCCCCACCTCCTCCCTTCAGCTGCTTTGGTCCCAAGCTTCAAAGCTTTATTTGCATTCATACAAAATCTGTTTACAGTCAACTTCACTGCGATACTGGAGCTTCTCCCCCCACGCCCCCAAGACACAAAGGAAAGCTGGCCAGGTGTCTCTAAACCACAGAGCCAGCTGCTCCAAACCAAGCTCACAGGAAATAGCAAGGAAAATATGCAGCATTTGACACATCTGGAATAGATTGCAGAGTCTTTGAAAATAGTGTCCCAGTTCCCTTCCTCCTGCTGATGAGATTTCAGGCTTCCAAACTGATGCATCAACTATAGAGGATTAGATAACATGTACACTTTTAACCCTGCGTATTCTTTCTCACCAAATGAGAATTTTTCCAAGGTAGTACACAAAGCATCTGTATGAAGCTTTCTATAAAACGCATGGACCAAACAGAAGCCATTCTACCAGAAGCTGCTACTTAATACAGGAAAATTGATATACTTGAAAAATAGTGCTAGTTGATTTTGGTAAGCATAGAAAATGAAGCAATATTCCCTGCTTTGCATGGTTGCATTAACTCCTTAAAAGAAATGTCCTCACAGTTTTTTGCCATAAAACACGAGATGAAAAAGAGAAGGGAGGATTGGTTAGTACCTATTTTACCAAGTAATTTGTCTGTAGTTCCATGTTGACACAAATACTGCAGTGTGCATTTTTCAACATGAAGTACAAAAAAAAACCCAAAAAGCATTAAGTCTTAATTAGCAAAACAAAGCAATGCTTTATTATTCGCTTCTTTTTCATCTGGACAATGAATGCAAAAGAACACAGAAACAAACAGAAGTTTAGAAGGAAATCCCAATAGGATATTGAACATAATACTTAACTTTCTTCTTTCCATAAAAAGCTGAGAAGTAGAGGTGCCCCTAAAGTTTTAGTCACTATCAGTTATCTCTGAAAAATTAGGAAAATGAAAATGTTTACATATGTATATTTTAAACATTCATTATAGATACAAAACTCAATACAGCACTACCTTAACACAACATAAACCTCACTGTTTTTAATGTTAGTAATAAAAAAGCAGAATTCTAATTAAAAACAAAAATGGAGGAAACTATTTGTACTTTTTTCCTCAAAGGTGCAACCAACAGCCAATGTATTTTTGCAACTGAGATTCCAGTTGTACAAAGGACTGAGAGATGTCTTCTCCTATTTAAAGAAGAAGCATAAATTTCACAAACATTAAAAGAAACTACACATGCATGAACAGTAGACACTACCCCTTAAAGAGATGATATTTATAAGAACATAATGGTCTACTTTAAATGAATAAAGGGAGAGGTAAAACACACATTTTCTACTTTCAGAGCTTTAAAAGATTTTTTTTTTCCTTCATAGATTACTTCCCAAATTACCTTGCATTTAAACTAGTTTGTTCTTATGAAATGGTAATGTATTTATTCTAAACAAGCATTATAAAATAGTTGTATGATTTTTTTGAGAAGCCCTCAGTGTGGATGTTGTATTTATAGTGACCTCAAGAACGCTAACCTCCAAAATTACATCTACTACTAACTAAACTTTTAATAGCCAATTAACAAAAAATATGTATATAGCTCTAAGATTAAACAAAATTTAGAGAATATGCTGTTACAAAATATATTTTGACATATTTCCTAAGAAGCAATTAAAACAGTCATTTATGCAGAGTTATTTACAAGGGACTCAAAGTGTATCAGTTTTAGCACAAACCAGTATATTGGCTTGAATTCAATAAAATATTGGCGAATATAAGTTTGTGACAAGGACCTTTGGGGTTTAGTAAACTTAAAAATGTTCTATACAATCATTAGATGAATCTAAATTATATAAAAAAACTTGTCTGAACTAGTTCATCTGAATCACTTAATGCATTTCATTGTACTCAGAAGTTCAGATCACCAAGTCAGTGGTACATACAAGCTGTGAAACAAGTTACCACTCAAATCTTTCAGATACAACGAGCACAGATTAACTGAGTCTGACTGTACCTAATCTATACTTACAGATAGTTTGTTCTTACTTCAATACTATCTTTTTAACAAGCACATATACAAATGTGCTAAAACAAAAGGCAGCAATTATAAATATTTACTAGAATGACCGGAACTGGTACTTGATCATAAACCATCCTGTCACTCATTTTTGAAGCCATATTTTCATCAATTTGTCTTCTGGTTTTAGTAGTCTTTTATCTTATTAACTTGGAGAGTTACAGATCATCTGGAAGTTTCACACCAGCATAGGAAAGGAATGTCTGTTCGATGCAGTCTGGAGATAAAGAAAAAGTTGTACTTCAGTCCATTGCCGTGACTCACCAGAAGCAGCGTTGCTAAGTGACCAGCAAACCTGAACTGCAAGCAAAACAGCAGCCTCCCCACCCCCCATGTCAGGATGGGAGAAAAACCCAAAAATTTACTGCTATTTTGTTAAGATTTAAAAAAACCACCTGAAAATATTTTCTAACTTCAGGGGTGTTATTTGTTATTTATTAAAACTAATAATCAGTGTAGAAGAGTCACTCTAGAGGAACTTAGTTGTCCATGCAAGAACAAGGACATTTAAATGTAATAGCAATTAATTTGAACTTCTTGTTTCAGTACTTAAGATGCTTCAAAAGCATGATATTTATGTGTTCATCTCTTTAAACACTCCACAGACCTTATGAGCCCACGATCCGTACATCTCAGTGGTGCTTACAGGTAACGAAAAAATTCAAAGACAGTGAACTGTGATAGGACAGCTCATTAACTTCAGTAAGTAATTGGTTAAACAGTATTTTGCCTCAATGGAGAATTTTAACTGCAGAAGAGCAAGGAATTCCAGACTGCATTATCTTACACTCTTCACTATTCTCTTCAAACTAATGTTCTCAAATACCGTTTAGTCCTAACAACCGTTTTTAAAATAATATTTTTATGTTGTACTGAAAGCTAACAGCTATTTTCAGTCTCATGTCTATGAATTTCAGTACTCCGAAGAGGTTAACACAACACCAAGAAAAGAAGCCATATCTAACTATTGCAAAAAGGCAATGATGCCATGTAGTTGCCAATTTAGATTGGATACTAAAAGGCAATATACACCTCAGTTAATTAACTTACTGCATAATTTGGAAAAAAAAGCACATTTAAAAGAAATATGTCACAGTTATGTTAACAGATTTTTTTCCTATCAAGTGCATATTGTATAGCACACATTCATCATTAGCTGTTTTAAAATGTTTATCACTGTCATATATAAAAGCAACCAGGGTTGGTTTTTTTTCCAGTCAAATACTGTCTCTGTTTTCAGGCTTCAAAAATGTGTTGTAGGTTAATTAAAATTGATCCTGTGACCAATCCTGGAAAAGATTTCTAAAAAAAAATTTTTTTATAGCAAACATAGCTTCTCAGGTATGTCAAAATACAGTTTTTAAGCATTTTTAGTAAAGTGCAGAGCAATGAAAATGCTGCAGTACTTATTTCTAGGCTTAAATTTATCTTGTCATGCAATTTAAATAAAAAAAGCTGAATGCAAATAAAGACCCCTGGTTTAAATTACATAGTGAAGTCCAATAAATCCAGTTAACGGATAAATAGTATTAAAAAAAAAAAAGGAGTGGATATGTGCCAGACTGATTAGTCAGCTACCTGAAGGATACATAAAGCACATTGTTGCATACACAATAATCATACTTGTACATGACTGTCTTAATCCAGTCATGTAAAGAGAGACAATACTCAACTATTGTTTGCATGTTCAGACCCATGTCAATCAGATTTAATATGCAGGCAGATTAGTGCTTCCTAACTTGCTGACGACAGGTTGACTACTAAAGCCAGTTTTCCAACACAAAGGACAGTATCCTGACAGCAGCAGATACTGTTTCTTAGGAAAAACAACATGTTCCTCCTAATTTTTGTTGCTGACCATTAGTTCCAGGGAAGACTGGAGGCAACCAGGATGCATTATTTGCTTTCAAGTAAGAGACCTCACACATCTCCGAGCCCATGAAGAATATATATACAATATTCATGACAGATGTTCAAAACCATGCAACTTCTACTTTGTGACAAAAGTTTGATTATTTATTTTTAATATTTCATTGTCCTCCATTTTCCTGGGAAAGATAACCTCATCACTAAAAATTGCTTACCTTCAGTACAAGAAAAAAAATCTTGTTCTGTGAGCAGCTGCCATGCTTTCAGACATATTTCTGACTTTAAGATAATTAACAAAGCCTCGAAAGAACAGAAGGAGTCCTGAAAGTGTATAAAATGCACAAAATTAAGTATATTAACATAAATACACACTATCTCACATTATTTCTATTAACATAATTTTTAAAACCTAGCCTACAAGGTAAATTGAAGTCTGTCTTTATCATTCACAAATTCAGTAAGCAAGTCAGCTTTTATCTTGTGATACAAGGATTCAATTTTATGGAAGTCTTTTCACAAATTTTAGTGATTTTTAGTTCAAGCATCATCTACTAAAAAGACTCCATGAAAATACTTACAAAGAAGAAAAAAATTCTGAAAAGCAAAAGAATCTGATTTGCAAACTCTTTTCAAGTAGAATTCTCAAAATAAATTACTAGTGTGTTAGAAGAGTACCTGGTTCACAAAATGTACCTTTAGCAATGTGTACAATAAATGTACTGCAAGTCAAAAGAGGAAAAAAAAAAAAGACAAAGTAAGGATTGCTCTAGCAAGAAGCCAATAACGAATTATAGTAGATTATGACTTGGGATTTAACCATCTATGAAAAAAACACCAGCCCAAGAGGAGGAAGAACTATTGCCAAAGAAAGTTACTCATCATATGTCAATATTAACAGTTTTTGTCAACTCCACATTTCAAAATCTTTTCAAATATTTACATTTCACTGCATTTGCAAGAATATTTCAGCTAAGAGGAAAAGGATGTACACAATAGTCACAGAGAAGTTACATTTGCAATAATGGTACCTTGAAGATATATGCTTATGTGAATATACACATGTGCTTTAAAACTCCAAAGGCACAAATGAAAATCTAAACTGAGGTTTTACAAGTTCAGCAAAGGATTTAATTCTTTTCTTTCCTATATGATGCACTTTTTCTTCCTGTTGTCCTGGATGAACCCCTGATTTTTTTCCAATGATCATTTCTTCTCTAAATGATTTTTTGGTGATTTTTTAAACTTTCCTTTTGCTTTTTTAAACCAAAGCTTCATTAGGACATGCATGAAACCCAGGAAAAAAAAAAAAAAAAAAAAAGAGACAACTGAGAATGCTCTGCTAACCAGTAGAACTTCACCTAAGCCGGACACATTTCTGTGACTAAGGTGAATTCTGCATAGAGAAGAAAGCAGCAGGATCTTGACCACAAGCCTGCTACAAAACCTGCTACCCAAAGGCTACCAGAGGGAGTCCCTCTTTCAAGTGAAAAGAAGCTGAAACAGCAAAATGAGGGCAGGCAGCTCTTTAGGTGCTTGATAGACTATTTTCTGCATTATACATGTTGGAAAACCAGTCTGAGCTCAACCCATATTTTACATTTCTCTGTTACGGGAAGAAAAAAAAAAAACTACTCCACTTTCCATTGTGTTCCTCAATAAGAAACATTGGCTAACATTTATACTTAAAATTAAGAATTGTCTCTCTCCAATTTTTTCACTGTACATGACAGCTCTTTGGAAGTAGACCACTTTGCTTTTCCGTGATGCATAAGCAGATTTTTCCAAATGTTGAAAGAAGGAAACTGAGCAGAAACAGATCGGTGAACACCAGTAGAGAGGAGATGGCAGTAGGTGGGCTCAAGGATGTCAAAGGGCTATGCAAAAGAAAGACTCCAACTCATTAACTTCTAGAGAGATGCTGGACATACTCCTGTGTGTGCTCTAAGGGAAGGTTATCCAAAACAATAAAACACAGATCTGGTTTGCAATGTTCCCATGGCATGATAATATTCCTCTGTGTTCTGCTAAGTAGCTTTTTGGGTTGAATCTTTCTATGGTGTTCTAGAATACCATATAGTCACTTTATCAGTTTAAAAATATTGCTGGCATATTTCATGCAAAATATACCTAAGACAAGGGAATGCTGACTGCCAGATGCACATTGTATGCCTCAGAGTGCTTTTTATTCCAAGGTATATTATAAACTTTGTGATTTAAAGAAAAAATAATAAATCCTTAAACACTTCAGACCAAAAATAAGGCTTTCCCAAATTAAAGTGAGCTACTTCCTGAACATGTGCAGAAGACTAGTAAAAAGAAAAACTACAGCTTTTTGCATAGACATGCGGGGCAGGGTGAGTGCTAGGCGAAGAATACTATTTTCATCCCAATGAAAAAAGGTGTCAAACCTCAATCTCAGGCACCACAGGGCTTGGTTTTAATTAAAGACTTATCTGGAGATGTTTGTGCCTGCGAAGAGTCATTTCACTTCAGTGTCTGTTTGTGCTTGCAAGAAGACATTTCACCTACTTCAATATAATAACTTCAAACAATACAAAAACATTCGAGGGACCAGTGCTGTGATGTGTTAAACATTTGCAGTTTTTATGTATTTCAAGCAACCAAGTGCACAACAGCAGAGCAAGGTGAGCATTAGAAAGTCTGATGAATGCCCTTAAACACTACTAAAAGGCAGACAGAGAAAGTTTTAGGCAATGCTGTTTAAGACTTGGCATTTCTTGCAAGATAAATAGCGAGTCACAGTCAAGACCTCAGAGCTGGTGTTTTTTCTTCACTTCCTCAACACTTCATTCTAACATTTGCTGTTAGCCACTCTAATCAATCGACTCAAAGGGAAGAGTGCCACCTACTGAACCAGCAACAGTTTACCAAGCTTCCAGAGCTGGAAATAGAAATTAAAATGCATAGCAGCATTCACTTCTGTAAAAGAAAATCATTCCAGATTCCATACTCAAATTACAAAATCCACAGCTGGGGAAAAGTCATAGTGGTTGGTATTTAGTATATCCTCACTAAAAACAAACAGAAGAGCAGAATTTGATGTGCATAAGGCTTTAAACATGGGCAGGCAGAGCTCTAAAGAGAAAGCTGACATCATGGGACCACTGTGATCAGCAAGCATGAAGCCATTCTCTCATCCTACTGAGCAACTGCTGATGCAGTTTGCATTTCAAAGGACTCAAAAAGGACATTTTGTGACCTGTGCACAAGACAGCAGACTCCACCTTCCTGGGTTCAGTCACATTTCTTAAAATTTAATACTTGACATATAGGTTTATGCATGTAAATACTACTTATCACACAAAGCCAAAGTTTCATTACACAGTTCTGCATCCCTAGATCAGTAGAAGCAACTTAAAAAGCACAAATTACAAGTCTCAGTTTTACACATAATCCCTTATGCAGAACAAAATTTTTTGAGCTGAAGGGTATTTGAATAGTCCACAGTTCACACAGTAACACCACTATGGTAACCAATAACCTCATGAATACTATGGAAATAAAAACAACACACAAAACTATCAGCAGCTAAGGAAAAGCACATAGCTAAACATGTTACAAAACTCTTATTTACGATTACATGAATCATCTTTGAGTACCTCCACATCAAGACAGAAATGAATTCAACTGCCACTTACCAAGCACGAGAAATATCCACCAAAGCCAGTACTGCCCATTGAAATATCCAGTAAAATAATCTGAAAACTGAAATTCATACATGAGGCTTAGCTGCAGTAAGATAGATGACTAAGACATATTTAATACACTATGCAAATAGAGAAAGTATGAAGGAAAAGGCAAGTTAAAATAAAAGTAATGTATC
Source organism: Callaeas wilsoni (assembly GCA_013398955.1). NCBI lineage: Eukaryota > Metazoa > Chordata > Aves > Passeriformes > Callaeidae > Callaeas > Callaeas wilsoni. The sequence goes on from VWPU01006101.1 coordinate 333,129, forward strand.
CTGCTAAAATGCAAAACTAGTATTTGTGCAGCAGTTTAATACACAAATAAAATGCTTCTAGTGTCAGTTGGTTTGCGGCAAAGTAATTAAAAATCTCTAAAAAATATGTGTGTGTACCTATATAAAACTAGATATATATATGGAAAACACTCTTGTATTACTTGCCAGTAATCTGACATTTTTTATTATAATGAATCGCCACTTGTCGATTCTCCTTTTTTCTCCCCAATGCCTGCCATCCCAAACACATTACAGCAGCCTGCTGCTTTAGATATTAACACGAAAAGCCACATTAGTTTAATCTTATCAGACAGGGATGTTCTGCTGACCCCACAAAAGAAGAGCTTTTGACCTTCTGTATACCCCCTACTGTTAATCGCTGCCACGAATACCAGCCTCATAAAGACCCCCAACTCATTAAAGTCTTTTCATTTTCAAACCAGCATTCAGTTCCCAGCAGTGAGCTGAACGCAACTAAATGAACCTTGAAGTGCCATTTCAACTGTTCCTGCGAGTGACCACGGCAGACAGTTTTGTCCTCCCTGTGATGTGGGAGGCAGCTGGACGGCAGGGTGTGATCGTACTGGAGACAGGTATCTGTGCCTTTACCAGACTCCAGACTTCATGCTTCACTGATAAAAAGGCTAATCAAATGTCTCCAAAACCCACAGAAAAAGTAGAAATGGGCAGATGAGTGAAGAGTTGCCAGAAGGAATAAAATAACCTACTTAGCAGCTCAGCACACTTTCCATACACTTCTACCCTGCTATCATTCATTATGTTTACTGCATCCTGACAGTGCTTCCCATTTGCCCTTTCTAGGACATGTCAGTATATCAACCAAGTGGGGAGGGGGGGGATAAAAAAACCTGAAAAAAACAAAAGAACCCCCATGAAAACAACACAACAAAAAAAACCCAACAAAACAAAAACAACCAAAACCAACCAAAAGATACTGGGCCACATATGCAATCAGATGAAAATCTAAGACATTTAAAGAACTCTAGATAAAGTTGGCTTTTTTAATCAATTAATCCACACGTTTTCTCCAGAATAAAGCCAGATCATGTGCATTCTTTGAGGATTTAATCTTATATACTCTACTCATTTCTATCATCAATCAAAGAAAAAAAATAGCAAGAAACAGAATTGCTAAGTTGAACTAAAGAATTTGTATTTATATTAACCTATATTAATATTCAATTCCTAGGATTTTGGCAACACATTGACATTGATCCCATGTCATTTGTTAGTCAGTATTTTCAATTCTTTAAACATTGTATGTGTGTGCATATAAAGGTATAGATATATTTATACACATAAACATATCAATATACTTTTATAAAAGTTACAATTTTATTTAATTGGAAAGAAGATTTACTAAAACCAACAACAAATACTTGCCCATGTGAATTACACTCCTCTCCTACTCTCCTTGGGCAGAATCAGCCATGGCTCTCATTAGGCAGAACTTCCCCAACAGTAAAATTGTACTTTTGTTCCCCTGCTCTTCCTTCTCCCCAGTAAAAACTGATACAGATCAAGCATATGTGAATTCAGGCTGTTTAGACACTAAAAAGTTTTATACAACTGACCCTGAGTGAGAAAGGGTGACAAGCCTTCAGAAGAGCTTGAAAGAAAGGAACAGAACAATTTGGTGCACACAGGCCTGCTTGTGTGTCACCATTAAAATGACTGTCAACACACAGCTCACGAGCTTTCTGCTCTTGTCTCTAGGAAGGGAGACAACAGAGGAACATGATGATCTTCACTATGGAAAAAACCCACCCTGGAGGTCTTGGAATTGGCCAGCTCTAATATTTTTGGATTAGTAACGGATTACATAAAATAATTATAGTCTAGGACACATTAATTCTACAAGGACATTTAGCATATATTAATGTTTATATTTGTTTTGAGCACATTTTCCAGCAGAGAGGAATAATAAAACTGACATAATGAGCAAGTTCTGCCCTCTGTTTAGTATGCCTTAAGGGAAGCTGAAAACATCCCAAACGAATGCATAGTTGAAAAATTTATGTCTTTTCTCTCCATTAAGATAAATTTCATCTCAGGCCCTGAATTCCAACAAATAGACCAGAATCACATCTGGTCCAGCAGCATTCCTCTGCTCTGAATGAGTAAAAAGGAAATTTAAAAAAAAAGCTCTAAGAAGGATGTAGTATATGTCCAGGAAGGACCATGTAATCTTTCAACAATTTTTTTACTATCATGCTAAGACTAAATAAAGTTACTAACACACACAAAATTTTTTTTTAAAAGTCATTGATGGCAGAATGTAAAAGATATCTAAGTTATCCACGATCTTTTTCTTCATTAAAAGGGATGAGATTTTAAACGTTGTGTCTCACAGATATGAAGAACTCAAGTTCAGAAAGCAGCATTACATTTCATCTATGATCCGCTTAGCTAAATAACTTGCATTTGCCTAAAGTGCCTTTTGGAAAAGTATCTAGTTTTGCAGTGAAAACATCAAGAATCAAGCATTTAAGATGGTAAAAATGTGGCTAACTTCATATTCAAGTTGGACTTGATCCCATATGTATCTTACAAGGAATAAAAGAATCAAATACAAGCAATAAATGCTTTCTTATATTCCATTCCCAACAGGCCAAGACATCTTTTATACAGGACACTATAATATCAGTGATATCTTAGGTACTTGCTCCACTTCTTCTGTAGACTTTTAAATACCTGTGCAAGGAATGAATCATTCTGCATTTATTTTTGCGGAAATGTGAACATCAAATGCTATGTCAGGTAAAAAAAAAAAAAAAAAAACAGAAAAAACCTGATTTTCAATTCTATTACTTTATCCTTGAATAAATTATTGTGGGTTTCTTCTATAGAGTCTGTACAGTGTGAATCAAGAAACATACCCGTACAATGAGAATCCATTTGATCAGGGAGAGACCAAATCCACAGATTGCACCATACCTTCCAGCTATGGTATTTGTTATACAGAAGGATAAACAAAATCCAATCCAGTTGAAAATAAACGCCACTATAAAATAAAAGAAACAGTAGCTTCTGTTAATCTGTATAGCTAAGCAAACAGACTTAACAGTAATTTCACTTTTAAACTACTAAGGACATGCTTACACAGTCAGTTAATTCCTTCCGGTAATTCAGGCTTTCAGAGACTGACTTTGAACCCAGACATTCCCCATGGTATAGTCAGTTAATGACAAAGCAAATGGTAAACAGGCTGGAACCTACTACTTTACACAAGAGAAAATTCCAACATAAAAGAAAGTATTACACTGCAATAGACAACTAACCAGATTATACTGGACATGAAGAGTAAATTCACAAAAAGGACTATAATATACAAGATTTGGATTAAAACAAAGAAGAAAAACCCTTGCTATACTTTTATAGCCAAAAATATAGTTATATGCACACATACATGCATGTATCAAGGCTGCATATTTAGCTTTATCCAGTTTGGATCAAACAGAATACAAGTATCCACTCTTGCTCTGTAAACATAGTGTAGGAATGAAGGTAAGATGAGAAGCTGGTGTTTCATGGGTCTCTTTGAGATCTATATTCATGTCTTCTCTTTTAGATCTATATTCATAAGACATAAGAAGCCTTGGAAGCTTTACACAGAAGTTTAAGAAATCGATGAACAAAAACAACATTGAACATAACTACCACTATTGCTTCAATTAACACTTTTACACAACCCTCAGTTTAGCAACTTCAAGTTTCATATCTGCATATGTACTTGGCAACCAGCATCATCATCTGCATTGACTTCAGGTTGCATGCATTACATCAGAGTGTGAGAATTCACAATTAGGGGAATGTCCCAGCTTTGGAATCACTGAGGGCATTCAAAAAGAAAACCACCAAACAAAAGAGCTGGAGGAGCTGGTAGAAAAAGGCAACTCAGGAATTCTGGAAAGGACATGACAGTGGAAAATTGAAAACATTAGGGAACTCCACAGTAAATACAAGAATCACAGAGTAGGGAAACAGGAATGGAAAAGGGGCAGAGGGGAACAAAACCCCTGCCCACAAATCCTTAATTTTTAAAATCCCAAACTTAGCTACATAATATTCAGGCACTAAATCATCACAGGAAAAATAAGTATGTCTCTTCAGTTAAAGTTTGAACACACAACTAGGAACAGAAAATTGCTCAACAGTTTTCTTTAATTAAAGCATTTTGAAGTATTATCTATAAAAATCCACTATTTTTATACTTTAAAGCCCTCTTAACAACTCTTCCAATAATGCACATTAAGATCCAATTATATGCCCACAAATGCAAAATTAGTCTGTAAAACTGCAGCGGGATTCCATGAACTGTAAAGAAACTGAAGTTCCAAGAGAAGTTTTGGAAGGCTTCACATCAATATAGTCGTTTAGTACAAGTGAGAAAACATCATGCTTTGGTCAGAGACACGGGTAACAAATGGTGGCAACAAGAATTCTTACTTTTATACAAATTACTAATCTAAAAAGACCCCAAAAAACAAAATAATAAAAAAACCACAACTTTGAACAGATGCTGATCGAAATTGGCATATGCAGAGGAAAAAAACAAAACCAATCCAACCCCCTGCTGAAAAAAACCCTACAGAACAACACTGTGACCCTAACATTTACCTATCTTTTTAAGACACATTTACATTTGAGAGAGCCTAAATAAACTGTTTTGATTTCCCTATTTCAAGTAAGCTCTCCAAACCCACCATCTTTTAACAGTAACAGATTTCAAAAGCTCCTTATTCAAGGCATTCTCTGATCCTGTCTCAGTGTAAAAGCTCACTGTTCTTTCTCCCCACTACTCAAGCTACAAAGGGTGACTTTGTGATTATGGTTCCAAAGACAGGTATCTTAAAAGGGACACTGGATTCACATGTTTCTAATAGTCTATGAGGACTAGAGGAGTTCTCAGAATACGTACAACTTTAACAGATCGATATTTTTTAAAATTACCTCAACTCATTTGTAAATGCATTATAAAAATTAGAGATTTCCCAATCATAAATATATGAGAGGAAAAAATTAGTTTTTATAATTAAAGAGGAACACTGACAATTTTACCTTAGTTTCAACTTGAACTAAAGGAATATTCAAAATAGAATCCACAGTCACTGCGTAAGTATTTGATGGATATTTTCCATCAAGGTATTTGCCCAGCTCCTGAAAGTAAAGGCATCAGCATGTTCCAGTCTTATTCACAGTAAGAGTTTTTTTCTCTTTAATCAGTCTGCTCTTCCATCAAATTACATAAGCAGCTAATGCAAGCAGAAAAGACATAAACCTTACAAAAGCTGTAAACTATGCAAGTTCACACATTCCAATAAAACTGAGGTACACACAGAAGAAAAAGTTCATTATTTAAATTATCTGTAACCGTCTGCTAGAAAACTTGTACAGTGAGAACCTAATCAAAAATCTGTGTCTCCAGCAGCACAAGGAACATGTTACTTCCACCTCTCTAAAACTCAGGCAATGTATTAGGGAGATTCTCCCAGCACTGCCTTGGTGTTGCATCATTTTAACAAACTTAAGAAGGACAACAACAGTGTCTACATGTTGTCCATCTTTCCCATTACTTCTCTCTCACATCCCATGTCCTACTACTACTCTGAAAATCATTCTCCTTGTCTCATTCTGGTTACAAAATACAATATTTGCTGTCAGGAATGCATCTCCAGCTTCCGAGCAAACCACGATTCCTTCCAAACGCTTTTCTCTAGATCAAGATCAGCCTCATTTGCCTATCTGTATATCTTTTTCCATCACGTGCATCCATGTGTATCTTCTGTCAGCCATGCAAGCTCTGACCTTTACAGCTTACACTGCATCTGGTAAGAGTTACTGCAGTTAATTCCTGTATAATTCCTGTCTCAACTTATTATTGCAATGAAAGTTCATTGAATTTTCATCCCTATGTTGCCATAGAGAAGCCACAGTACAAGTTTCCCCATCAAGCTGAGGGAGAAAATAGTGAGGGGAGTGACCAGTAAAAGGAATTATGTACTAATTTCTCTAGAATTACCAACTTCCTTCTCTTTCTACTAGAGACAACTAAGCTGTTGTACAAGGTCCTTGCTCCAATAAATGCTATCCTCCACTATTTTTCTGCATCCATTCACTTCATGAAATGTAAATGACACTGCTCAGCTGTTCAAGAGATGACCTCATCCTTCAAAGCACATCAGCTTCCATGACATTCCCACACAGACAATGTACCTGCCATGACACTAATAACATGCTATCATAAAGAGAGCCATTCCTCAAACTGAAGGGAAAAAAATCTAATGAGCTGCTACAACCACATCCTGATTCCAACTAAAAAAGAACTCCAAACTTCTGCTTGCCCATCCTTTTTCTGCAGCCAGGTTCTGTGTGCATTCTGTAGATCTCCACTGCAAATCAAACCACTATGTAATAAGAATTGTTTTCTATCTCAAAAGTGATTACATTCCTACTTGAGCCCAACTTTCAATACTGTCAACTTTCCTATAATAAATTTCAGACATTTAGATGAAACTCATGCTGACTGCACTGGCATCATGATTTCAGTATCCACTTTTGATACTCTATCACCATTCAGAGAAGTGGGACTGATGAAAGTATGGTTTTTGAATTTTATAACTCCTGAGGTGATGACAAGAGGAGAGAGTAAGTCTATATAAATGTAATTCAAATAAAAAGAACATAAACATTAGCATTATCTCCTCATGACAACAAAACTCATAATGAAACACATAAGAAATTGGTTTTTTAGGAGGAAGAGGGTTGAACTAAAGGTCTTTTTTAATAAAGAGTGTTTGCGATCCAGTGCACTCCCTACATCTATGCTGTATTTCTCCTTAAGGTTTTCAGTAAGATAATCCCAGCCAAAATACAAAGTACAAGACTTTCAAGTTGTACATATTGAAATACATCAGACGAAACGATGACAAGCACATTACATTGTGATTTTTCCCCAGTTGCTCTAGCACTTCACCTGCTGATCTTTTTTACCTAGCTTTCCACAACTACACATTAATCACTTAAGTTTATATTCGGTATCATGAAAAGAAGCCAGTAAAACTGATCTGCCAAATGTTAGCCCTGCCTCAAGCCTGTAATAAGACTATAATGGCAACTACACATACAAAAAGCAACTTATGCTCAGTTATAGCCTTTATTCCACAATTTGTTTGTTCATTTACTTACTACTTTAATGTATAGCAAACACCAAAGAGCTTAATGCTTTATACCTGGCCTAGACTTACTAAGCATACTGCAATAATAAATAATCCTCTCCAGATCTTCATGCACCACTAGCTCTTCCCATTCATGCATACGATTTGCTCCATTCTTTAAGTGGGATACATCTTTGCTCCATCTTGAGGGTTCACTTACAGACTGATGATGATCGCTAGAAGTGTTGGCTGTCAGCTTTCACAGAAAACAGACAAATTTTTTTCTTAGTGACTAATGTACAGAAGCATTCCTTGGCAATTTATTGCTACTTCTTCATTATCCTTGTTGCTATGTTTTTCTTACTACCCAACTAGAAGCTTCCTTATTCCAATTGTTTTGTATTATGTCTAATGCATATGGAAAAATTATGTAAGTCAAATTGTTTCTACGGTAAGAGAGAAGTTAGGTGATTTGGTATGAAGATCAGTCAGCCTCCCCTAATAACCAGGGAGAAATAAGAACTCAAAACAGTTCCTCTATCTCCCAACATTTAAAATTTTAATGAAGTGACTTCCCCTCAGCTTCTCTTGAATGACTAAGGGAAACCTGCATAACATTTGTGACACAGACAGACAGAAGTCAGGTTTCCTAAAGTTACACAGAGGAAGCCTCTCATGGGAAATTCAGCCATGCTTACCACTCCTCAGGAAACATACACCAGGAGGCTGTGCTCACCCTAAGCTTGTGCTACAACTCTGCCTTCCAAACTTGGGCCCCCTTGAAACTCCCAAAGGGTATCCCAGCTTCTGTGCAGTTTATTGACTGTTTGAGGCATTTAGCAGTTTTGAAAACTGTACGAACATTGATTTACAAAATTTTGGTATGGTTATTTTTTGTTCCAATATAGTGTCTAAGACACCATGTACATTTACATTTCCCCGCAAAACAATATTTTATTGCTGTGAGTTGTATACAGTGATTAAATAGCCCAGACGTTCAAAAAGAACAGGTCCGATTTCTGTATGGGAATTTAAGCTTCAGTTGTAGTACTGAACACTTTTCTCCATTTTTTTCCTTCTTATTAACCCATCTGTGAAGTTTAAATTCATTTTTCCTATGTTTTGGGACACCCCAAAACTCCCCTACAAGGTTTCAAAGAATCCAGATAAGCTCCATAATCCCTCTTAAGGTCCACAGGAAAAAAAGGTTGGTTCTGAAGCATTCCTTAAATATAAAGAAAAATCATAAAGCCTTTTAATAATGTCCAAAAGGACCTCCTTCAGGTAACGTACCAGGATGAGTTTATCAGACATAATTCAAAAGACTTCCACTACAGGCAGATTAAGCATGAAAACCAAACTCTTTGCTCATGACAGTTACTTGCTCTATCACAATTACAGCTGTGTTCAAAATGGAAAGAAAACAGCTCAGAAATTTCTCCCTTTTGTTGTGTACACAAAAAAAAATACTCTGAGAAACTCACCTACTAGTTTCCTCTGGCATTCTAGAAAATTTCTACTATGCTGTATAAGGCACGGCTGACTTAAAAACACAAAATAGAAAAAACACATGAAGTGGTCTAATAGCAATTTTTTTTTCCATTTTGCATTCATAGCAAAATGAATATATTCCCATATATATTCATTTCTCTCAAAATGAGAAGCTGACAGACACCGGTCCTGACCATTAGAGAGCAGATTCTTAGCTCACCAACATAATCACAGACTAAGGGCAACATCAATTTCCTGAAACATGATTTTACCATATATTAGAAATAAAATGGGTTGTTTTCCAAAATTTTTCACCAAGTTTCTGGATCAAGCAAAAAAATCCACCTCTTCATGCAAAAGACTTCTCTTCTTCAGTGCATATTGTCTTATTCTGCTTAGTTCTGCTAAACAGAACAACATTTTACAGCTTAGATGGGAAAGAGGTCTGTAAGTGGCATGCACCAGGCTCCTAAAACAATCAAAACCCCCCAACAAACAGATCTGGCCACTAGATGGCCTCGAGACAGCAATTTTCTGCTACGTGGACAGCTACCACTAGATGGTGGCTACGTATCACTCAGTGACTGCAATATGCAGGTAAGCTCAGTAAAAAGTTTATTTTACTACACTTCAGTTGAATAAAATTAAATTAAAGAATGCTAACTTACTGTTATATTTTTAAAAAAGCTATCTGTCCCTGCTTCCATCCCCAAGATCTTCCAACGTTGTACTTGACAGTCGGGGAGGAGGTGGGAGAGCACATCTGGAAAAAGCCATTTGTTCACTCTCCTTTCACTAAAAAACCGTTCCTGATACAGTTGTCCTACGTTTTAACTATGTGAGCGAATTCATTAGAGGCTTTCTGTGACCTGCCACCTCTACTTGCAGCATTTAAAGATATCCCACTCTGGGGAAAAAAAAATCAAAAGACAGCCTTACTGTAAATTTCATTTTAATTGCTGCTCTCTTAAATCTACATACATCAGCTTTCTGGAGACTTATCTCTTTATTGGACAAACATGAATCCACAACCCACTATATACAATATATCCTCATTATGTTAAGCTCATTTTTCATTTAATTCTCCAATTTCTTAAGAAAAACTACTAAAAACTAACATTACAGGTCTGTTACTATCTATAACTGTGTTTTTGTGAACTCCTCGTACTATGGGCACAAACAGCAAGCAAAGTTTATCAATTTCCCTATGCAACCAGTATCCATAATAACTAACACATCCCAATTAAACACACACTTGCATAAATACCTTACAATGTGTAAGCACTCATTTTATGCATTTCCTTCACAGGCAAGCAAAGTTTGCAATAAAATAGTCTCAGAACAACCAAGAAAAATAATGATCTACAGAGTATATTTGTCCAATGTGTAAGAGTACTGCTCTGTGCAGTCAGACTCAGCTAAATACCTAATTGAAGAGAGAGTTGCCAGTTTATCCAAGTAAACACTTGCACCCTTGAAAGTGGACACAAGGTTCTGGGAATGCAATTTTGGACAACTGTGACTCAAAAGACTTTAGAAATATTAAAGTCAACAATCCCCTTGACCTCCAAGTGCAGTGCTAATGAAGGACTGAACCAGAATTTAAAAGCAAGAACAAGTTCACACAATAAAGGACCTAAATAAGTTAAATAGAAAAAGTTATAGAACATAGAAAAGGTAGAGGAAAATACAGGGAAAAACAAAAATGAAGTCACACCTCCCTTTGGCCCCAAGAATATACTCCTTCTATGCTCCAACTACAGAAAGAGGACAGCCTACAAAACTCACTTTGCTACTCTATAAACTTTTTTATAGATTTGCTATGTGAGGCAGACACATTTTTTATCCCAAGATGCAAACAACCACATCACACAGCAACATGAAAAAAAATCTTCTGTGAAAGCATTCTAACCTGCATCTGTAACAGTTCAAGAGATTGCAAAAAAGATTACAGAAGAAAGAGCTACTACAAAACCTAGGTTGAAAGACTTAATGGAGACTTCAATGGATAATCAATCAGCTTTAATCCTGATGAATTCTCAGCAGAACTGATATAACCCCAACATCAAACTTCCACCCAGGTTGCCAAACACATTTATTCCAGAAATGGAAAAAATCCTCAGAAATTAGAAAGAAATAAGCAATTGGTAAAACTAACACAGCTTCCTTGTAGAAACAGCTTCTAGTTGCTAAATCTAACTTTGCTTAATGCAGTACACAAGTTACAAGACATGCACAGTGTGCACACTACGTGGCGAAGAGCTACAGGAGGGCTGGTTGAAATCAGAGGTTACCTGAAGACAATGCATTTTTACATGACAGTGGTTAGTTCAACCTGAAAATGAGTATGGTCAGATTTGTTCCAAAAATCCAACCACGCTTGTTTAATTCACTATGCTAACATCAGCAACTTTTATACAGCACATCATCTCTCTCAAATTTTTTCTAGTTAAAAACCAATTGCCAGATTCCTGTGATCTGGCCTTTAATTCAAGTTGGTGGTTCAATTAGAAGATGACAATTTCCAGTGCTAGATCTTCAAGCATTTACTATGATTTTGCTTTGTCCCCTTATCTGTGACAGATGCCACCAAAAAAAGGCAACATATTTGCTGTATCTGGAACAGGAAGTGTTTATATCTGTGCACAGGCAGAAAAATCTGTTCATTACAGTACATCAATGCAATTTATCACAGCTCTCTTTTATATTCCATAGGAAAAAGGTACAATTAAGATATACCTCAGTAGGTCTTGGATACAAGATAACTTACTGAAAAATGCCAACATGAAGATGCCATCATTGCCCACTCTAAGCTGATCTGCATCACTGAAATCATCCCGTGGTGGATACTCTTCTTCCTGGATTTACAGGTTAGTGATAATTTAGTGAAAAGTTTAGAATAACTATCTATAGGATAAAGTATTAATCATGTTTCTAAAGCTAGAAGAAAATTGACATTTCTGTAACATGTCCACATAAAGGAAGTTTTAAAAAAATAATTTATAACTATAAAACAAGTCTTATTTGTTGCTTATATTGACAGAGCTCAAATTTTCTGTAAAAGTTTCTGTAGAAGATATGTACATACTGTCTATTCATCTTAAATGAAGCTACAATTATTTCAGAATAGTACTTCGACAATCAAAACCAACATACTTTTTTTTTTACTGTAACTATCTTGATATGTAGCCAAACTATTAAATATTTTTCTGAAAAGTCATCACACAGTATGCTCTATACTTTTCCTGCTGGAAAGGTCTTCTATTAACTCCCTTAGTATAAAATAAAAGTTACAGAATAAGGTTAGTATCTTAAAATTAAGTGCTGATGCAACAGCACTGCACTAACCAATTTTATAACTCACAGCAAAACATAAGCAAGGCAAAGAACACCTCCTGGGTCACTAGAGGGCGCGAGCACATTTAAAGTGTCTAAAAGGCTTCTAAACTCAAAATGCACAGTACTTCAAGTCAAACAAAAACAGAGACATCAGTCAAAATGACCCAAAGATTTCTCCCATTAAGGTCTCAGAATGTTGGACTTTAAAATAGTGAAAGTGAGAGTTTCTTTGTTTCTCAGCACTCGATTTTCAACAGAACTTGGCAGATATTATATATGCAGTTCTATGCACAGGTGAAACATTGCTCCAGCTTGTAGACTGGCAAACACAAAAGTTTTCACAAGGACAGCACTTCCTAAAGAGTCTGATGAAAACTAAGACCAATTAAACACCACTTTTGTACTTAAATAAGCAACATCAAAACAACGCAGGATGACACAAGTTAAATAATGCTGTCAGTAGCAGCAGTAATACGGTCTAACAGAAGCACAGGTAACATTCTTTTCCTAATTTTTGCTCCTATTACCATAATGTATTGGAACTGACATAAGAAATTACCTATAAAGACAAATGAAATCAAGAGAGATCAAGTGAAATTTACTTGGTTGTTTCACCCACAAGCACTTACTACAGAAATAATGTTTATGACTAAAAGGGCATTAAACAAGCACAGTGATCTAAAGCTCTGTCATGTGTTCTCCTTTGTCCATAGAGCAAAATAATTTACCAGGGTATGGCAATTAGGTAAAAACGTGCTCGAACAACTGCTGTACCAACTCAGAGCAGTCAGCTTCACCCTGAGTAATACGGCTGTGAAATTCCAGCTGTGCTCTGTATTTCAGATTAATTAACCAAGACGCTGTATCAGATAACTTACTTAAAAAACACTGCTATTCACACAGACAATTCCAATGGAAGCACAAAAAGCCAGTTAAACAACAATCTTAAGGGGCTATAATTCAACTCCACATAATTTCAGGCGTCCCTAAATGGTCATCTTAAGTGACTAAGAAAGCATCAGTTTATTTAGCTCAGCTTTGCTGCAGCTACAAGATTGATGGAGAGGAAGGGAATGGGAGGGAAGGAAGGCCTGAAAAGGCATTAAAAAAAGAGATGCATTTGAATTTGTTTATCTCCGAAATGCATGCCATAAAACTTCCTTTTTCAAGTCAGGACAAAAAAAAAGTAGTTTCAGCTTTAGTTTCACAAGGTCTAAAAAACCCCATATGTAATAATTTTGGACTTTTTAAAAACTGTCTGCTAACTACTGTACTTCATACTGGCATTTCCAAAACAATTAGTGAATTATGCTCCATGCAAAAGTTGCCTCGGAAAAAAAGAAAATTTTGCTTAACGACGCTAACAAGTTTAGCAGAGGCTTCTCTGAGGCTTACACATGTGAGAAACACAGGTCAATAAATACTGTTCAGGAACACGAGAGCAGACATTTGCAAGAAGCACTGTAGTATTAAGTGTGAACAAGTAGTAATTTATCACACTCTATGTTAAAAAGGAACAATAAACTGAGCTCTCTTTATGGTCTCCAAAAACTGGCATACAAAAATTATAGTGTTTAAGAAATTAAATACTTCGAATACTAAGAAATTAAATCAGCCTATATCTACATCATTTAGGATTATGAGGTTTTATGAGCAGTCCTGCCGACAGATAACACTAGTTGACCACTGCTCAAGTCCCACTAATATTGGCTGTCTTTCAGTGTTCTCATTTGATCTGGTTCGTGTCCATTGCGCTCGTCTTTCTTCAAAGTATAATTGTTTGCCACAATGCACTGAGGAATGAAAACGGGCAATGAAGAACAACTGTCCTCTACGTTGAGGCTTAAACATTTTCACAAAATGTCTGTTAGATAGTGACATTTTTATCAATGAGATTATTTATTTTATTTATATTTTTCTTTTTAATGAGAAGAATCAAACACAACACACACAAATCTGTAAGATATGTACCACTGTTTCAGCATAACTGATTTTGAACAAATTTCGCCAAGTTAAGGAAGATGGACAGCATTTCTTGCTTTCTAAATAAGCTGACATCTGTAGGAACAGAAAACTTATTGCTCCTATGACCAGAGAAACACCTGAACAGCAAATTATATTATCAACACAAATGGCATGGCACACAGAGTAATTTCTCTAAACAAAAGAACATCAAATGGTACACAGCATGTCTTGAAGTTGAATCTATTAAATTCCCATAAACTACAGTGCTCTCTGTAGTCTGCAAGAGGAGGACTGTTTTTTCTCCTCAATGTTTTTTAGCTTTTTTTCAAACTGAAGTCTAGCATGGCATATAGGGAGACAACCACCTTTAACCAAGTAAAGAACCACTAAACTGATATAACTTTTCCCTGTGCAGTGTTTACTGAGAAAAATTTCTGAGTAAAGGGTTAAATTACTTAATAAACCCCATAAATGATACCTTCAGCATACAAACCAATAGGGAGAAATTAATAGTGGGGGGGGAAAGGCACAATTAACCCCACAAGCATTTGTTTGCCAGCAGGAAAATTCATACAAAGTCTAAACTAGAGAGAACTATACCATACCTCTGGACGACTGAGGAATATTTCATCAAACAGACTCCTAGATTCCCTAAACTGGGCGTGCTAAGCATGTAAAAACAGAAAAACATAAGACAAATGCAACTGAAAAGCATTAAGTAAAAGCCATTCATTGCAACATACAAACAAGGCATTAAACTGTTAGTAGTATTTTTGTCCATTTAAATTGCCCTTTCAAAACTGACCTTGAGAATTTGAAAAGAAAAAGCCAGGATAACTAATGCTGTCACTACTGATGACACAGGGCTAGTAAAATTTCTTTGATAAAATGAGATATCTGGAAGCATTTGAAAGGAATACATATTTATACACAATCTATTCCTTTAAGACAAGCTACACAAATAATGATAAAATTATTGAAAGTTTCAGTAAATGTTAAGTTTAGATTGCACATATTATCTGTTAATATAGGGCCTATGATGAAGTATTTAATACAATCACATTAAGGATCTTTTTAAGTGGCCTACATGATTTGGGGGAAAAAATATGAAAGCTGTTTAATAAGTGTGCTGCTCTTCCATGTAATTTTCCTCTTTTTTGCTTAATGAGTACATTTGAACCTTCTTCACTGCACACTTTGGAGTACACCATGAAAATTATTAGCTTCACACATCACTCAAGGTAACACAAGGACATTTAACTTTTTCCAATTGTTCACATTATTGCAGTAAAGAGGCAATATATCCTCAGTTTATGAGGAAGAAACCAGAAGCACAGAACACAGCAGAGTTCACATTTGTAAGACCACTAACTTCATATGGTTGAAATTAAAAACTGAAAATTCTACATGTTACATCATTTGTCTACAGTTTGCAAAATGTGTAACATGCAAGTCAGATAATGTCTGCAGCTGTCACTTGTGAAAGTGAGAAAACAACTGAACTTTGAACTACTGTTACGTAATTAAGTTAGTTATCTGTTCTTCCATGTGTATTCAGAGCTAAATCCTTCCCCTAAAGATGACAAACCACCACTCAAACTGTAACAAGAGCCTTCTTTCTTATTCCAGCCATCTGCCACATTAACACAGTCTTATTACAGTCTTAGTCTATCTCAGTGGAAGTCTAGAGGTATTAAATAAGGTAGGGATTTTGTGGCAGCATCACGTGGTAAGATAATTAAAATGGCAGTAATTAAAACTGCACTGGCACATAATTTTAATATAATCTACAAAATTGAAACTCAGTTCAGCATTTCTTACTTTTTCCCCAAATCCCAACTTTGCAACCTTAATGCTGTTCCTCTAACGCAACTTGCATGTATGCATGTATTTGCTTAAAAAAACCAAAAAAAACAGGAAAAAAAAAAAAGGAGCAAACTGAGCAGAATTACTGCCAAACTTGAGCTCTTTGGCAGTCAGCAAGAATGTGACTTTCAGATACACTGATAGATAGACTTCTGATACCTACTTAGTACTGCCATAAGTCTAGAACCTTTTAGTCAATCTCTGCTTTGGGGAAATGATAGTGTGTTCCTACTGATTTTTCATAAGTAAGTGAAACTCGTGCGGTGTCAGCACATAGCTCTTGAATTTCAAGTTCTTCTGTATGTTCTAGCAAAGCAGACTGTGAAAAAGTTATTTCTCACTTCATCACTGTATCCAACTCTCTTGCCTCTTAACTCCAGATTCCTTTTCCCTCTCTGAATTTTTCTCACACACCAGCTTCAGCTCCTTTCCCAGTACTACATTTTGTCCCCACTTAGGTTCCTT
Source organism: Callaeas wilsoni (assembly GCA_013398955.1). NCBI lineage: Eukaryota > Metazoa > Chordata > Aves > Passeriformes > Callaeidae > Callaeas > Callaeas wilsoni. The sequence goes on from VWPU01006101.1 coordinate 349,433, forward strand.
TCTCCACCAATCTCAGTTAATCTTTTTCCCTTCTGTTTCTTATTTAAGTCTTTCTACTCTGTTCATACCACTGCTCTCCATACATCTTTGCCTTTTCTTATTTTGACTTAGACCCATCCTCTCTGATCTCCGTCAGAGCCAGTTACCTCTTCACTCAATCAAAACAAGACTTCTCTTCCCACAACATGTAAGGTTCGGAGGCTCAGCCATTGTCCTTCCTCCCTGTACCCACCACTGAAGAGAGCTGAATCTAGTGGCTTTCCCCTTCCCTTCTAACCGAAGGCTAAGAACAATAAAACTGCTTCAGGGCACACCAGAAATTGCTGTTTCTCAGGTCCAATGTTTTCACCAAAAGCAGTCAAGAGCAGCCATAAGGCATATCAACTTTTAGTTCTGTAATTCTACTCTGATACAGAACATTTGAGAATGTTCTCTGGGAACAGCACATCTGAAGTCCCATCCCCTTCAGAGCTATGAGCAGCCGAAACTTTTGCATGCAAGACCATCTCCATGCATTTACAAAATTTGAAGCTGTATGTATCAACTGAGGAAATTCATTTTTCAAAAATTTGTGGCTTGACCAGAACCAGGCAGACTGTTTGAGGAAGGGCAAAAGATGTTTCTGTCACAGTGACCTGAACTTACAAGAAAGAGTAAATAAAATTTTAAAATTACAAGGCAAAAAATATGTATTGTTTTGGGGTTTTGTTTGTTTTGCTTAGATTTATTCTTGGAATTGACTAAACCCTAGGCTGAGTTGTCAAGGGAGATCATTTGTATGTCTGAAATTTGCACTTCATAGGGTTCTAGATGTAAGAACACAAATCTTGAGAGAGCTGCACATCCTGTCTGCAGCATCACAGGTACTCTGAAAGTTAGGGTTTGGGTTGTTAATGCTCCAAGTCTGTAATGTCAGAGTAAGGGTTTCATTAATACCAGTATTTCAGCAAAAGTTTTACTTATGTGACAAGCAGTAAGGACAGATGACAAAGAAACCATGCTCCTGTTAGAGCAGATAAAATGTTACAATGGAGATCATCCCCTTACTGCTAAAACTTGGCAAGTAACCATTCAAATCTCCATGGTTTCCTAGTGAATTGAGCGAAACAGATTTGTGTGACACCATCACTGGTGATGTTACACAAATCCACTTTAACTTTAGCTGTGCATACCTTAAAGTGAGTGTTGTGCACTGCGGGCACTGAGCAGCAGTCAAGGAAGGACCTGCCTTCCTGCTGGGTGAGTTAAGGTTTTTTCCCCATCACAAGCACATCGCAGCCAGTAAGATTTTAAATGTATATCAAATGTAATCACATTTAATCTCAAGGAGGACATTTTTAGTGAAAGCACTGTAAGCCTTTTTTGGGTAGAGTACATTACGGTCAACACTACCAAGCAGCAGAATTTCCACATTCCAAAACTTGAAAGAAGAAACTTGCTTACAAAACCAACATTTATCACTAACTGCGGATACCAATCTTCTATTTTGAAAACTGTCTTCTTCATAAGGTTAATTCTCACAGAACTAGAAACACTGACATAATAGACATATATGTCTATTAACTATTTACCACAACTCATGTAGGGGCTTTTTTGTTTTAAGTACTTGGAACATTTCTTTGAACTTCAGTATTTAAGTTTCCATAGATCAAACAACAGGAACCTTTCCTTTTAAAAACCATCTACACAATTTGGGGTCATGGCCTTTCCAGACTGTTGGAATTCTCCCTTCTTCTCTAAAGGCCTTTGGTAATTCTTTTGTTTTTACCCTCCAAAATAGTAAACCTCAGCGATAACTCTGCAAAGTAACATTAGTGGGGGATACCTAATTAAAAGTTGACAAAAGACTGGATAAATTACTAAAACACAGCAAAATTTGGCTTTTAAAGCTGTTTAGACAGCTATGTCTCTCAAAAGACTGAATATGATGTGCTTTTTACAGTATTTACAACTAACTTACACTATCTATATAAACCTAAACATCCAAATTTTTTAAATCATCAGCCCACCATTATTATAGTTATGGCTCATAATATGGGCCCAATTGTTATAAATAATTAGCCTAAGGGTTTCACAAAACTGAAATACAACAGAACTGTATCACTTACTCTCTGGGCAACTTCAGCTGCAGCAGCTGCCATGGCTGCAGCTTTGGCCTTCTCTGCTTCATCGTACGTAGGAAGAGAGGTAGCTACACTGTATGGAGGTGGTACAGGATAAAACTCATTGTGTGTGTCTGTTCAAAAAAAGAAGTTATTTATTTTTAAACCAGAAAGATGTCAAGAATATTAACTTTCACATACACATAATTATTTACCTTTAAAGTATATTTTTTTACAGAGGCTGAAACTGAGGATATTTACTTTTGAAGTTCTTAGAAACATTTTTAAAATAAAAACTTTTAAAAGCTTGATGGTACTTTGAGATGCTACCCCAGGCAGAAACCTTAACATAGATGCTGGCAAGGAATCAACAAATTTATGAAGAAAGAAGTCATATTTGTTTAGTTATATCCCCAGGAATTCCAACCAAATGCTTTTCATCCAATCATGCAAAAGATATACACACAAAAATCTTGAAAAATAAAAGCTTTTAAATATCAGTATCAATCTGTTACTTCAGTCCAGTAACAGCCGTGCTGTATTCTTATTATTGTGGCCTTGTTGCCAACTCCAGTTGCTCTCTGAAAATCAGTTTTTCCAAGATTTCAATTTCAACACATTCTTTTAAAAATGTGTCTTCCATCAAAATGGACCAGAGACTTCATTCTTCTGTGTTGTAACAGTAAAGCATCACCATATAGAATAGAATTATTAGCAATATTAATTAAAAGTACTTAAAATATGCCTTGAGCTTCCTCCTACAGCCAGCAGTAGGTCGCTAAAAGGCTGTTTATGTGGTAAAGATTTGTCAGCACAGGTCACATGGTCAACAGATTTGTCAGCACACCAACAAAAGGATGTTATAAATAGGGATAATTCCACACAGCTATGTATTATACTTGCAAACACTGTCTCAAAGAACAGGGTCAGGAAACTGCTCTTTTAACAAACATTAAAAAACATTAGGTTGGCAGTTACTCCTAAAATATTTATTTGGCACATGGGAGACACAAATCCATGCAACTTTACTTGAACGGGAACTCCGATATTGCCTGCTGGTAAGTCTCCCATATCCCCAAGAAAAGTCACAATCTCCTAAGAAGGGGAGCAGTGAATAAATGCATAAAAAGACCCATTACTCATTTTTCATGAGAAGTTTTATCAAGAGCCTTTAAAGCAAAATTAACCTTTTCATGGCAATAGTTTCACCAAACCATGTCTCACACTAAAGAAGTCTGAAGGTTTTTTTAATAAAGAGGCAATGAAAATTGCTAATGAGGTCTATTAACGGAGCACTACTCAAAGATGTAGATTAAATGTGGAAATGAACTATAAGGAGACTTAAATAAAACCTATTAAACTAATTAATTAATACCCATTTAGTCTAGCAATTTGGAACAATCAGCGTAATTTACAAGTGTGCTTCTTCCGAACAAACCAAAGGGCTGCACATCAAAGGACAGCTTTTTACTGCAACTGTGCGCACAGAAAAAACAAAAAAATACACGGCAGCATCAGACCACTTTGAACCAAGGGCTGATTCATACACGCTCGTCCCTGCAAAGCTGCTATGCGAGAAAAATACCTGAGGTTGCAGCTGCTTCCACAGCTATGCTACAGTAAGGTGGAGGGGAAGTATCTGCCTCAGGTAAGGCTGCTGTCTGCGGAGGCTGCGGAGTCTCTGCAGACGTCGAAGGCTGCTCAGCTGCTGAAGACTCTGGGGGGTCATCCTCATTGTGAAGCTTAGGAGAAAAACACACACATTTCAGAGGTGTTCAGGAAATACTTCCCATGACAGCCTAATACTTGCAGAGACGTGTTCAAAGAGAGACAAGATTACTCTTATGAACAAAACAAATTATTTACAAAACAGCACGTGACCACCTCAAGCAGTCCAGCTAAATTCTTTTAAGCAATCAGCTAAAGATTATCTTAACTGCCTCGCCTTTTTTTTTCCCCCCAGGAATGGTTTTCTTCTCAGTGATGTTCAGGAAGTCTTAAAAATCTGGACTTTTCCATATTTACTACATGGCAATATACTATTATACTAATATTTTAATATCATTATATTTTTGTTCTTATATACAGTCATAAAATGTATTAACCTAGTTTAAAACGCATCGGGTGAGAAACACTATCATGTATTGTATTAATCTAGAAGAAAAAGAATTAAGATACATTTCCACTTCTGTAACTGGGACTTCAATTCTCTTGCATCTCGTCAAAGAGCTTCTCCATGCAAATTCTAAGACTTCTCAAAATATTCTGCTTTTCTTTACACTCTGGAAACAATCCTTTCCTTACAAAGCTTCAAGTTGCTGGTTGGTTTTTTTCCCTGATTAAGATGCAGTTTTAAAAATACATGTCCAGTAAAGCATATGCAGAAATAAGAATTTGGATAAGGAAGAATGTTGATTAAAATTGTGGAATTCAGATATAGAAGCTAATATCTTTTCTTCGAGAAGACATTTTTGATTATTTTAGCTAACTTGATAGTTCTTAGAATGTATCAAACTTTTAAAAAGACAGAGTACTAGAATTTAAAAAGTGCTAGTTCCCAGTAGTGTGAACTACAATACAAGATGCCTAGCAGGCAACAACTGGAGCACCACATGTAAAACCCAGACCAAAAAATAAGATTAAGTTAAACACATCTAAAAGAAGAACTCTATAACCTCAAATTGGTACTTGTTACAAACATCCTACAGCAAAATATTATCTCAATAACAAATATTAAGAATATAACTACAATTATTCCCTATTAGGCAAAGTACAATCAGATTACTGTAAAAAGCGCATTCTGAGAGGAAAGAAGGGTAAATTTCTTATTAAGTAGTGCAATGCACAAAAATTGTTTTAATATGCAGATTATATCAAAGTTCACAGAATGGTTGAGGTTGAAAGGAACCTCTGAGCCCATTTAGTTCAATCTCCCTGCTCAAGGAGAGACACCTACAGCTGGATGTATGAGACCACATCCAAACGCCTTTCGAATACTTTCAAGGCTAGAGACTACACAGGCTATGTGGAAAACCTGTTTCATTGCTCAGTCACCTTCATATTAGTAAAAATAAGGAAAAGAAAAAAAAAAAAAAAATGTTTGCTGATGCCCAGAGGTCACCTTCAATAGAAATGATAGGTGTTTTTGAGGGTTTCTGGGTCCTGAGCAATCAGGTCATTTAATGCCTAATCAGTGATCCAGAAGTAGCAGTAATGTGAGAAGTATTTTTAGCCATTTCGAGTTAAAGCCAAAGAAAACAAAAGCACTTCAAAATAACCTAACATATTCTGGGATACAGAAAGCCAGTGAGAATACAAACCACTCGACTCTAAAAAGGTCAATCAGATTAGAAAAGCAAGCTGAGAGCTACAAATGTTATGGTTCTAAATTAAGTATAAATCATTCGCAACAAAAATCTAGTATTGCAATAGACATAGCCAAAATAAGCCCATTCTTAAATAAAACTAATTTGATTAACTAAGATACAAAGAACAAAACACTACTGGCATAGTTCTTAAGCTAATGGCTGGTACACTGACCCTCATTAGGGATGTGTGTGTAGTTCTGACTACCCCACCACAACAAACTGGTCTTTGGGCACGGGAAAAAGTAAAGCCAACTTCAATGGATCTCTGTTACTTCCATTCTTCCTCTCCTGTCCTCCTCCTCTTCAATCACTGCAACTTTTTATCCCTACCACACCACAGTAAATGCTGTCACTATTGTGAGGATACAGAGATCCACAAGCACATCATTAGCCAAAGAGCACATTAATCCTAAAAAAACCCAAACCAAAAACCTTTGCCATTTCTCAGAAATTTAATTCTACATCTTCTACATGTTTTCTTGAAAACTGTTTTACTCCAAATTATCTGTAATATACTAACAGTGGAGTAATTTAGTAGATGATGGAGCTAACATGGAGATCAGACAAGAACACATACACGAGACTTCTTGCCTTCAAAGACAAAGTTAACAAGTCATTCAATGGTTATAGCAACTGTGATCAGGAAATGGAAAAATTTCATCCTTCCATACAATAGAGACCTGTTATACCCTTTAGTGCACTCAAAGTGCCTTTAGTCTGTAAGACTTACATTCAGGAACCAAGTATTTCTATTTATCCTGTCTTCTATTATAGAGGCCTCTCAGAAATTCTGAAAAGCACCGAGTTTATCCTAATGCAGCAACTTAAAGAAAAATCCTCACCCCTTTAATTTAAAAAAAAAAAAAAAAAAAAAACCACCACAATAATTGGATTAAGCAGCTTGAGTGTTTACAGCTAGAATAATAAACACAAGCTGTTCCATGAACACAAACCAGCTTTTGTTAGTTCTTGTTCAAGTGTCCTGTATCTTACTCTCTCCTCAAGGCAGTAACTTCAGCTCCTTTCAGAGGACTGCTTCACTGGGTTAAAAAAACAAAAACAAAACCCCCCCAAATGCAGCAGAACTTGTCCCAGTAAACTGGAAATTTTGCCCACACCAGCAGGGTAGACAGCAGTGATTACATCATTTTGTCTTGTAGCAACCCTGCCTTGTCTTCACAGAGCGTTGACTCTCCACTCTGGAGTCACCAGCTTGCTTGAAACCAGTAGGAATCTGACTACCTTTGAGCCTCCCCCTTCACGTTTAATTTTGGCTTCTACTGGCGGTAAATTTAGAAGTTATTTTTGGAGACAGGGGAAGAAGAGGCCTGACACTCTTCATAGGCTTCATTGCCATAGAAACCAAGCTAAAAACACCCAGAAAGGAACAGAAAATGTCTGTTTCAAGGCATTACCTATATACGTACTTAAATGTCACCTGAAGCAGCATTTAAGATTGAAAGTATATAAATAGTAGCAAAGATTTTATTTTTCCAATAGTAAGAATATTTTGCCTACTTTTTAATTAAAGGACTAAGGAGAACTCACAGTTCATCATCTCAGCCTCTCTCAAGCCCCCAATGAACCATTATTTGGTAGTAGGCAATATAGTTGCTTTTCTCAAGATTATGGTCAAAACAATTACCAAGACCTATTAAACCACAGAAAACTGTAAATTAGTACCTTCCACTACTCCCTCCCTCACATTTTAAAACTGGGTGACACTGACATTTTTTTCCTTCATGTTTTAGTCTGTATTTGGCTGACTATATGGCGCTTTACTATAAAAAAAAAAAAAAGGTGAGTACTTTGCTATTAGACACATCACTCTCAAACTGTTAATACCAGTATTTCAGCTCCTGCTTTTGCAGCCCTCAAACTACAGTACATTACAGGCTCATATTCTCAAGATGTATCTATGTTAGGACATGTAAAATTCAAAGATCAATTGAGGAGCAATGGCTGTTCTGCTGACAATTACTCAGTCTCACGGTAACTACTAAAGGGTGAAGAGCACAGGAAAACATAATAGTTTCCTTCATATGATTTTTACCCTACACTGTCTTCAGTTTCCTTCCCAGAAAAGAGCTACAAAACAGTGATTCACTATTTCATTTCAGAAGAAGTTAAAATCAATGCCAGACCTTTCAGCACCAAAATATTGTATAAAATACAGCTACCTTTATTTTTCTACTTTTACATTAATAATTTCTTTTAAAAATAAATTATTCTTATACAACGTACACAATTATTCCTTCTACAACTGGTTTCCTTAAGTCTGTTATTTTGTATAATTATTTCCAACGTAATCAGATGCAACATCTGAAATCAGCCGACAGCTTACAAAGAAATGACCCACGAGAAAGTGCTTAGAACAGAAGATTTTACTGACGGGACTGATGCACATACTTTAAACATCTAGGCTTATCAAAATAAAAACTAACAGTGGAAAATCTAATTCTCTACTTAACACTTTTCATCTATCTGCAGATAGTAACTTTATCTGACCTACAGAAGTTTGCTTTCCCAGCTATGCAGAGTTTGCTTCATTTCTGATGAGCTGACTAATTGTACAAGAGTGGCAATATAGGCAAGTTATTCAATTAAGCCATTTTTAAAAAATCAGGGGAAAAGGATATAATAAGATGTCTTATATCACCTGCACCATACATACACAAGATTCGAATGATGCTCTCTGATAAAGTGCATTGAAGTAGCACATGCTAATTCTAGTCATAGTATACAAACACCACTCAATTTCTGTTACCTGATTTTACATTTCAAAAGCTGCTCTTTACTCCTTTCATAAAATATGATTTATGGAAACCAATACATTATAAAATTATCGCAACACAATTAACTTGAACAGCATATTGCACATATTTTAAAAATCCTTTTTTTATAAAATTTTTTTTTCCACACTGCTTGCATAATTTCTTTAGTGTAGCACAAAATTATGCAGGGGATACTGCCATACAAGTTAAAAACAAAACAAAACCCCAAACAACTAGCCAGCTTTCTTTTCCTGTTTCTTTTAATACCTTTCTTATCAGCTCATCTTGTCAAAATGTGACTTTTACATAAATTTTAGCAGTGATGGTTCTATCTGGGGCACCACAGAGCTACATAAAATTCTCATTAGCAATCCAATTACAAAGCACTTTCAACATGTCCTTCTTTCTACTTTTCAAATGAAATTACATTTCTGAAGAAGCTTTGAGTTCTCCAGTTTTGACCTCGCACTGATGAGTTCATGGGTTCTTCCAAACTGTATTAAAACTAATACAATACACTGAAGCTCCACGATGCTGGACCTAATACTTGGCTGTAAGTAAAACTGTGGAGACAACCAAGTAGATCATGCAAGTACAACTTCTGTATGCAGAACAGTCCCTTGATACACTTCCTTCATAAAAAGTAACACTCTTGGCAACTGAGATTTATCTTCTTCACTTGGTAAAGTTACTTTGGCCTTCTACTATCAATTTTTCAGATTATGACAAAAGGTCAACCAAAAATACCCATTTATTGCAGCTTCAAGTGTTGGGGGCAACTGCATGACAGGGTCAAGATTGCCAGTGCAGTGCAGGAAAAGAACTCTGACATCTTCCATACTGGTACACATGTATTTATTCCACAGAAATCATAACATTTTAAATATGATAGGTGCAACAAACAGTGGGTTCAAAAAACCCTATCCTCTTCAAAAAGCTTACAGGGAGCTTCTCACATTGTGTTTCACCTAATGCTTTCATTTGCTGAAAAATTCAAGTCCTTTTACACTTGCCTACTGGTAGTGATTTGTAAGTCTGCACTAAACTTCTCTATAAATGAGGCATGAAAGCAGAGATCTCTTGCTACATAAAAATAACTTCACTTGAACCCATACAGGCTGCAAATTTAATGCTTGTTTTGTAACCACATACTGCATTTTTCAGCTTTACTAGTCTAAAAATAAGATTTATTTATCTGTAAATAGCAAAATCGTAATCTTGGGATTTTCAAGACAAAAAAAGATCTTGAAATAAAATTTGATTCTGAACCTGTTAGAAAAATACTTCATGTTGTTTCTTTTTTCTGAATGCCACCTAATAGTATCAACAGCTTATACTATCAGCTACTATTTTTTTATTTTTAGAAAAACACAAAACCTATATATTAAACCATAATCACCATGCACAGGATCACAGAAAGGTCTGGGTTGGAAGGAAGCTTAAAGCTAACAGAGCTCCAATCCCTTTACCACAGACAAGGACACCTTCACTAGACCAGGTTGCTCAAAGCCCCATCCAGCCTGGCCTTGAACACTTCCATAGATGGGGTGCCCACAGCTTCTCTGCACAACATGTTCCAGTGCCTCACACCCTTCACAGGAAACAATTTCTTCCTATATGTAATACAAACCTACACTCCTCCAGTTTGAAGTCATTCTCCCTTGTCCTGTCATTGCATGTCCTTTTAAGAAGACCCTCTCTAGCTTTCTTGCACAGTCCCTTTAGGCACTGGAAGGCTGCCATAAGGGCTCCCTGGGGCCTTCTCTTCTCCATGCTGAATAACCCAAACTTTCACAGCTTTTCCCTACAGGAAAGGTGTTCCATCCCTCTAATCATGCTGGTGGCCCTCCTCTGGACTCACTCCAACAGTTCCATGTCCTTCCTGAGCTGGGACCCCAGAGCAGATGCAGCTCTGCAGGTGGGGTCTCAGCAGAGCAGAGCAGAGGGGCAGAATCCCCTCCCTGTCCCTGCTGCCCACGCTGCTTTGGATGCAGCCCAGGACACGTTTGGCTCTCTGGGCTGTGAGTGCCCATTGCTGGGTCATGTCCAGCCTCTCACCCACCAGCACCCCAAGCCCCTCTCGGCAGGGCTGCTCTCCATTCCCCAGCCTGTGTTTGTGCTTGGAATTGCCCCAGCCTGGGCACAAGAAATTCATGATGTTTGCACCCACACGCCCACCTCTCAAGCCTGTTGAGGTCTTTCTCAGTGGCATCCCTTCCCTTCAGCCTGTCAAGCACACCACACAGCCTGGTGTCATCAGCAAACTTGCTGTAGGCAAGTGCTACGATCAATCAGCTCTGATTTAGGTCACTAGTAGCCACTGAAAAATCGAAACTAAAACCAGTAATCAGTAATTACACTTAGAGAATAATTTTAAGAGCAGAAGAGATAAATGAAACTTCCTGCAAAATAAATGTTTTCATTTTCTTGTTTATTTGGAAAGAAAAAATGTATCCATAACAGCTTTTTGAAAGAAATATTTCACAATTTTCTAGAATACAAAGATTCTTGAGAAAATAAGCCAAACAAACCACATTGTATTTTAACTTACTAGCTTTCTCCTCAGTATCAGTTTTTTATCCTCCACAAACAAGGTAGTTTACAACATGCCTTTTTCTTCAAATGTGTATTTTAACACCAATCTACCACGAACACATGCAGACCAGCTAGCAGGAAGGCAACTATTTCCAGTTCACTACCAAGTGCATGCTCTGCTGAAATATAGTCCTGGTTACAGCCACAGCACTCCAGAGCAACACCATCCTCTAAAGACTGGTGAACCTTCAGGTTAATAAACACTGAACTACTAAGCAATTTACCTTATAAGGCACTGCAGTAAAATACAGAAGTATAGAAATTTTCAGCTACTTTTTGCTTTTATGTATTCAAAGCTAAGTGATCAAATCTGATTAGAATTCTTAACTGCACAGAACAGATGCACATCATTTTCTTTTCCTCACCACCCCATCACTTGGCAAGCAACAACTATCCAACACACAGATCTAGCAATATCCCTTCATGATAGCGAAGTGGGTTGGTTTGTTGTTTGGTTTTTTTTCATGAGGCATCTCTGCAGAAAGTTTTCAACAGTACTTAATATGTCAGAAGGTCAAAGGTGTAAAATCTGCACTAGAAGCAGGAAAGCTGAACGGAAGTCCATTGCTGCCATTCCACAGCTGTGTAGAAATACCAAGTGTGTCTGTTAAACAGGGATTAGATACCATGGAAACCCAGAACCTCTGGAGGTAAACTTCAACTGAAAAGAATCCAGAGATTTATACTGAATGCTGCTGAAAAATAAGTTGCCAAAAGAATGGTTTTTCTACCACAGTGAATTTTCTTGTGCAAAAATAAAGTAATCTGTGGCAAGTGAAAGTGTTTCACATGCATTTAAGTGATACTTAAATTATATTAGTTCTCTTTTAACTAGTGATCTTTAGGCTATTGAATTTTGCAAGGTTTTTTAAAAGAATCTTATAAGTCTGATCAAAAAAAAAACCACAAACCAAGTACAACAATGGTGATAAGGACTTTGTGAAGGAAAAAAAAAACAAACACATTATAATGTGTGCGTAGATAGATCTATACAGATGTCTCCCTCTGCCCATCCCAATGACTTCCTGACATATAACATTTTACTTGCTCTTTCATTTTACATGGATTATAACCCAGATTTAACCAATTAATTACACATTTAGCAGCACAACATACACATCTGCATTCATTCGCTATGGCTTCTATTGAGATGTATTCCTTCCCATCCCTCCCATGAACAGCAAAAGTAGAGCTATTAGTGAACATGAGAACATACCTGGTGTGAATGTGTGAACTCTTCAGGGAAAGTAAATGTTCTAAGACTAATGATACTAGAAGTAGGGTCTTATTTTTTAAATTATATCCATTTCTCTCTACTTTTTTTGAAGGTTTATCGTCTACTAAAGAATTATACCACAATAATTTTTAGTACTGGAATGATCCAAACAGATACATGCTTCATATTTATTGTAAAATTATAAATTGGGTTTTGTTTCCTAGGGTTCTTCCTATTGCATAGTTACAGGAATTAATAGAGAAATTTGCCAACAAAAACTGATATGTCTAAATACTAATAACAACAATGGCTGGGACCAACATTTTCAAATCTTCACACATGAGTATAAAAAAAATTCTAGGAAAAAAAGTTGTTAAATGCTTACTCTAAAGCTTGTACACGGTGAGGTATTGCAACTCTGACCTACTCCAGAATGCAGAAGTTACTAAAAACATTAACGTCTATCATGTAGCCTTCTGTTTGCCAAATAGTAACTTGAGAACAGCTTGAGGAACTGGTTTAAATTTTATAAACAAAGTATAAAATGAGGTTTTCTGCCTTGAACACTTTCTAGATAGAAGAAACTCAGTAACAAAACAGAAGCACCTTGAGCAGCCCAGAGGTCAGTCTAAGGGCGTGTTCTGTCTCCGACACAATCATCAGCACACAAGCCTTAATCACTTATTTGACATCCATTTTCCTCAGACTCCACAACATTCATAGCAGTTCCATTACAGCTGGTAAAGTGTACATCTCTGCCTATTTCACTTGCATCTGTTATGGATTTGATGCATGTGAGTTTTTCTTGAATCTGCTAGCATAGTCTTCCTGCATAATCTTGTGTATTAACAAACTGCATATGTTTGCTTCTCCTTGTGTAGTTTCTTTTCTAAATCAAACCTCAATGAGCACTCTAGAATTTTAATATTGCACAATTTGGTGAATAACATCTCCACAACTGCTTTACCCACTGCCTTGGTGACTGTAAGTGTTGGTCACTTCCAACTCCCACTACCTATTTCAGACCATTTTAAAGAAGTCCATTTCCCCTTCCTTTCTGTAGCCCCCCATGTGAGCAACCAAAACTGCGGACAGTACCCAACACACGCGCAGGTCCTGTGTTTCATAGTGATACCTCCTGCTCATTCTCACTCCATTCCCTAATGATGGACAGTGCTGCATCAGGACTTGCTGGCAGCTGCCACTAGCCAACAGCTTCAGCAAACCACCAGTCACAGGTCATGTCTTTACTCAGCAGCAGCTTTATAGAATCAGTACAGAAAGTAGTCACATAGAACATATACAACAAGTAAACTGTAAAAGCAGATGGAACAGGAAAGTCTGTAAAATTAGGAAACGTCACCAAGAGCTGACTCAATATTCAACAATTAGTTCCAGTTTCCATTTTAGCTACGTTCATTTGAGCTGCAAAATTCAATGTTGATTGAAAAAGCTGAATATTACTTTAAATGCTATGCATATTTCAGTTAAAGTACAATGGGAAATCTCAAGCACAAAAGCTTCTTAAAGACAATGCAGAAGGATGCTAAAATGACACATTTATTTTACAAGGGAATAACAAAGATGAAGAGGAGTTTCTTCCTGGAAATGTATTATGGAAACTGAACTGCAGAAACAGCATACAGTTTCACCTCAAGGCCCTTATTTGAAAGAACTAGGAAAAAAAGGACTCAAGTTTGTGTCTCCTGTACCATGCACAAGTGTCATTGAAAATTCTTCAGAAAAACTATGAAAAACTTAAAAAGTGTCAAGAATATCGACAACCCAGGAATTTTATTGCATGTGCAGTTAAATAAAGCCAGCCAAGCAGAACAGTTTCCTACTCAACAATTTGACTCAGTAGCCCAAAATGAAATCATTAATTAAATAAAATATAAATCAGAGCATACTATTAATCAATAAGAGCAAACTCTATTCTTATTAGCAGGTCAATCATGCTTGACTTTTTCAGTATAACTCATTTTCTTAGTAACTGGAAATAGAGTAGTTGAGCTCCTCAACTTACAGAGATATTACAGACAAATTTCAACAGCTTAAAAAAAACACATACACACCAGCTGTACATACTTATTGTGAATTTAAAGAACAAGCTCTACTGAAAAGATTTTCATTTTGATTTGCAACTCACAAAACACTTACAAACATTCAAGGTCCTTCCTTTTAAAAAAAGCATGTTTATGTCTCAACTGGTAGTTGAGAATTTTTTCAACCCTATTGTTAAAAAGTGCTGAGAGAGCATTTTAAAGCAATCCTACAAAATGTGTGGCACAAAGGACAGTTCTCTGGACCGCTCAATTGCCAGAGAGATGATGCACACATCTGAAAGCAGGCACTTTCCAGCAGGTTAGTTGATTATAAGGCAGCTAAAGAAAACGAAAAAGCAGCAGTCCAAGAAGTTCACCTCTTTGGAAGACAGCAGAACATGACCAAAGCAGTGCTATCACTAAATCATAGAAAGTATTCTCAGAAGGGGGGGGGGGGGGGGNAAAAGAAGAAGAAAATAAGTAGACATTGAGGCACAGAAGAAAGGAACATAAGCCACAACGCCCAACACCAGCTGTGGCCCAGCACTGCAGGGCTTTAGTGGCCAGCTCCTTTATTTGAATTATGCACTCACTCTAGAATTTGGAACAGATTCTAAAGAGCAAACAGCCTGTGCAAGTCTTTTTCCTAACCATTTATTCCATGTATTTGATGCAAGTCAATTTTATGACCACAACTCTGCAGATTCAATTAAGAGCCTTAATGCTTCAGTACATTCCTTGAAAAATACCTTAAGGACTCTTTCTGTTAAATTTCAAGATATGACAAATTATTCATAAGTACCATGATCGAAATGGACAATTGGCCTCAGTATCACCCAAGACCTCTATCCCAATTGTTTTGTGTTTTACCAAAGGCATCGCTTATTCTTCAAAGATGACAAGTGTTAATTACACTAACCATTACCAAAGCAATGTTTAACCACGAGCTTACACCACTTTAAAAGAACCCTAAACTTCTTTCCTGCAGTAAGGAAACAACTGCTACTGTAAGTATCCTCCTTTCAATAATCTTTCCTCAAGGCTGCTCTACATAACCTTTTCAGATTAATCAAGGAGAAGCAAAAGCATGTCCAATAGCTCAAGCTACATACACATCTTTACCAAGGACATGATTCTGAATTCCCCTACAAGAACAATCAGTGAATATTTATAGGATTACTTTTAACAGGTAAAATATTGTTTCAAGTTACCCTGCAACAGTGGGGAGACCAACTTTTTCTTCATTTCTTTATAGGAAATCCATATTTTACAAGTAAAAAGGTGACCAAGCACCTAGCAACTAAAGAAAAAGAAAGGTTTACAAAGAAAAAGAAAGCAATATACAGCTTATTGACCAGATTTACTTGTGTCTACACCCATCAAAGTTCAGAGGATTTTTTTTCTAAATCATTCTGTGCATTCCAAACACAGCTGGAGGCAAAGCCACGGATGAGGTTGCGGGTCATGACTCAATATCTTATGTTTTGGCTATGGAGGGGTTGAGGAGTAAGTCAGGCTATCTCAGTTTTAGGCTAATCTTAGCCTGTGATAATGGAAACAATACTTCAGTGGAATAATCAGTTAAATGTTAAAATGGAAATATATTTTTCGCTTTCACTGTAAATCAGACATGCTCTGCAGTGTCAGGCTGCTGCCTGACAAGACTTAAGCACAAACCAGAAAAAGTTAGTCATTCTCATTAAAAAACACAGCTGGTGAACGGGGTGCCCAATTTACTAAAATCAGCTACTTATGACAGTACTTGCCCAGGAAGTGGGAGACCTAAGCCTGAGGCAGCTCAAACCCACAGTCTTGGCTCTGCGGTAGTTCAGCCTCAGCAGGAAAAGCTGGCAGTGCCTCTCCAACCTAACAAGTTGCCAATTTTTTTTCATTCTTTTTTTTATTTAATCTCTTAGGATTGCTTTTCTTCTTCATTTGAAAATGGTTTCCCTGATTTGAGTGTACCGGTATATGTTCACTCCCCTTTTCAAAACAGCTAGAAACCTAGAGGGAGACTTGAGGCTATGAAACTTTAGAAAATACTGAAATCTATGGCTGTAAGTTGAACACTGAGGTCTCACAAAGGCAGGTGTGATGACATTACCAGTTGCCACATTTTCCTTGTTTTGTCAACACCGGCACAGGGAAGAAAGTTTCAAAATATGCCTGTAATTAGCTATTTGTCAAAAGTAACTAATTTTCCCCATCCAGAAGACTGCTACTAACATTTTGCATTAATGTAGTGCTTGATTTCTGAGATTATCCTGATGTGGTCCCTACCACATTTTTCAAATGCAAACAAGCTGAGCGAGAGCTTACAGTTTCTCCTTTTTAAAGTACCATGGAAAGAATATCTAGTTTGGCCACAAGACAGCCGACTCCTGCTCAGAACCCTGCTATTTGAAGTCATTTTATTCACATTACTGAACTTTCCTAATAGGATTAGAAGACTTACTGGATGTGACATGCACATCACAGCCTGAAGCTGCCTTTTTACGTTACGTGACTTCATGTCACCGCACAGATCAGGTACCTATTTCTTTGGGCTTCATGCATCTTTCAAGAACCTAAAAATCCCCCAGTTTCACAAGACAGGCTCAGGCACACCAAGATCTTGCTGCCACTAGAAAGGCCAGTCCTGTTCCCAACATCTCCTCCTGTACTACCTTTGCACAGATCCAACTTTAGATTCTGGCCTACCAAGACCTTTGGTGAAAAACCTGAGTGGAGCAACCCAGGAACATTTCTCTGGTTTTACACACTCTTTTTTTTTTGGTTCAGTATGGTAAAACTGGTACCTTATGAAACTAAGCCAATTTGCGTGCAAAATTGCTTAGGTCATTCTGTGCTCACACCAAAAATAAAGGAAACTGCCCACATAAAAACCCAGAAAGTTACTGTAACCACTGATATTCCTGGTGTACCAGTAAGCCAGGGTTTCCTCCTATGAATCAGCTGCAGAACAGGGTGTTATGTCTGTGGCCCTCCAAGAGATTCAAAAATCAGGTCGTAATGGCAATACACAGTTAAATAATCCTGCTTTAAATTTATACAAAAAAGTATTGTACCTGCCTAGTACCTCAGCACCTTTACTTAGGAGCAACATATAGAGAAATTTGAAGCTTATTTCCTTGTTCATATAAAACAAGAAACTATTGAGAAACTTAACTAAAAAGTGAAAAAAAAAAGTAAAATGTAGTCCTTTAAGTATTAACTGCATCCCTACTTTATCTGCAAATGTCTCGACAGTTACATTTTTTCTTGTTTGTGGCAGGATTCTTCATAAAAAAAATAGGGAAAAATGTTTACAAAAATATTAAAGCTATTCCTTCAAGAAAAAACTACTGTTTAATAGATAAATTTGTCACAGGTAAGTGCTACAAAAATAAATTAAAAATTTTAAATGTCTGTTATTACATTCCAAAAAGAAACTAAGATGCAAGGACAGATCATTGTCTGAAAGCAACATTTACCTCACTTCAGAAGATCCTCATTTGCTTTTCTAAGCTATTAGAAGTCTATACTAGCTGTTTCATGTGCAAAAAGTCAGTGCAATGAAAAATTGTATCTTCTTATGACTGAGGCTTGTATCACTAAAAATATCTGTGCAACTGTCACGAGCAAACAACCATAACACTTATCAGTTAATGCATCTTTCCTCAGTACTTTTCAGTATTATAAACTTAGTCCTCCAGATGCAGAATTTTATCTTCCAGTTACGACATCACCCTGTATCTGCGGAAAGCAACAGAATTTCCCTAAGCCAGCTTGAGCTGTTCAGTAACACCAATTACATAAGAGTTTTCCTAAGACAATAAATAATGTAGAAAATACAGTAGATATATAGATATAAGATAGAAGTCTTAAATCAAAGCCATAGAATTACCTACATTTGGGAGTTTATTTTCCAATCACTATTAGGCTCAGTCCTCTGAAAAGAAAGAAGGAAGAGATTTTTCTTTGTTCACATTTCCTGTGTAAATTGACTTTCATGAGAGTTACAAAGACAACTTGGCTTTGATCAAGGTTTTTAACCAAGTAACATTGGGAGAGTAAAGAGTCAGTGACAATGGAGGTAGGAGACACAGAAAATAAAGCTCTATGTGAGTTTGTGTTTTGCTATAGTGTTTACAGTACAAATTCTCATCTCTTAGCCCTGTTTCTAAAAGCACACACAACTTACACTCATACAAGATTGATCCCTTTTAAAACCTACAATTTCTTATCCCTGTATAGTGCCACACAACAGCAGGCTGCCGTCAGAGTCTTGCCTCATACATCATTACAAACCCCACTAAAACCAAGTGCTACAGTGGCACAGCAAGTTCAGTAACAGCTGAACTGACACCCCCGTGGACAGCTGCCTTTGGCTCCACCCAAATCGGTTTGTTACCTACCCATTTTACCATTTACCTATTTAGCTCTGACCAACCCTAAGTCAAAGACTCAAGACTACCTGACCCCAAACTGGTTACCCAAAACTTTAATCAAGAAAGACTGGTTCCTATAATTCATGAGCAGTACAGCTTGTAAGGCCTGCAGCCTCCAATACAATTTCTGTGCCTAAATCACTCACATGCATGTGAAGTCTTCCCTCATGACTCAGTCGTCTGGAAAGCCACGTTTCTAAGTTAAAAAGGCAATCTCGAGCTTTAATGCTTAGTTGCTCTCTCAGTTTTATGTGCTGCACTTCCTCCTCTTTGTTTCAGCACAGATTCACAAAGCATCATTCCAATTACTTTTTCTGCAAACAGGCTGGACGAGAAGCAGACATTTCAGACAAAATAGTAACACTATTAAGGTCAGATGACAAAGAGCTAGAAGGTAAAAACAATCAGAAGAATGATTACTGAGGAATTTTTATTGTAATTTTCCTAAAGTTCATGCCTTATCCAACAAAGAACAATAAGTTAATTATACAGCTGAACTGACTTACACCTGCAAGGAATGTCAAATGTAAAATTTAAGACACATTTACCAACAGGAATGCTGTCATTCAAATGACTAAGGAAAAGAAAAAAGGAAGTGAAGTAAGAAAACAAAGGTTGGCTAATTTACTTCTAATGTCATACTCCTGCAGGGAAGCATGACAAATTCTTACCCATCAATTATTTGTCTTTTTGCCCTAGGAAGACAGACAAAACAGGAGGCTCAGAAAGCAATACAAATCACACATGCCCGCGGCAGATAGTTACGTAATGCTGACGTACTGCCTGCTCTTTGCTCACAACACTTACTTTGCTGCAATTCCAAGTACCAGCCTTTAACAGCTGCCCACTTTGAACACTTTTAAACTGCTTTGTAAATAAAATGAGGACACACAAAGAAGAGCAAGATGAAGAATGAAGCTTTAGAGCTATTTCCAACAGAGATAAAAATATGAAAAACTGAGGGTTAGCTTTATGATGAGACATTCTCTGTTTCATAAGAAGTCATAAAACTGGCTTTTTGTGCTAAAACTCAAAAGTAAATTGCCTGCCAATCTAAAGTCTTTTAGTTTAACTTATTTGAAGAAACCACAAATAAAAAGAGAAAAATAGCTCCTTCAACTTCACTGAAGTGCTACTGCCAGGAACAGAAACGCAAGTCAGTAATTCTTTTGATAATAATATAAACCTAGAAATCTTTCTATTTAGAAGAGAACTTGCCCTGAACAGAGTCAAACAGATCAGCTAGAGGTAAAGGCAGAATGGGTACAAGCAGGGCCAAAAAGCATTTATTATTAGTCATAGGAGAAAGAAAAAAAGAAGAAACACAAAAACAAAAATAATAAAAAAAAATATAGTGAATACAGCAGAACTGGCCAGATTTCATAAAACTAGATTCATAAAACATTTATAAAATGTGCTATTAGCCATATTAAGTCATCTTTTTTTCCTATATTTTGTCTTAAAAACTAGGACACAGCCATAAAATCTGCAATGATTTTTGCAGTACCTCAGTACCTATCACAGCCATTATGTAAGCAAATACATCACAACACTTAAGATCATCACATGCTTGAATAATCAGCTGCTAATTAAGTATATCTGCAATTGCCTTGTTCCTTCCTTTCTCTGACCCAGAACACTAAGTAAACAACATTACAAAAATCACAATCTCCAGCAGTCAGATATAACAAAGAAACTAAAACAATATACTCCTTCCTATGGGACAGTAATCAGTCAGCCTGTATTTTAAACTCTGGAGCACAGTAGAGTGATTTACAACAAATGACTACACAATTTAATATACACAGCAAACTGAGGAGGCCAACTCATGCAGTCAAACATTAAGATAAACCCTTTTGGAAGGCCACACCAAAGAGTGTTTACCCAAAGCTGGACATCAGCACCATCACTGGAAATTCCTAACAAGCATAAGATAAAAATATTACAGAGACAAATTATTTCTTCATGTGGTTTTTTTTGGTACTCTGCTGAGTAACTAAATTAAAGTTTCCCTTCTACCTGTCCAGCCTTTAATAACATATGCTTTCAAGGCCTTTTAAAACATGCCCAGGTTGCCTCGGGGAAGATACTGTTTGTAGGACCTCAAGAAAATGCTCTGCCAGCATTTTCCTTCTCTGCTGCAGAGAACAAGGAATGACTTTAGGACTTCTACCAATTTCAAGTTATGGAAGCATGGTGTCAGAAAAGAAGTGTGCTAGAAAGCACTGACCTATGAAGCAGCTGGTGACCAACTACCATCCTAAAGGCACATGTCACAGGGTGCGTGGCGTGTTCATCAGCTCTGTGACAATCCCTGTATCCAAGTGCCCAAAAGCATACAGAAATTTACAATGCTGTAAGATTATCAAAATAAATATACCAACTATAATAAAAGCGTTACCTATTATTTTTTCTTAAATCATAACCTAGGAACAATCTGAATATAAGTACCAGTATTTACATATGCACAGAAGCAAGTGTGATTACTTCTGTGGACATTCTTTTCACTGCTTAAGCCGTGAAACACGAACACTAAGATCAATAATTCAGGATTTAGCTAGAAGATTGCAGTAGAAATTTGAATCACAGAGAGTAATAAAGGTTTCAGACTTCCTTATCTTTACATTCATAGCAAAGCCATAAAGTACAAGGAACTTGAGAATAAAATTGAACCTTTTGAGGAGACTGACTGCATCTAAGTCATTTTTGCACCCAATAATCAGAAAAGCTGATACATTTTGAGAATAATTGACCTTAAGCTAATGACTGCAAGATTTATGTAATTGACATTAAACTAATGACTGCGAGAAACAAACAGGACAATCAATTCGGGCAGGACGAAAATCTTTGTATTCTAAATGATTACTCCTGCGGTTAAGTTCAGGAACCAAAGAAAAATCGGTCTCAGTGACCCACAAAGCTGCAGACTGTTCCTGAGAAGAGTGTGCTCGTGCATGTGGATACACAGACACACACTGAAGGTCAGTCTCCTCCCTGCGTTTTACACCTCCCTTACTCCCTCCGTCTAATCTTCGCACAGGCGTTGCACTCTACCCCTGTGCCAGACAGCTACGGGCTATTAGAAATCACAGTGTTTCAGAGGTTCGCTCCGCGGCACGTACCGAGCAGAGCCAAGGACCCGCGCCCCTTCCTCCCGCGGCTGCTCCGCACTAGCGCGCCCCGCTCTCCTCCTCGGCCGCGCTCTCCCAGGAGCCGCCGCCCGCTCCCGGCAGGGGGAGGCGCCCGGGAAAACCCGCCGACCCCGGGCCGGGACCGGCCGCCGCGAGAGCCGGCGGGAGGGGAGACGGAGGCGGGCAAAGGCGGCTTCCCGAGCAGGCCGGGCAGCCGCCCCCTCCGAGGCCGGGGCATCCGGGGGGGCGAGGGGGGCAGCCCCCGCCGGCCGAGCAAGGCCCGGCTGTCAGAGCCCCTCCGTGGGACGGCCAAGCTCGGCCCCGGTCCCGGTGCCTGCCAGACCCCCGCGCGTAGGAGGCGGGGGTGGGGGGAAGGGCGCCCCGGTCGCACCGTGCCCTGCCGCGCCGGCCCGAGGCGGGGGAGGCGAGCGGGGCCTCGCCGGGGACGCCGCACTCACCACTTGGTAGCGGCTGACGGGCTGGTGGTGATCCATCCTGGCCGCCCGACACGCACGGGCGCGGCCGCAGCTCCTCCGATCCGGCGCCGCGTCGCTCAGTCCGTCCTTCCCTTCTTCCTTCCTTCC